>CM075807.1:105321392-105921392 GCA_037975025.1 Excoecaria agallocha
CGTATTGCAATTTTCAAATAATCGTAAATTTAGATCGAAAGAGTAAGAGATTGACTAAGAGTCAAAGAGTGAATAAAATGACTGTAAAAGTATATTTTTGAATTGTAAAGAAATAATTCAATAAGTGCCAAGAAAGAAAAGAGTGAATTATCCTGATATAATTCACAAAATATGAAAAAATGTATATATCGAGAAAATAATTAATTAAATTATTTATAGTGAATTATTGTTAAATAGTTCACGCAAAAGTGATTGGAAAGAAAAAGGAAACGAAAAGAAAAAGTTATTGTATAGTCGATAGCACTAAAAAGAGTGCGATTGACAAAATGCACTGTTTTAAGTAAAATAAAAGAAATTAAAATTATTGATGTTTGAAAATCATTCAGAAAGGCCTTGACTCTTTTTGCCCTTAGCAATAGTCAGGTAGTGATATTCTTATTCAGGATATAATTGGCTAGCCATAGGGACACCTCTGTACCGCGGTGCAAGTCATGGCGACTTGCTTAGCTATGGGTAGGATCTTTGATATCCATAGCTTCAGTGTAAAGTGAAAGTGAAAGTGCATCTGTTTTCTGCTCTGTGAGACTTGATCTTCCGAGATCATTTCTCTATCTGTTTAGTGGGACCTTTGGGTCCATGTTCCGTATATCCTTTTTGAGAGTCCTGTCATATTACATTAGGGGCATATTGAAAAGAATAAATCGGAAGTGTAAAAGTAATTGAATGTAAATGTTATAAATGACAAAGAGCTTGATTGAAAGAAAATGAAATCTTTGGGATAAAATCGAAATTATTCCCAAAGGTTGTAATTAATAAGCAATAATGATAAGAAAATGGTTATAAAAATAAAATGTTTATGAAAAGACCCATGAGATTGAATTTGTAATTTGTGTACCAATTATTATTTGAAGAAAATAAAGAGTTCGAAAAATAGTGCTAATTATGTATTTAAAGTCAAACATGACAATACTGTATTTAAGTGTAAACATATGACTAAATAATAAATACTGGAAGTAAAGAGGAAGTGAAAAGTAAAATGATCAAAAGACAAACGATTGTTTAGTTAAAATGAAAAAGTTTCATTTAAAAAGAAAAGAAAATAAAGATTTGTATGCAGAGTGATCCAAAATACTTACATCACTTTGCAATAAAGATTATAAGCCTAAAGATTAAAGTGAATTAAAAGAATAGGTAATGGAAATCGTATTTGAATTATCTAATGGAACTAGGAACAGGAAACTTGCCATTAAAGACATGAGTATTCATGTAATTCGTTAAATGAAATGACAACTACGTCAAGTGATGCAAAAGTATAGGACAGAAGATAACTAAAAGTAGAAGTAAGAAACGTAAAAGGAAAAGTCAATTTGTAATTGAATCACAAAGAAAGTAGTGTAAAGTAAATTGAAAAGTATACGAACAAAGTAAAACGGTTAAAAAAAATGTTGGTAAACAATGAAAATAGTATGAAAGAAATTAAAAGTAAATTTATGATAAATAAGAATAGAAGTTTGCACAATTTATGTAACTATGTTGAAATTGGAAAGTTCTAGGATTAGTAGTCACCACTGAGCATTTCTAGTGCTCAGCACGTAGTGTTTACCGCGTGCAGGTTTTGAAGGGTTGAAGGAGCTCTATACATGAAGAAGCAGAATTCGAAGATGAAGAAAGTTAGTTGTACTTTTATGTTTAGTATTTGTGGCATGTATATACTTAGACAGTGAGAGTATAGAATTGAATGGTATTTAAGGTAATGTTTGTTAAATGATAAATATTGTTACTGTTCTGATAATTTCAGTTAATGAGTTGTAAATGACTATCATTGATATATAATTTGTTGTGCCTCTGAGAGGCTGTATGGATTGTTTGAATTTTTCAGGAGGCTAGTAAGTTCTAGCCATTGTGTTGCCGAAATTTCGTAAATTGAATAAAATATTAAATTGTATCAAAGTTGTTTGGCAATGATTGAAGTTTGAAAAAAAAATTTACCGTTTATCGCTAAGTTTCGCATCGAAAAATACTATTCTGATAAGGGTGTTACAATAAATTCACCAAAAGCCCCTATTTCTGAGATCAGAAAACATAGTGCAGAAGAGTTTCTAGGCTCTACTTGGGAAGAGTCTGAGAAAGCTGAGTTATGGCTTGAAAGATTGGAATGGGTATTTATAGAAGTTCAGTGCCCAGCTAATCAGAAGGTGACCTGTGTTGTCCTTACTTCAGGGAGCAGCTTATGATTAGTGGAAACTAGTTCAGACACAACCTCAGCTACCCGATTTCCTCTCTTGGGAATTCTTTGTTCCAGAATTTAAAAAGAGATACGTGATTGAAGCATGTAAAGATGAGAGGTTGAAGCAGTTTTTAAACTTAAAGCAGAAGGGTATGTCAGTGGTTGAATATGAAGCAGAATTCAGTCGCTTGAGCAAATATACACCAAAACCTATGCTGACTGGGACTTTCAAATGTTGCCAGTTTGAAGATGGGTTGAATGACCAGATCCGAGAGCATTAGATAGGGCCTATCTCTTTGCACCCGGTGGATTATCATCAGTTGGTTCAAGCAGCTAAAAGATCAAGAATGACTCTAGGAGATCAACCAATGGAGTTCGGTAATCGCCCTACATCTAGAGGTAAACAACAGGGAACTTTTACTTCAGCTGGATCTGGTAAAGGCACTATATCAGGACAGGACAGAGGTCAAGCTCTAAAATGTACCTATTGTTTTAGACGACATTAGGGCACTTACAGAATGCTTACTGGTGCTTGCTTCAGATGTGGTAGCTCAGACCATTTTATGGAAAATTATCCTATAAAGTAGGAGCAGGCCTCTAGTTAACAAAGTAACATAGGAGCTTCTAATGCACGCTCTTCAGGTAAAGGTCGTGGTAGAGGCAGAGGTGGATCGGGTCAGTTCAGAGCACAGTCTAGGAATGTTTTTGAGATAGTGGATCGACCATTTGCTCCTACACCTCCTATCAGAGCTTATGCTATGAAAGCTCAAGAAGATGTTGATGCTTCTGAGGTCATAGATGGTACATTCTCTCTCTTTGATACTGATGTTCATGTACTTATAGATCCAGGATCTATACATTCGTATATTTGTAATGGGGATTTGGGTAAAAATGTATTTGTTGTAGATCACCTGAGTTATAATATATGTGTAATCAGTTCTTTGGGCCATAGTATATGTGTAAATAAAATCTATAAAAATTGCCTTATTATGATTCAAGGGAGAGAGTTTCTAACTGACTTAATTATTTTACCTTTCCATGAATTTGATGTAAGCCTAGGTATTGATTGGTTGTCTAGATACCAAGCTATAGTGAACTGTAGAGCTAAAATTGTAATAGTTAAGGATGCCAGGAAGAAAGAGACATTGATTCAGGGTATTAACTATAAACCCTTAACCAATGTTATCTCTGCTATGAAAGCGAAGCGATTCCTTAGAAAATGATGTGAAGCATTATTAGCTTTGGTTCTTGATTCTAAGAGGGAGATAGTTAATCTTCAAGATATTCCAATAATCAATGAGTTTTCTGATGTTTTTTTCGAATAACTTTCGAATTTACATCCAGAGAGAGAAGTAGAGTTGTCTATAGAAACTCTGCCTAGAATTGATCCTATCTCCAGAGCACCTTACAGAATGGTACCACCAAAATTGAAGGAGTTAAAAGTTCAATTACAAGAATTGTTGGACAAAGGCTTCATCAAGCCTAGTGTGTCACCTTGGGGCGCATCGGTATTGTTTGTCAAGAAGAAGGATGGCACTTTGAGGATCTACATTGGCTACAGATAGCCAACAAAGTAACGGTAAAGAACAAGTATCCTTTACCTCGGATTCAAGATTTATTTGATTAATTAAAGGGTGCTAGGGTGTTTTCTAAAATTGATCTGAGATCAGGATACTATCAACTGTGGGTCAAGAATGTAGATGTTCAAAAGACTACTTTTAGAACTCGATATGGCCATTACGAATTTTTAGTAATGCCTTTCGAGTTGACTAACACACCGACAACCTTTATGGATCTGATGAATAGGGTGTTCAGACCCTATTTAGATCAGTTTATTGTGGTGTTTATCGATCACATCCTGGTCTATTCTCGCAATGAAGTGGAGCATGCGGAACACCTGAGAATTATTTTGCAAACTTTGCGAGAAAAACAGTTATACGTAAAGTTAAGTAAATCTGAGTTCTAGCTTAAAGAAATTTCTTTTCTAAGGCACGTGGTGCCTTCAGAAGGCATTAGGGTAGACCCTAAAAAGATTAAAGCTATTGTAAATTAGAGGCCGCCTCGGAATGTGCCAGAAGTTCGAAGTTTCTTGGGCCTAGCTGGCTATTATAGAAGATTTGTGAAAAGCTTTTTAGTTATCGCCTCTCCGCTCACTAAGTTACTTTGGAAATAGGCTAAATTTGAATGGACAAATCGATGCCAAGCAAGTTTTGAGCAGCTAAAGAAGATGTTAACGGAAGCTTCAATTCTTACCCAACCAATATCGGGTAAAGAATATGCTATGTATAGTGATGGATCGAAAAATGGATTGGGATGTGTGTTGATGCAAGAGGATAAAGTAGTGGCTTATGCATCAGGATAGTTAAAGCCTCATGAACAAATTATCCGACTCATGATTTAGAACTGGTAGAAGTTGTTTTTGCTCTGAAGATATGGCAACATTATCTCTATAGAGAGAAATGCAGAATTTATACAGATCATAAAAGTCTTAAATATCTACTTACCAAGTGAGATCTCAATTTAAGGCAGCACATATGGTTAGAATTGTTCAAAGACTATGATTGTATAGTTGACTATCATCCAGGACAAGCCAATGTGGTGGCTGATGCATTGAGTCGGAAAATTATGGCAACCTTGTTGTTGTAAGATTGTAAATGAAAGTTTGCATCCAATGGAGCTTTGTTAGCTCAATTGCGAGCTCGCCCTAATTTAAGATAGGCAGTAATTGATGCACAGGCAAGTGATAAAAAGCTATAGTAATTAGCTCAATCAATGCATAAAGGGGGCCCAGTAGAGTATTCAATCGAGATTGATGGTGGTCTATATTATCGGAATCGTTTATGTGTGCCAGATGTTAAAGAATTGCAGAAAGCTTTATTACAGGAAGCCCACAATATTGTATTTACCATACATCCCGGTAGCATACTGACTGGATCTTCCCAGTGAGTTATCAAAGTTACATGATGTTTTTTACATTTCTATACTTCGGTGGTATCGATCAAATGAGTCACACATCATACTTGTGCAAGATATCAGTGTCAGATCTGATTATACATATGATGAGGAGCCTAAGATGATTTTGGCCAGGGAAGTTAGATAATTGAGGAACAAAGAAATCCCCCTTATCAAAGTATTATGGCAACACCACGGTATGAAAGAAGTGACTTGGGAGCCTGAACCAATAATGCGGGCTCAGTACCCACAGCTCTTCAATACAGGTATGAATTTCGAGGACAAAATTCTTTAAGGGGGAGAGAGTTGTAATGCCCCTGATTATACCCTAGGGGAATTTTCACTAATTAATAATTGGGGTCTATGTTGAATTAAGTGTAAATGCATAGAGAGGGGCCTAATTAAAAAGTGAAAGGGTTAGTTTTAGGGCACAACTAGAAATAAAGGAAAGATGAGGATCAAAGAGTAATTTTTCCATATAATGACATTTGGGCCAATAGAAAAAGAGTGAGAGGGAGATATTTTAGGAGAGGTGGTCGGCCAAAGCAAGGGTCTTCTTCTTCATCTTCAACCTCTCTCAACCCCTAAAGTCTCTCTCTCAAACTCTCTCTCTAGGGTCTTTTAGGTTTTTGGCAACAAGAAGAAGATTTAGTTAATTTTGCTCTTGAGGTATCCTTGCTTCTTCTTTGTTATATGTTGTTCATTGATTAAAGTGATAGATGCTCATACTAGTGTTCTTATTTCTTAGAAGGATAAGCTAGCAAAAAGAAGCGAAAGGAAGCACTTCAAGAGTGAAGAAAAGTTGGAGCTCAAAAAGGTATGGGAACTTGCATGTTTATGTGTGCGTGTGTTTCATCTTTTTGGACATGAGAGATGTCTTTATTACAGCTATTATATTTTTTATATGTGAATCTTAAGCTTTAAAGTGATTTAGAGATGAAAGATGCAAGTTTTGTTGAAAGATATAAAAATCTGTTTTGAGAATCAAAGGACCAATTTGTACTCTTCTGGCCATATCTTGAGTTATAGTTATTCAAATGAGTAAATTCTAGTTGTTATAGAAACTAGACACACATATCTTGATTGTTTTAGAAGAAATCAAGAACGGATTTTCACTGCATGATAGTGAAACTTTGTGTTGAAATTGGGTTATGGCTGTTACCCCTTTTTGTGAGCAGCCTATGGTTGTCTTTGCATATCTTAAGATTTAAAGGTCCTATTGAGATGATTTTTGGTGTTTTGGAAACTAGAAACATAGGCCTACAACTTTGTAGAGGCCATTTTTGCTGGAAATGTTTTTTTATAGGTCAAAATTGGCTTAGACCTCAAAACTGGAAATCTGTTGTTGGGCAGATTAGGGCATCACGGTTACTAGCTTTTTGGTAGTAATCAGATCATCAGATTGAAAAAATCCAGCTGAGGAGGAGGAGGAGGCGCTACTGGTGGAGGTGCCTACTACTGTGGGACCTCCTGTTGCTCCATATTACTTGAGGCCTCATTCCTGTTATCTCCCGCCTCACGGCTCGGCTCACCAAACATCTTTTCACTATAAAACAGAAGGGAGCAAGAATATATTAATTCCAAAACAACTTCTCAAAATAACAATTGGCATGTATATAATTAATTTAAATCAAACATTGCACCCACTCTGATCTTAGAACCGTCTAAACCACTGCTCTGATATCACAAAATGTAACACCCTTATCCCTCTTAACACTGTATCGGTGTACCGAAGATCGAAATTTTTTTTTTCAACTAATTCTGTGTGGTGACTAATAATCGATACATTTCCTAACATTAACATCATTATTCTTAAACCATACCTTATACACAAATACTTATAAAATCATTAAACTACTTATTAAAATACCAATTTCAATTTTTCTATATTATTATTCACATTACTTTAAAATTCATTTTTCTTTACTATTTTAATCGCGTAAATCTAGATTTTGTTCAAAAAAGCTTATTTTTTTTCTTTAAACAAACAATTGAAATACTTTACATTTCTATACACTTAAGTTGTCATTTATAAGCAAAATTATATTTTAGTCCCTATTGACAATAAAATTCATTTTCTCAACAATTTAACTATTATCTGACTATTTTATTTTTATTTAAGAAATTTTTATTTAATTTACTTCCTTTTTACATTTTTGGGAAAAATTACTATTTTGCCCCCAAACTTTCTTTTTCTTTCATTTTGGTCCTTTTTCACTTTCTTTTCTTACGTTTCATTGTCTTTTCACTTCTTTATCAAGTTATTATCATTATGCCCCTAGTACAGACCCGACAGAAAATCTCAAACCGGATACACGGAACGTGGACCCCACAGGTCCCACTAAAAAGAGAAATGATTTCCAAGAAACCATTCTCAGAATACTGTACTTTTCACTTTTACTTTACACTTAAGCTATGGAGATTAATGATCCTACCCATAGCAAAGCAAGTCGCCATGACTTGCACCGCGGTAGAGGGTGTTCCTATGGCTAACCATCTATTTCCAGAACTAGTTTTTACTGTCAGACTAATTCTAAGGGCACAATTACAATTACTTTATTAATCTTTTTAATTCTCGAAAAACTCATCGATTGACTTTTTATTTCTTTTTCATTGACTATAATTTAATTTCATGTAAATTTACCTTTTTCAATATTTTTGGGCAATTATTCACTAATAATTCAATTATTTTCAGTACACATATTAACATTAAAACTTCAATAAATATCTAATAATTTTAATAAATTTTAATTATGCATTATTTATTATTTATTGTCATTTTCCACTAAAATAATCCATTATTTTACCTTATTTCACAATTTTTACTATAAACATAATCATTACATAATCTTTAAAATTCTAAAATAAATTTCAATAATTCTTTAAAAATTCATATGCACCATTTATCATCTCTGCACTTAAGTTAGGCTATCATATATTATTTTCATGCAAAAATCCCATTACTTTCTCTTGCTACATAATTCGGCCATCACTAATTTCTCCCTAAAAAAAATTATTTCTTACATTTTAGCTTTCAATTCATCTTTTTTCTAGTTTAATTTTAATTACCCTAAGCAAATTTCATCATTTAATAACTTTTAAAAATTCTTACCCTAATTACATAATTAGGAAAAATTTATAAACTTAGAAAATGTAAAGATTAATTAGTCGCTTATAATTTTCTCTTAAATTAAGAAGCTTAAGTCTCCTTTCCTTTGCCTTTGCTCTTGGAAAAACCTTCCTCTCCTTCACCACCTAAAGGACCAGCCAAATAAACCTTAGATTTCTTCATTTTCTTGTTCTCAAATGTAAAATCTAAGCTCATAATCACATTCTAAACCTCAAAATCCATGGAAAAGCACTAAGAAATCAATTTAAATCATTAAATTTTCCAAGATCCAACTTACCCCTTTTTCTTTCTCTAATTGTTTTCTCCGCTTTCTTTGCCCAAATCAATTAATTGAAGCTATTTTAGTGATCTAGAGGGATGGAACTACAACTCCTAAGTTGGGAGTTATGAGAGATCTTGAGTGATGAGGAAGCAAAAGAGAGAGAGAAGAGAAATACAAGTGGTTCGGCCTAAAGAAGAGAGAAAAAGACACAGCAAATTTTTGGAGTTTTCTCCAGAATTTAAGCTTTTATATGGCTCACTAAAGGACCCAAAATTGGGCCAAATCAATGGGCTTAGCCCATTTTTCTCTTAAGGCCCATTTAGGCTTTTTTAAAGTCCAATCAATTTTCTCTCTCTTCCAGCCACCAAATCACTAAAAAAATAATTTCATCACTCTTATCATATCAAAAATATCTAGCACACAAATTTTTGGCTCAATCGGAGTCCGTTATCAGTCCGATTCAAACTTATCGGTCCGATTCAATAACTGCCGATGTCACTGAAAAATTTCATTCTCATCACTAAAATATTCTAAATAAAAATTCATTCAGGCATGCAAAATCTGGCAATTTTCAAAATTTGTTTACTATTTTTAATTATTTACGCAAAATCAAGTTACCTTCCCTACCAGAAAAATTGACTCCCTAACTTTTTCGTATTTTTGACCTTTGGAGGCCCATTTGACCTCAATTTTACTTCAAATTTCAACCCCGAAATCAAAATGACTAATATTTTTCGATGGTCTAATAAAATATTTTTGACTTTCGGGTGTCCTTTCGGGCCCGAAAAGCATTATTTACCATCGGAAAGTACTGTTCACGGTTGACTCGATATTGAGGCCATTACACAGCTGTTATAGTCTGACCTGTATGAGTCCATAGTATGTCTCTAAATGAGACCATAGTTCTAACCTGATTGGGTCCACAGATTTAATACCTTCGGGTATATACAAATTTGATACCTTATGGTATCCACAGCACTCATTATCTATACCCACATAAATTTAAGCAGACAGTTTATAAAATGAATGACATGTATACATAGTTTGCATTCTTTTATAATTATGATTAAATGATACAGGTATTTTTATTTTCCAATTAGGTACTTAGTATTATTTCTTTATTTCTTAATGAAATAAATGCATTTCTTTTTATTAAATATTATTATTGTATGCTTGGTGATAACCACTGTGAGTGGTTATCAACTTGTTATTTTCGTTCTCCACTAAGCTTTATAGCTTAGCACGAGTGTTTATCCGTGTAGGTTCGCAATCTAGACCTTTTCTTCAGGGACAAAACCAGCAATCTCAGAAGCCAACATCAGACTAGGAAAAATCATTTTGATGTATGAGATGCATTTTGGTACCTTTTTGTGATGTATCTTATATTATAGTCATGTGATTCTCAAGTTTTGTAATTAATAACTTACTAGTATTTCAATGTATCAAACTTACTCTTATATGGTTTATAAAGTATATATGTATGTATATCTATATGCATCATTAACAGATGATTCATAGTGTTAATGGAATGTAATTAGTAACAAAAATTAGAATTATCTAGTATAGTCATTACATTAATGGTCAAAAGAAAGAGTAATATTGAAAGGAATATAAAGAAAATGAAGGTAATTTAGGATAAAAAGTTTAATTAATCTAAAGGACAGAATTTAATGGAAACAAATGACACCAGATACTAATGACGATAATTGTAACAAAAGTAACTGTTATTGTTAACATAATGGATGTAATGTATTAAGTGTAACCAAAATAAAGTAAAAATAGTTCCAACCAAGTATGTTAAAATTAATGTAAAATGATTCGAGTGTAATAACCAACTGAATTAACAAGAAAAGTAATAATTACTGAAAATATTCTGAAAACTGTTTAAAATGTAAAGTAAGATAAAAGCCAATATATGTAATGACCGACTAAAAATGTAAAGTAAAATAAAGATTAAGCAACTGTTAAATAAAGAATTAGTAATACTAAAGGTTAAAGAAAGAGATGAGTTAAAGTATTGAATGAATAACATTACGAAATAAAAATATAATGTGTGTGCTTGTATGTGTATGAATGAATCTATTAATGGAAAGTCTGGGATTGGAATCCACCACTGGGCATTTTTAATGCTTAACACGTAGTTTGTTGCCACTGCATGCAAGTTATGGAAATAGGAAGTTAAAGTGGCTGAAATCTGATGTTAATCAAGAATAGAGATGTAAAGCAAGAGTGACGATATAGACATGGCATGTATACAATTACAGTGGATATAGACGGTAATTTATATGTACAATTTTTTACAGGTTATATACGTATGTCTGGTGTGAGTTGTAAATAAATTTATATATAGATTGTTCATTTAATGATGTTTGAATGTTAAAAAAAATTACTGGACTGTTTGTTATGGCAATTGTAACCATCATAGTGCTTTAGCATCCGATCACTGTATATACTGTACAGTGGTATAAGAGTGTTACATTAGCACCAACAATTCCAATTCTAATAATTTTGCCTTTATTTTTGTCAATAAAACTAACAGTCCCTCCATCTTTTATAGAGAGTTCAACAATTTCTTCTTGTCCCTTGTCATATGTCTTGAGCGACCATTATCAAGGTATCATTTGTTGTTCTCATTGCTCTTTAGACAAAGCTGCAAGATAATTATTGTTTCTTCAACACCCAATTTATCTTAAGTCTGTGAGGGTTACTTTTAGCAACAAGTGTTTCCTTTCCAATTTCTTTGTTTTTTGCTTTTACCTTTTTCTTGTGACAACAGTTCCTTGTAATATGGCCATTCATTTTTGCAATGTCAATATTAAGATCAGCAACTCTAATCTCGAGCTCCAAAAAATCACATGATTTAAAATTAAGCTCATTTTCAAGTTCATTAATTTCTTCAAGCAACTCTTGATAAGTTTTACATTCATCATAAGAATAATGTAGCATATTTTCAAGATTTATTTTCAAATGATCATGTGATTCTTGCAAACTTATATAATCTTGTTCTAGAGCATGATAGATAGCTAAAATATCATTGTTCCTTTTATTTAATTTATTATATTTTAGCATAGCTCTTTAAATGTTTTATTCAACCTATCAAGATTATCGAAATAGAATCACTTACTTTATTTTGGTCTTTCTCAATTATAATTTCTTCAAGATTAACCATTTTAGTATTTTGTTTTATTTTCTCATATGAAAGAACCATCAGACCGGCATCTTTTAAGCTCTATTTTGATTCTGAGTTTTCACTTGAATCGTCATTATTGCACCATTGCCTTCTTTTTAAACTTTTTATTCTTCTTTTTCAAAAAAGGACATGTGGACTTGGTATATCCAGGTTTTTTGCAATGACAACATACCAAATCACTAGTATTATGTTGAGAATTTTCAACTTTATTATTACTTTTCTTCCATGGAAATCTCCCATGTTTTATCTCTTTCTTGTAAAACTTACGAAACTTCCATGTGATCATAGCAAATTCCTCATCAAATGTATTCTCACCAGAATCAATAGCTAGAGCAAAACTTTTTTTCTTCACATCATTCTTTGGACTTTGCTTAACAAGCTCATAAGATAACAAAGATCCAATAAGATCATTATAAGAAAAATTTTGCAGATCTCAGTTAAGTAGAACCACTTCTTTTTCTCTCCAAATTGAGTGTAATGATCTTATCATCTCTTTGATTTGCTTTTCTTCACTTACAATCTTTCTAAACCCTTTCATCGAACTTGTGATTTTGACAAAACCTGTCACTCATTTCAGAAATAGTCTTATTATGTTTCATCTTTAAAGATTTGTAATCACACATTAATACATGCAAGCTAGAATCCGTGACCTAAGTGGTTCCCTCATAGGTTTCCACAAGCTTATTCCAAATCTCCCTAGCAATGTCATAAGTTGAAATTCTATTAAATTCTTTAGAATCCAAAGAATAATATAGCAAACTTATAGCTTCAAAATTCATTTGAATATTTAAAATATTAGTTTCAATATACCTCTTTTATTCTTTAGGAATTGCAATGTTATTTTCAATTTTTATTATGAGTCATAGCCATTGACCACCATCCTTAAGCTCTCGATGTCTTACATTTGGATTAAATGCCTCTTTTTAGCTTTCCAAAATGAGAAGTTCTATCCATTGAACATTGAAGGTCGTGTTGATGATTGTCTTTCATTGAAGGTTGTGTCAAATGATTTGTTCTAGCCATCTCGTGGATCTCTCTAGGTTGTTAAACCTATAAAACAAAAATGAGAATTGCTCTAATACCAAATGTGAGTCTCAAATATATACTCTTAAGGGGGATGAATAGAGTATTACAATTTTTTTAATAATTGAAACAAATCAGAACATATGCAATATAGAAGTAAAGCTTCAAGACTACGATGAATCCATTTCATCAATTTACTCAAGATATTTTTACTCAATATTTTTCAATGATTTATAGATGCATGAAAGAAATTAATCAAGAGAAAAAATCAACTTAATACATGTTAAAATAATGTATGCAAGAATACATTCTGATCTTATGGTTGAACACAAACATATTATGAATTTGTTCTATTAAACACATGACAAATATAGAAAGGAAAGATATAGAATAGTATAAATATATAAAGCATGAAAAATAAAAGAGAGTAAGGGATCCAAATACTTAGCCTTTTTTCCTATGTTTTTCTCCCAAGTAAAAAAATTTAAAACACTTAACCCTTTTTTGCCAAATAAAAGGATCCAAATACTTAGCCTTTTTTCCAAAGTAAGAGATCTAAAAACTTGCTAGTTTCTTTCCTAAGGCTCTAGCAACCTACCCCACATTATCTCACATTTTTTAGTTGATAAACCTTACTAAATATAATTATAATATAAACTATAATCATTTTGAGAAAATGTGATCATCGTAGTTCATGATGATAAGATTAAACTTGCAAAAATGAAAAGTTCAAAAGTAAATGTGTTTCACTCACATGTTAGAACACTTCAATAGAATATCATTTTATAACCCAAATAAAATAGTTATTGAGTATAAAAATATTTGGATTAATTACAAATTAAAATCCAGACTATATGATGTTTTTCAATGTCGAAACTAACATTTGAAACCTTATAATATCAGTCCTCAACTTTAACTCCCCTTTTAATTGAGGGTGTAACATCCTTATAACACTATACTATATGTACGATGACTGATTAATGCATATATCACATCAGAGCTAAAGTCAGTCTGGCAAAATTTTTTTTCAAACATCATTAACATACAAGCACTATAATCATAAAACAATACATATGTAATACTATTACAGTTATACTTATAAAAATACATAACCATAATTTTTAACATTTACATTCCTATACTTTATGATAATATACATGCCATGCCAAAACCTTGACCTTGCCTTCCATAATCCTCCATATCTATTCGTAAAACTCGTTAAATATTTTTGTCTACAAAACCTGCGTGCAGTCACAATAATATACACTGAATATTAAAAGTGTCCAATGGTGGATACATAACCCAAACTTTCATATCTTAAACACATGCATGCATGCATAAGTTCATTTGTTTCTCATATTATGTCGTCGTTAACCCTTCTATCATTTCTTTTCATTACCACTATGATCTATCTATGCTTTGTTAATCTCTTTTATTAATTCTTTAATATTACAGTAGCATTACTAATTAATTTGCCGTTATCATTCTTATTATTAATACTATCATCATTAATCTATGCATTAACACTATCTATGACATTTTCATCCTCAATGGCCCTAACATTTTCAGACTTATTTTACTTACTGATCACATTCTAATTCAGCTTGTAGGCTAATCTTCCATTAACCTTATCACGACTATTTCCCATTTAAGTTCCTTTTAAAATTTCATTAATTTACAAGTCGCCTTTCATTTGCCAAACACTACTATTTTTGCTATTTCATAATAATATTTATTATACTTTTAATTACACTTATGAAACATACTATTTTTGAATTTTCATTTTAGTCGTCTCCTTACTATTATTAATGGCAAATTACAATATGGTCCTTAAAGTTGTACATTTGCCAAATTACCTTATATTTTTTACCATTTACCCTAATAGATCATTTTTTCTATCTTTTGCTCTTAACATATGCTATGACATGTAAAATTACGATTTAGTCCCTACGTTTACTTAAGTCCAAGAATTATACTTTTGATCCCTATTTTACCACATAATAGGGTTCACTTACAATTTCATTCTTTAATTGATATTTCATTTGCTAAATTATAATTTAGTCCTTGCACTTTCACTAAATTACGATGGTATTCTCTTTTATCACTTATATACATTAATGCCACTACTTAACTTTACTTTCACATTTAATTTCTTATTTGATATGTAATCTATCATTTAATCCCAAATATATTATTTTTATGGCAAATTAACATATTGATCCCTATTAAACCATTAATTTACATATTAAACCACTCATTTTTCTATTATCATTTTATCCTTTAAATTCACCATTTAGTGTAATTGCCATTTTTATACTTAACTTCCATTGCATTACAATATTGCCCTTTAATTATAATTAATTACTTTAATATTACTAATTGAACTCATTAATGCACTTCATTTACTTTTCATTATGTAAATTGCAATTTTGATCCTTACCATGTTATTTTCTTGCCACTTTACACTTTAATACCGATTCTTTTTATTTTTTACAAATAAGTTTATTTACATTTCTTCTTCACTTGGGAATTAACCTTCATACTTTTATTCATTACACAATCATTTAGTCATTCAGACGTGCATTCATTCATTCAGTTACTTAGACATTTATTCAGAAATTTTCATTCATACATTTAGCCATTTTTTTCAAGTCAATTTCTATATTTTGCCCCTAGTATAAACCTAGTAGAAATCTTCGATCTAAATATATGAAATAAGGACCCAATAGGTCCACTGTATTGCACTGAGACATGATCCCAAATGAGCACTCTAACATTTTTACTGAACATATAATGTATAACATATAACATATTACTGTACTATGGGAGACCATCGCAAATCTGCCATAGTAAAGCATATCGTCATGACTTGCACCGTGATATAGATGTATATATGGCTAGCCAACTATATCTTGAGCTAGATTAACCACTAGACTACTGCTAAGGGCAATTAGTATCCCTTATTTCATTCATTCATTCATTTAATACATAATCAACATTATTGTACAATTATCATTCCATAACCATACATTAACATTTTAAGATCATTCATGATCCATATTCACTTGGATATCAATCATAACACAAGATATCCTTAAATCTATGCACCTACACTTTGATTTACATAATTGATCGGTGTTTAGCAAGTATACTAGATCGGTTAGTAATATAAAAAAATATAGATTAAGATCTCAAATATCGTACTTAAGGAAACATGGATTGCTAAGGATAATATCTATTTGTGAATTAAATTAATCTGAGATTGTTTTTCAAATTTTTTCGATTTAAAGGAAAAAATTAAACTAAATAAGCAATTAAACAAAACAAAAACTAAAATTAAACTAACATGAATTAAGAACAAAATAATAACTAAAATACTCTTGCTAAAGGAACTATCCACCTTAACTTTCATTGTAATGACTTAATTTCAATTGAAACACCACTGATTATGGAAAAAACTAGTAATAAAGCCAGATATCTTTATGTAAGAATATCATTCCTAGTATTAAACTCATAGAGAAATATAATATTTAGCATAAAAATCTAGCTTTAACTTTCTAAACATTCATTAAACTCTTTTTCAAGTAAATTCAACTTCAATTTATTCTTAGTTCCTCCTCTCTTAGTATTAACCAATAATACCAATACATAAATACCTCAAAATCAAAAAATAATCATGCATAGACAGTAAAGAGTTAATCCAAGAACATACAAATCTTTAACTACTTCTAGACTAATTTTTAGTTATTGAATCAATAAACCAATAATTAGTCTTAACACAATCAAAGATAAGAATATGCGTAAAACTAAAAAATAATCAACTTGTGTTTGAGTATAAAGCTCAGCTTAAGTCGTCACAATAAAAATAAGGGTTCAAGTGTCCATTAACAAAAATAAAGAAAACTACTTACTAAACATGATAAAAATAAAAGAACAACTAAAATAAAATAAACAACTAAAATGAAGATAATAGCAAATTAAGAAAACAAAGAAAAAACTATTGTACAAAACAAACTAAAGAAAACTAGATGAAAAAAACTAAGAAAAATCATAATTGTAGCCTCTGTGTCTTCTTTGATTGATCCCCCTTTTGGTGTTTCTGATCCTCTATTTATAGCTGAAAACTATTGCCCAAAGAAGAAGTTTAGCCTTTTGTTGCTTCCAAATCAAAATCGGAATAGTGTTCTAGCTTAATAAGAAGTTACGCCAAACACTACCTCTTGTGCACGGCCAAGTAGCTGAAGAACAAAATAGCTGCACTGTCGTGCATGGAATGGAGAAAAGTGATGCACGATCAAGTGAGGATTTAGGCATGGTGATGCACGACCAAGTAAGGGAGAAATATGGCATGCATGGCCAAACACAAAATAATGAAGGGTTGTGCATGGCCAAGTGGAATGCTGCTGGACTAAATGCCACAGTTGTTTGCTATAATTTTCCAAAATTATGAAATTGGCCCAAAACTTTTCCTTTCTTTCAATTTAGTCCTTTTTTCTCCAATTTGACCCTGAAAAATACCATAACTTAAAATTAAACCTTAAAAGACAAATTCAACCAATTAAACAATAATTCAACTAAATTAAGACTAAATTAACACAATTAAATACCTAAAATCACACTAAAAATATAATTTAATTCATAATTATCAAATCAATAATCACTTGCCTTTTCATACCATATTCACAAACATTTCACTTGCCATTTCATATCATATTCACAAACATTCCATTTGCCATTCCATACCATATTCACAAACATTTCATTTACACTTATACTTATCACTACACATCATTTCTTATCATCTTTTTATATCAATAATCTTTAACTACATTTAGGTTGGTAAATTACATAACCAACATTACAATTTCATTTTAAAGTATTATATCCCATTATTCTTCATTTAATCAATTATTTAATTAAAATATATACTAGCTAACATATTTATATACTTGTATACCCTTATACATTAAAGTATACTATATTAATTCTAGTATACTATTCGGCCAAGACTAGAATTCTTTACTCTAAATTAATTCTTTCTTCCTCTATCTTTAATTTCATTATCTAATACACTAATTAACTTATTTTTCCATAAATATTACTTAAATTTATTATTTACAAAAATTACCAATTTATGCCCAAATTTTTTATTCTCTTAAAATTAAATCCATTTTTACATCTTATTTACAATTTTTTCACTAGTTTTTTCTCTCTAAATCCATTATTTGACATATAAATTATCAATTAGTCCTTATTTTACCATTTTCATGTCAAATTTTATTTTAGTCCTCCAAAATTATAAAAGTTCATTTGTAACCTGTTCATTTATTACTGTCATTTTTGCCCGTTAAACTTTGTATTTAGGTAAAATTACCATTTTGACCCTAAACTTTTTATTTTCTTTCATGTAAGTCCTTGTTCACCCTAACTATGTCATTTTGCATTTTATTCATTATTTCAACTTTATATTATGAAAACTAATGTTCATTTGCCTTTAATATTCATTAACATTCAACATAAATCTTGGTATTTTTGTTTATAAATCCTATCCGACCTAACTTCTAATCATACATTCCAATTGAATGTATTCCATTTTCATCATTTATATCATTAAATTTCATGCTTATTAACCTAAATCTATGCATAATTCACTTTAAACATACAAAACCATTAAGAAATTCCTAAGATTTCCATTCGGCCATAAATGATCACTACCTTACATTCATTTCCTTTCATGTTTAACCATTCAAAACATCATTTTTAACATGCTTGCTCATCATTATAATAATTATTTAATTATACACACATTTATCACAAACATCCTTAACATACATAACATTAAATCAAACTAAATTAGGTGAAAATTAAGGGATTATGTATCCACTTACCTTAGATCTTATTTTCCTCACTTAGATCTCCATTTCCATCACCTTAAATCCATGAAATTCGACCATTTTCATTCTTCTTCAAAGGTGGATGAATATACCCATACAATTTCCATAAAAAACCATGCTTTAATAATTGATTCTATCATCATAAATAAACTCTACATACTTAATTCCATCAATATGTACCTTTAATTTGAATTAAAAATCTTAATTTTACTTACCTCTAATTTTGACATATAAACTTTAATTATTGATTTATACCACTTCTTTCACCATAAATTGAAGTTAAAGGTTGCCACCAACTAATAGAAAAGATTAAGTTTATGTAAGAGGCTTGAATTTAGAGAGAAAATTAAGTAAAAGATGAAGAAACCAATAGAGAGGAAAAGAAAGAAAATTTGACCAAAAAGAAGAAACGGGAATGAAGGAGAAGGCTATGGTGAATTCTAAAAAATTAGATTTTTTCTGCCTTGTATAAGGCTCTTAATGGATTGTGCTTGCTCCAACCAAGTTGGCCCGACCTAATTTAAGCCCAATTTTTATTATTTAGTGCATTATGTAACCTTAAATTTTTTTTCCAACTTTTAAAGCTCAATTGCTAATAAAAATAGTTTCATAATTCTTAAAATATTCAAATTAGCCTAGATAAAAATTTTTAACTCAATCGGAGTCCGTTTTTTATCCAGCTCACTCAAACTGGTCTAATTAGTAAATTTTTGGTGTTATCATAAAATTATTTTTCCACTATCAAATACTCTTTCCGTTTTTTTTATCTGTCACTTTTGAGTAAAATTTAAATTCTATTTATCTGTCACTTTTAGACTTTTAATGTAATTTAATTTGCTTTTTCAATTTATTTTTCTTTTTCAATATAGTTAGAACCAATCAGATTTGATAATTTAGTCTTAATCACGTAATTTAATACTAAATTTAAATCTATTTATTATTTCTTAATCCTAGTGAAAATAACAAAAGTGACTGATAAAAAAATAGAGGGAGTAATTCTAAATACTAATTAGAGCCCATCTAAAACTTTCTACAATTTTTAAATATCATTTACTATTTTTAAAGTCTGGATCAAATTCACGGTCAATCAATTACTATTTAAACCGAAATCATTATTTTTTTCTTACTTCCTAAGTTCAATTCTTCCTAAAAATATATCCATAATTCTCAAAATATATTCATTAGGCTTCATGAATAATTTTCAGTCAATCAAAGACTATTTTTTGATCTAATTCACTTTTATCAGTCCAATAATTCAATTTTTAAAGTCACTGAAAAAATAATTTTTCATTATCATATAATTTTGCTCATTAATATGAGCGTGTTTATATTTTCGGATTATTTTTTTGAGATCCGTAGCATATTTTATGGTCCAATCAACTAGATCAAATTAATCATATTCCAAATTTGGAAGTGACTCACCTTTTTTTTTTAATATTTATTTCTCTAACTTTTTAACTCCTTTTCGAGGTCCAAACGACCTCCATTTGATCCCAAATTTGAACCACAGACTGCAACTGACATGCTCTTTCTAATGATCAAATGAAATATTCTTCAACTTCAAAAGATACTATTCACTCCGGCGTCACTATTTATCTTGGTATCACTATTCACCATCGGAATATTATTTTCGACTAATTTGATATTTGGATCATTACAAAGAGACTTCGTCAGAATAACGATGGAATAGCAATGGAGTCTCTTAATTGAAAGGAAATTCGAAGATAGGCACTGATATTGTAAGGTTTCAAACGTTAGTTTCGATATTAAAAAATACTTTATAGTATAGGCTTTAATTTATAATTAATGCAAAATATTTTCAAAAATGTTTCCATAAGTAAAAGAAATTTGATTTTTGTTTCCTTAGATAAAACCCAACAGCCATAAAATATTCTATAAAATTTCTTTTCTTTTTAAAAATTGTATATATGAATAACTTGAATTTTGAAAAAAATAAATTTAAATAAGTCAAAATATGATTTTGAAAAATCTTTTAATACAATAAATGAGGTGTATGTGAGTGTGTGAATTCTCAAAAAATAATTTTACATTTGTTTCCTAAAGAATCTTGATCTTTAAAGACGTTGTAGAGTATCATATCTGATTCAGAATTAAAAGTAGAACACATTATCAGTTTCATTCAAGTTGGGCCTGCAAGATATAAAATTTAAAGGCCTAAAACTTAAAAATTTTTATTATTCATCAAAATCCAAAATTGAGTGTTAGCCTTTTGAGCCAACAATAATTATATTTAGTTTTGCTATTCTCTAGCAAGTTAAACTTTATAATAAATATAGTTTTATCACCTTCATAAATTCTTTTCTAACCGCTATTAATATCATTTATTTACATTCAATGGATTAATCAAATTTATTTATAAAAAATAATTAAAAATTATCAATTTTATTTTTGAAAACATTACATGAATAATATTCATTATATATAACTCAATAAGGATGAAAAATTTAGAATGTCAAAAACATGTTTTAATAATTAACAAGTAATTTAATGGTTGACAACCAAAGAAGGAATAGCAAGAGGTGAGCATGGGTTGATTAACAAGTCAGATCCAATAATATCGGTTGTGCAAAATCATTACTCAATTCATTAAATTTAGTTATCCAAGTCATCTATTTCGACTTTTACAGTTTGACTAACCAATATTTTTTTTGTTAACCACTACAATGTTTAGCATGCTACTAGGTAAAGTTTAATTTAATTTCAAATATTCAAAATAATTTAAAATAAAAATTACAAAATAAATATAATATACTAACCAAAATTTATGTTTCACTCTCATCATTTTTTTTCTTTTTTATGGTTAATTATTTCAGCAAGATAATATTATAAAGTGGATTTAATATTTGTTAAAAATTATCATATTTAATCTTAGATTAAAAAAATAGTGAAGAAAATTTAATGCTAAAACATTGATTTTAAATATAAGAAAATGTGATTAAATGCTATCAAATAAGATACAGACTTTCCTTCAAAAAAAAGTAAGATACACACTTCAATATATATAGAGAGAGAGAGAGAGAGAGAGAGAGAGAGAGATAAAGGTTAATATGTTACTTTATAGAAGTATTATTCTTAATATCATATTAAGGAGTGACACATTTTAAAGTATTACATAAATTTATAGAGAAATAAAAAAATTAATATGTAAAAATAAAAATATATTTTAAAATATCACTTTATGCAAATTTTAAAAATAAATATAGAAAAGAAAACTTTTTGAAGTATAAAAATAACACACACACACATATATATATATATATAAACCGGTTAATTGCTATTTAAAAATCGAAATCGATAATTAGAACTGTTAAAAATAAAAAATAAAAATCGGAACCATTAGTCTAATTAATAAAAAAAAATTGGTTCGATTTTTAACTAGTTTATAGTTAATTAAATTTTTTTCTCTCCCCCTAGAAATAGCCACGGCTTTTTTATTATTATTATTATTTATAAAAAGCATCTCTATTATTAAAAAAGAAAAAAAAAAGAAAGAAAAGAAAAGAAGAGAGAGACCTCAAGAAAAGCTAATTTTATTTGCACTTTAGATTTAATTACGAGTGCATTGTACAAGGGCTCAACTAGCATGGTTATACATATAAAAAGAAAAAAAGTCCCTCGCATTTTGATTGTTACAATTTCACTTTTAAAAGATGGAAATTGGGTAAAATAAAAGACCGTTGCTCAATCAAATGTTCAACTTAACTAATGAAATATTTAATGATTGGAGTTGTGCCGTAATAAATCGGCGTAGTAGAAAAAAAATGATAAAGATTATTGGACTGATATTTATATTAAGTGAAATTGCACAAACTTATTTTTCAAGTTTCAGATTTTATTTTAGCATTAGTAGAATTAGGCAACTCTCTTTTCAGTGTGTAGATTCTTTTTTTTTTTTTAATGTTTGAAACGATAAATTTATAATTTTATGGTATGACACCAATTCTATCAAAAAATAATATACATAATTATTCATAATTAAGTTTGATAAATTTATTCATCAAAAGAAAATAATATACATAATTAAAATCATCCACCACATCCGCAGTACACAAAAACCAGTATCTACGAAAAGTAAATTCTAATTCTTTTCTTTCTGTAGATTGGAATGAGCCACTTTAGGGTAACAGCCTGTTATTAACAGGCTTTTATGACTATACCAGACAGGACTAGGACTTTAGTAGAACAGGCTTAGTTAACCATTGTTCGATAACTTTTAGGATAACTTCAGAATATTTGCCTTTACAAATAAACTTTTTTTTCTCAAATTCCAAAATAGCTAAAAAAAAATCCAAAATAGAAATGACTTTTTAAAATATTGAACTTTACAAATCAATTTTTTCCTCAAATTTAAAAAGAATGTTTAGAGATAAATAAATCAAAATAAGAAAAAAAATTTAAAGTAAAATGGAAAGAATAATTTTTATTACTAAAAATTTTAATATTAAAATGCAAAATTTCAATACAAAATTTTAAAATTAAAATGTGATAACATATAAACTATTGTTTTATTAATTTTCCATTACTACTTACTATCGTTATATTACAATAATATATTATAATTATTATTCAAATGAGAATTGGAAGTAAATCAAGTAATAATTTAATTATTATCACCATTTATACATATCCCATTTGCTGGGTGGTAATTTCGTATATGTGCATGTCAATCGAGTACATCTAGTAAATATTTAATCCAACAGTGTACACACATGCACACAACACTTCCATCCAATTGCAGCCACGATTACTTCCATCCAATTGCAGCCATGATTAATTGCTCGGACCAAATACCCAAGCACACCGAATTACCAAACTCCATTCCCAACAAAGAAAATAAAAAAACAATTCCCCTGTTAGTAATCGTACTATTATTACATTATAATAATGTCACTTTAATATTACTCTCCGTGTCATTTTTAATTTTTTCTAAAAATTAAAAAAATAATTAAAATATCTCAATAATTATAATTATTGATAAAAATATTTTTTTATATTTTTAAAAATTTTATTTAATTTTAATTAAAAATAAAATAATAAAATATATTTAATAAAATATATAATAAACAAAAATATATATGTAAACTTATCCTTTAAATTTAAAAAAAATCATTTAAAATTAAACAAAATAAAATAAAAAAATTACTTTTTAAAATATATTACATTTTAAAATAGACGGAGGAGGAAGTATTATTATTATTATTATTTAAGTGAGAAATGAAAGTAATAGTTATACATATCCTTTTGTCAGGACGCGATTAGATCCATGTGCTCGTTTGACGCACATACGCACACACCGTTACAAACATAATCCGTCTGACGATCAGATTAAGCAAGCATGGTATTCATCGTCGGATCAGACTAAGCAAGCATCTAATCCAACGAATAATAGAAATAAAATTGTTTCGGTTGTTATAAAATTTCAATAATTTATCAGGCTAAAGTTTTTAAATTAATAATAACATTTAAGTAAAAAGACTAGTGCACTAAAATTCACAATCCGTTAATAATTTCATTAATTTTGTTATATCACTTCAATCAGTATGACAGCATTTATCATTTGAGTACCTATCTTTTTTACAATTTTTCAATTCAATTCAAACCCGCCGGGCCACTCAGGTACGCAAGAGATGTGAAACCAAAAGCAGCCCAAATGGCACTAAACAGTATAATAAGGAAACTGAACTCGCACACATGCTATATATTTGGCAGAACCCATCACATGAAAAAGATAGATTGGGTGGAACGACTTTAGATAACGAGTTTAAAATGCCAAATATGAAAGTAAGAAATTCCAAATATTGCCATGTATCAAAAAAGATGCAAAAAAAACTCCTCCAACTTGTCGCACAAAGTACTCACCTCGGCCTTAACACAGATGGAGGAGCCAACATGAGAGCACTACACTTCCATGTCTTCACTTCAATTTTAGAAGCAGGGTGCTCATCAGCTGCAGCTGAGACAGACTGTTGCAGCACTGAAGAAACGTTTCTTTGTTGTTCTCCTGCTACCAAACATAGCAAAAACAAAACACAAGTACCACAAGAGCAATAAGCACCTAAAAGGTTCTGAGATAAAACTATTAGAGGACATTAGAGAGTCTGCAGCATCCTGTGTACATCACATTATCCCCTACATATGAAGACTTAAAAACCAGAACAAAAAAATTCCTTATCGAAGATCCCACCACGATTTTCTTTCAACTACGAGTAATCAAAAGCATTTGTGACAGGACCCAACCCGAGGAACTGCAGCATGTTACATTCCTTCAACTCTAGAGGTTGAACAAAACGATTTAAATAATGTCTGTTCCAATCATCAGAATATCATGAGCTGTGGTTAAATCTACCTCTTCTAACAGATTGCGAAGCTTGTGTGCTTCCTGTTTCAAATGTCTGACAGAAACTAGCTTCTTCATTTGAGAACATAGCTCCATGGTCCTGGTAACCCTCATTACCATTTAGAAGAAGCTGTTATCATGGATAATTGAGAAAATTAATCAATACAAGTAAAACATGGAAAAAGAACACGGGGTACATAAAGCATAATATTGTAAAGGACAATATTGCCTTTGAACTTGTACCTTGCCTGATGTACTACTTTCAGGTACAAGCTCTGCAGAACTGCTATGATAAGCAACAGAATATCCACCAGAATGGACTTGTTCATATCCACCAGCATCAGTATGGAAGTTCAAAGGGACATCAAGATCCATGAGCTCCAAATATTGTCTGTTATCATCCTTCATGAAGTTGAAATTACGAAATTCAGAAATGCTATTTTCATGTTCACCATACCCAGCCAGGTTGCCCAGGTCTCCCAGATCATTATAAATGTCAAATCCATCTGAACAAGGAGCAGCCTCACTATTTCCACAAGGATTCCGATGATCAACCATTTGATCATGATTGAGATTATGGACCTGTGTATATACAGGACCAAATTACATACATAGTGAACAATAGAACAATCAAAAGAGAAAGGTATGTGGCAAACAAATAAGAAATTATTCAGAAATTACAGTAAGCATCATATATCCATCAAGAGAACAACAAATTAAACGAGATTCAAAATCTAGTTACAACTTATACTCAGCTCCATTTCATGGGAAAATTTACTTTCATCACTAAGAATAAGTATCTCGTGTCTGACAATTAAATTAAAACATAAAATTTATGCAGTGAAAAACATAAACAATGTTAAATTCTGTATTGGTAAGTTAAAAATACAATTCAAACAAAATGGGCAAAAATCACAGAAAAGATGTGAATAAATCTAGACTTTTAAAGAGAAAACGAATTGGAAGAGAAAAGACATTTCAGTTATTAGTTACCACATAATGACAGTAAGTTGAAGTGCAAAGAAAAATACACTAAAACCAATTGATCTAAAATATGTAAACAATTGTGCAGAACATACGAGAACCTTCCCAATAAGGCTGTCCTGCCTTGTCGTAACAACACCTTTTTCCTTCAACTCATTGTAATTCATACTAGACTAACCTTCTTTCCTAAACAAATAGATGAAAGAGCAACTTAAAAAAAAAAAAAAAACTGCACTTAAAAGTTTCAAAATCTATGTAGATCAGATCAGGCCATACACCAGATAACATAAACTGTCATTAAGTGGATTATACAGCAACAAACATATTACTCAGTTTTTAAAAAAAAAGGCAATGTTACAAACCTCATTCATGTCATTTTCAGCAAGATTAAATTGGCCATCCTCCGTGAAGTAAGCCAGCAATTCATGCATGTCATCATTCTCAAGTGCATCTTGAAGAGGCTCTGATGAAGCAACATTATTATCTGTGACCACAGGAGCAGCATTCGAGGTGGATGGCAGAGCCTGAGATGGACATAATAAGCTTGTAACAATGGAATTGTTTTGATTAATTGGTAAAGACATGTCAACAAAGGAAACTGCCTCTACCCCATTCACCTCCTCCACATCATCATCATCCCAGTCTTCTTCCTTAAATGGAGCTCCATATTGAGCGCCATTTCTTGGGCCAGGTCCATTCTTCTTGAATATTGAGCAGACCACATATGCATCTTGAGCAACTCCTCTAACGGTCAACTCCTCCTCTTGAAGTCTATATTCATACATTACCCAATCTGTTCGGTCCCCTTTTGGCGCTTTGCCCCTGTGAAAGACCAATGTTTTTATCATTCCCGAAACCTTGTTATTGTAACGAACAGGTCTATCCTTGCCGGTTGTTTTCCAATATCCCATTTCAGTAGCACGGTTCATTCTAGTGCCACTTGAATATTTCTTTTCTCTAGGGCAAAAGAAGTACCACTTTAAATCCCCAGTTCTCCATCGAGATCTATCTGGGAGCTCCCATGGTGCATATTTATAGATATCGACTTCAGCAATAGCGTCAAAACAAAGCTTCTTCCCCTGTACTTTTCTCTTTAAATAGTACTTAACTAGCTCAACATCAGTTGGATGAAACCGAAACCCAGGAGGCAACAATTTTTTCCCCATAAGGAATTTTCAGAAGAATCAAATATTACAATATTATTCAAGAGCGGTGACAACTATAAATGACCAAACGTGCTAATTAAACAGAAGAAACTCAAATCCTATCCAGCAGAATGCGTCCCAAAAAAAATGATGAATCAAAGACTTCTAATGGAAGTAGAAAGGAAAAAGAAAGCTGACTGGACTGTCAAGTCCAATGCCGAAACAATATCTTCTGCGAACACCAGCGTCTCCCGCGGCTCATAGACCCAAAATCACACCAAAGAAACGGTATTTTTTCCTCAAAGAGATCAAAAGACATTTGGTGTGCAATATAAAGTTTATAAACCCTGTTTTAAAGAATAATTAGCCTCTTCATACTGCAAATGTAATCACGAAACATTAAATAAAAAAAAATCTACAACCATAGTAACCAGTGTCGAACATGCCCAGGAAATTTGACTGACAAAACATATTGCAAGCATCAAGACCGAAAATTTTCAAGATGAACACAGAGAGCAATAGAATTATTAGTAAAACACATTACAATATAAGAAGCAACAAAAGAAATCGAGACCTTAAAAAACCAATAATATCGAACAAAAACTAACAAAGAAAACCCTAAATTGATCAAAAATCAAACTTGAAATCTAATCGATAAAAATCATGAAGTAAAGCCGAAATTATCAAGATCAATAAACAGAACATCGGCCGAAAAAAAAAAACTGATAGAAACAAGGAGCCAATCATTGTAAGTAAATATCAAGGGATAAATGTCCAGTGACAACAAAGAAAATTGAGAAAAGGGAAAAGTCTATTAACATTGAAATTTAACAATAAACGTCGTGAACTGAACAACTACAAAACGAAAAAGAAAAATCAAAAACATAGAAAAGTACCCGAAGAGAGGAAGCCGCGGGAGAGTAGAGAGAATCAGAGCGCAAGCCAAGAGTAAAAACGAGTGAAAGGAGAAATTGAGTAGCGATTTTGTTATTAGCAATTTTATAGAAAGGTTAATTCCGTAATTCGGTGTTAATGGAAAGCTTCTGTAGGAAGGAATCCTTGGCTTTCGATTGGTCGGATTGCTTCGTTTGCTTTGACATTCCCACGTCTAAATCTATTTTACAGTTATAACTTACTCCTCCACAAAATGATTATAGGGTTATAAACTAATTAAAAAAAAGATAAATATAGTAAGGATATAGAATTTTTTTTATTAATTATATATATTAAATAAATATAATAGAATATTTATAGATATAAAATAAAATAGGTAAATTTTTATTATAATAAAGAAAATGATAAGTTTGATAGTTATCCAAATAATTAATAATTATCACAATACTTTCATTTAGATGATTATACACTATGAATATATCTCGTTAAAATCTTGTTAAATTAAGAAAAATTCAGTGAAATAAAAAATTAGCAAAGGAAAAAGAGTACAGTATCTATAAACAATTAACTTTCCCTCAAAAATACAACAATTATAATATTTCTTTAAACTTGCACATTCCGATACTGTGCACGTGCCTTTTAAAATTCGAAGTCGGCAAAGCTTTGGTGAAAAGATCTACTGGGTTGTCACTTGAGCGAATTTTGCAAACATCAATTTGACTATTCTTATGAGTTCATGAGCATAGAAAGATTTTGGTGAAATATATTTGGTTCTATCATCTTTTATGTAGCCACCTTTGATTTGTACAATACACGCTGCATTATCCTCGTACAATATTGTTGGTTTGTCCTCCATCATTAATCTGCATGCTCCTTTAATATGCTGAACCATATTCCTTAACCATACACATTCGCGGGTTGTTTCATGAATAGCTAAAATTTTTGAATGGTTTGATGAAGTAGTAGTGATAGTTTGTTTTACAGATCTCCATGAAATAGCAGTATCACTACATGTGAAGACATAACCACATTGTGATCAAGCTTTATGAGGATCAGAGAGATATCCAACATTAGCATATCCTATTATTTCTGATTTTGATTTCTTTGAAAAAAATAAATCCATGTCAGAAGTGCCATGAAGATAACGTAGGATATGTTTCACCCCATTCCAATGCCTTCGAGTGGGAGCATAGCTAAATCTTGTTAACAGATTAATTGCAAATATTATATCTAGTCTAGTTTTATTTGCAAGATATAAAAGTGCTCCTATTGCACTGAAATATGTTATTTCAGGACCAAGAATTTCTTCATCATTTTTCTCGTGGGTGAAAAGGATCCTTTTTCACATCAAGAGTATGAACAATCATTGGAGTACTCAATGGATAAGATTTATTCATATAAAATTATTTCAAAATTTTCTCTATAGAAGATGATTGATGTAAAAGAATCCCATTTGATAGTTATTCAACTTGAAATCCAATACAAAATTTTATTCTTCCAAGATCTTTCATTTCAAATTCCTTCTTCAAATAATTTGCAGTATCAAAGATTTCTTCAGGAGTCCCTTCTATGTTTAAATCATCAACATAAACTGCAACTATAGCAAATCCAAAATTTATTTTCTTAATGAAAACCCATGGACAAATAGAATTATTTTCATATCCATTCTTTACTAAGTATTCACTTAGACGATTGTATCACATGCATCCAGATTGCTTTAAGCCATATAAAGATTTTTGAAGTTTAACATAATACATTTGTCGAGACTTTGGATTATATGCTTCAGGCATCTTAAATCCTTTAGGAATTTTCATATAAATATCATTATCTAATGGTCCATATAAGTAAGCTGTAACTACATCCATTAGATGTATGCAAGTCTTTTAGAGACTGCCAAGCAAATCAAAAATCTAAACGTAATTGCATCTAAAACTGGAGAGTACGTCTCTTTATAATCTATGCTTGGTCTTTGTGAGAAACCTTGAGCCACAAGTCTAACCTTGTATCTTACAACTTCATTCAGCTCATTTTTCTTACGTACAAAAACTCATTTATATCCAACTGGTTTAACATCTTCTGATGTCAGGACTACTGGTCCAAATAATTTTTGTTTAGCTAAAGAATCTAGCTCAGCCTAAATTACCTCTTTCCATTTTGGCCAATCAAGTCTTTGTCGACATTCTTCTATAGTTTTAGGCTCAGGCTCATCATCATTTGCTATTTCAAAAGCAATTGTATATGCAAATACATTATCAATAATAATTTCATCTCTTTCTAACATATTTTCAGTTTTCAGTGAGATCTCATAATTTGTCAGTACCGAAACCAATTCTGAGGTCGCTTCTCTAGAAATATGTAGTTATGTATTTGAGTTATTTCTAGCCTCTTCAAGAGGATCAATTAAATGATTTTTTATTTCTCTCTTCTTTCGAGGAACAATATCTTTTACACTAATAGATTTACCACGCTTCTGGCATGAACTAGACTCAGTTGTTGTTATACCCCCAAGATGTCCTACGGGGATATTTAATTATGTAGGGGCATTTGCAGCTGGAATGTATGATTTGGTGACCTTTTGGGTGTCTGTAAAGATATCGGACAGCTGATTTGCAGCATTTTGTAAATGAATTATTCTTTGAACTTCAAGTTCACATTAATTTGTGCGTGTATCAAATTTGGACAAAGTTGGTGTGTTCCACCTGATTTCTCAAGCTTTTGGCCCCTTTTATTTATCTTTTCCTAATGGTGAGAAACCAATTCATCAAATTGACAATCTAAAAATCTTGCTCGAAAAAAGTCACCAGTTAAAGGTTTAAGATATCTGATAATAGAAGGGGAATCAAAACCTACATAGATACCTAAACGTCGTTGAGGGCCCATTTTAGTTTATTGAGGGGGAGCAATGGGAACATATACAGCACAACCAAAAGTTCTAAGGTGAGATATGTTAGGTTGTTGATAAAAAAATAAGTTGTAAACATGAAAACTTGTTGTATGCAGATGGTCGAAGATGAACTAAAGATGTAGCATGAGTTATAGCATATCCCAAAGTAGATGCAGGAAGTTTTGATTTCATGAGCATATGTCTAGCAATTAATTGTAAACGCTTAATGAAAGATTCAGCTAAACCATTTTGAGTGTGAACATGTGCAATGAAATGTTGAACATCAATTTTTATTGACATACAAAAATCATAAAATGCGTTTGAAGCAAATTCACCTGCATTATTTAAACGAATTGTTTTAATGGGATGATCAGGAAAACTTGACCTAAGCTTTATAATTTGAGCTAGAAATTTAGCAAAAGCAACATTACAGGATGATAGTAAACATACATGAGACCATCTAGTTGAAGCATTAATCAAAATCATAAAATAACGAAATGGTCCACAATATGGATGAATTGGGCCACAAATATCTCCTTGTATTCTTTCTAAAAAAATAGGAGACTCCAAAGGTAATTTAGATAGTGAGGGTCTCACAATCAATTTACCTTGAGCACAAGAACTATAAAAATAATCATTTGATAAAAGTATCTTTTGATCTTTAAGTCTATGTCCATTTGTATTCTCAATAATACGTCGCATCATGATTGAACCAAGATGACCAAAGTGATCATGCCAAATTATGAATATTTTAGGGTCTGAGCACTTCCGGTGCATATAATTTGATTCAACCGTTTTCATTTTCGTGAAATACAATCCTATTGAGAAACTTGAAAGTTTCTCTAATATGAACTTTTTGGTTCAATTTTGCGGATGTAATATATAGATATTCGACATTTTCATCATTTGTCGTTTCGATATGATATCCATTACGACATATATATTTAAAACTTAGTAGATTTCATTGGGATCTACTTGAATACAACGCATTATCAATATATAATTTTGTTCCGTTTGGAAGCATCACTACAAGAAAAATGCAAAATAGCGAGGACTTTAATGATGATTTTTCGTCGCTAAATCAGTTTAACGAGGACAAAAATTTTGTAACAAAAGTCATCCTAGCAAGTCCTCGCTAATTTTTGCGAGGACTAATTTTTGCAAGGACTAAGTCCTCGCTAATTTTGCGAGGACTTATATTTTGTGAGGATTAAATCCTCACAAAATTAGCGAGGACTTAGTCCTCACAAAAATTAGCGAGGACTGATATTCTCGCTAAATTCAGTTAGGATGACTTTTGTTACAAACATAAAATTTTATCATGAGATTTATCTTCGCTAAATGTTAATATAAACTTATTTTTATTAATTTAATATGAAATTTTCATTATTTAAACAATAAACTAAAAAATAACAAATTTATACGTACTCAATATTTAATATAAAGAAATATATATTAATGAATAAATTGTTATTTACAAGTGTATAACATTACTAATAATAACAAAAAAGAGCATTGAAACATAAAACTAAAGCAATGACAGAGCAATCCACTAGTTGCCTATATAAAACCATAGAAAGAAACTATGGAAAAAAGAACTACAATATGCAAGTAAATAATTCTATTGGTTTTATAACTAAGATATAGTTTACCGGTCATTAATGGCTTTTTCTATTGTTTGGTTTACCATTACATAAATGCAGCACAAAGGATCCTGAAATATCACCACATGAAAGTTTGTTTTAAGTTGCATGAGAATCCTTACTACTACTAGAGTCATCAACTATATTTTGCTGCAATTCATGAAGTGTTCCCCCAGTATATAAGATTAATCCTTGCGCAACTTCACAATCTCATAGACGACTGAAAAGTCAAGGTCCCCTAATCTCATGCTTCTGGCCTTCTTGAATGCCTGCAAAAATATGAAGTTGTAAGTTTAGTTCAATGATAAAAAATCTACTGGTAAAATTTGGCAATCATATGCATGCATATATAGAAGGAACATATCCAAAATAATATATACATGCATGTATAGCAGAAACAAAAGATATACAAAATATCCTGATATAGAAGGAACATATCCAAAATAATATATACGCAATTGAGGTAACTAGCTTAACACGTCCTAAAAATTATGGGGTAAAACCAAGTTTATTTGTGCTGAAAACAAAGATTACATTATGGCAGATTCCTTATATCAGTTGGTGCTGCAATGAATTAAAGATTCCAATAGCCATGAAACAAAATTAAAGGAAAGTGAACAGTCAATCAGACTTAAATAAGGCCTTAAGGATCATCGGTAACATAAAAATCAAGGGCAGCCACCTCAGGTACCTTACAACATAAGCATCCACTAGAGAACCACTAAAGTAGGAGCTTACAATTCCACCAAAAGCTGAAGAACCCCAACATAAAGACTGAAGAGATCCTGACATGCTTTGTGACTCACCACGAGCCCTCTCTACCACCATGGAATCAACAACCTATTAATGGTCAATTTTTGCAGACAAGAAAGTTAAGAACAAACTAAATGAAGACAGCGCAGAGAAATACAATCTCAAAGACCAAGTAGTCACTTGCTTTCTTGAGAGCATTGCACATACAAGAGCATAACTAATTGCATGTTAATGCACACATGATAGTGCTAGGGATGGGGTTGAAACACGTTGAGACACGACTTGCAACAAAATACAAAGGCAATTCAGCAGCTTAATGTTTGGAATAAAGATGCATAACTGACTTTTATCCTTATCTCTCTTTCACTAACATATAGACATCCATCTGCTAATTTCTGGAAGTAATTATAAAAAATGATAACATTCACACAAAAATTCTCATCAAAGGTAACACATGTAATGCCAAGTCTAATTAAATATACCCTAATTAAATATTACCATTTGCTGTGTTTGGAATAATTAAATTACTTGGCTTGCTTTAAAAACCTAATGGTATATTTTTTGATTCCTTGGTTTAGATTTCCTAGACTAAGACTCATATATATATATATAACAGTCACATTGTGTTTTGCACAAAAAGACATCATTTTCTTGATGTTATGTTACACTATCTCAAATATTTTAATTATGCAAAGGTATGAGAAAGTGGCACTGAGTATCCTACTACATTGTTAGATGGGTTTAGAGACTCCTCTTTTTGGGTTTAGTTTTACAAGGGAGAAAGGTAGAGGAACTAATGGATTTTTGTTGGAAAGACTGGACCAAACTATGATAATACTAAATGGGTGGGACAATTTTATGCAAGGGAGATATTATATTCTAATGACAATAACGTAATATATCTTGTTAGATATATATAATAAATATATTAATTTTATTCCTTAGCTATATAATCCAAGAAGTATTTAGAATGTAATTGAAATATCAAGTAGTTACAAAATTCTTACTGAACTTTACTAAAGTCTAAACAGATTAATCAACAGATCAAAATAGAATAAATATAAATCAATACATTAGAAATTGTGTTATTGTTTTAAGACATATGTAATGAGTAATAGAGCAGAAATACCATTTGTATCCATATAGAAGAGGCATCGCCTCAAAAATAAAAATCAAAAGAGACATAGTCTCAAACAGAAGAAGTATAGTCTACAACAAAGACATCGAAGTGCCTAATAGAATAGAAGCAGTTACAGACCCTTTTAGGCATGCCTATTTAGCCACTAATTAAATACTAGCAAACCCTATTTAATACATCAAAATGATTCAAACATTATAGGTATATATTAATTTAGAAGATTCATATTTCAAAACAAAATAAATCAATAATTGCATTTATTTGAAATATCATCACATATCCTTGAACCTTAGTTAATTGGAACAATCTTAATACATATTTAAGAATGCTTTAAATAAGTTTAAATTATCATATAAAATGCTTTATGAACTTTCATTAGATTTAGAAAAAGAAAATTTCATAAAAATATCAAATAGGCAAGGGTTACAATGGCAACCAATTTATTTCGGTTGTGACCCATGCAAGAAAAGGGTACTGTTCAAATAGAAGTAATCGTCATGGATGGAACCAATTTGTTCCAACTGTGACCTAACCAACAAGATAGGGGTTATGCTTAGAACTAAATCATACCAGCTGTGACCCATCAAACATTAACAAAATAAGCATCTAAAGGTATTGGTCACAACTATAACCAATTTGTTCCAGTTGTGACCCATAACAAAACCAAAATCTCTCTATGATGGCTTCTCTATTAAACTTTACATAGCTTAATTGACTAAGTTTCACTCAAAATTAGCCCATATGATCTTTTATAATTATAATCCTCTATATCTCTAGTTTACACTGACATAAAAAAGCATGCAATTTGGATTTATATTTTAGGATATATACCTAAAATACTACAAGTTAGTCCCAAACAAGGGGTAACAACAAACTTTAAGATCTTAGGTTATGTTTGAGCATCCTAGGGGTAGAATAAACTCTAGAATTCTCATAAATTTTAAGGCATGTCTTAAGATTCCAATAGCACTAGAATTACTCAATTCCAAGGTCTATAGGCCGAGTTATGGCCAAAATATCAAGATTGGTTCAAGTGAACCAAAAATGGAGTTGAAGCTAATCAATTACTTCAAGTCTGAAATTGATTCCATTACATGATCCAAATTTAATTATCCCATCCAACACCATTTTTATATCAAAATTTATATTTAAAGCATCTAGCACATAATTTGTGAAATTAACCAAGATAATAAACTCCCATACCTTAATTGTTTAAGAAGTTCTCTTCACTTCCTTAATTGCTTCCTGTAATACCCTTATCACTCCGATCATACGGAACAGTGCACGCAAATCGAAAATTTTTTTTTAATTAACTTTTAAATAACACCAAAGTTCGATATTACCAATTACTTAGGTATTCAATGACCTATAACTGTCCCGTGTTACTATTCACATAATGAAATTTCGGCAATATAACGGCTGTATTTTAACTAGCCTCCTGAAAAATCAGACAAAACACAACCTCTCAGAGGCACAACACTTCTAAAACAATCATTCCATTTCTCCAATTTTCCATCAAACATCCCATAACTCAAAACAACTCATAATCACAGTCACACACATATCTGTTTACATATTTTTACATATTCAAATACTTATACATATCAGTCATTTATATACATGCCAAAATCTACATAATTTACATAAGAACAAAATTTCTTTTCCTTCAATTCGTGCATCACCGCTCCTCCAGCTCTGTACCTGCATGCAGTAAAAACTACATGCTGAGCATAAACTATGCTCAGTGGTGACTAACAATCATAATACTTTCTTTGCAATAATTATTTCTTTAATATACTTTATTTAATCATTTAAATTCTAAATAAGGACCATTAAGCATTTTTCATCACGTTCAAGTGAAAACAGTGGGTTTTCACATTATTTACACTTTTCTCATTTATTTCATAACTATTGACTAATTTCCCTTTTTAGTCCTCAAAATTGTACTAAATTCCAAAAATGTCCTTTTTGTCTTAATATTTACAATTTTGCCATTATAGTCATTTATTTTCATTTTCATTACACAAGTTTCACCATTATTCATCATTTATTCTTTACTTCACTACTTTTGGATAAAATTACGGTTTAGTCCCTGTACCATAAAATTTTATCTTATTGACACTGTTAGGTCTCCAAAATTACTATTTTGCCCTTGTTAATCATTTCTCACTTATATTTACTTATTAATTACCCCTAAACTTTCATTTTCTTTCATTTAAGCCCTTTTTTCCATTTTAAACTTCATTTTTATCATTCTTTTCATTTCTTTTAACTTATTATCACTTTCATTTCATTTCATGCCCCTAGTACAGTACCGACAGAAATTCTTAGACTGGATACTCGGGACGTTGACCTCCATGGGCCACATATAGACTGAAAAATGATCTCAACGATCATTTTTCCACGTAGCAGATACCAGGTACAAACAGAAGCTATGGCGATCAGTGATCCTACCATAACAAAGCAAGTTGTCGTGACTTGCACCGCGGTACAGATGTCCCTATGGCTAGCCAATTATATCCTGAGCTAGGCTTTTACTGCTAGACTAATTCTAAGGGCATAATTTCATCAAAATTGCAATCAAACTTTAATTTTTTCATTATTTCATTACTCGAAAATACTCGTATTTATTTCTTTCCATTCTTTCACATAGATTGTGAATTATTCTACCATAATTCACCAAAATCATTCACTTTCTCATCAAATTGCATTTTATTTCATATTAATTCCATATTTCCATCACTTACATAATTGAAATTTTTCTCTAAAATATTCATTTAATTTCAATAAATTCCATAAAAATTCCTAAGCATGTTATTTCATTTCTAATATCATTTAAAAGCTTAAATTCATCAAAATTCACAAAATACACTTAGGTTTTCTTTAGGGTGCAATTCGGCCATCAAGGTAAGTATGTCATACAATTATTCAATAAATCATTTAAGCATTTAAACACACTCATTCAAGGTCTAGTTACACTATTTCATCATTAATTTCCATTTAATCACCATTTTATCACTTAAACCCTAACTTACATAAAGGGTACTTAATTGGAATCAAAGAAATTACTAAGATTTATTAGTCACTAACCTTCCTTTCTTGCTCTAGGATGCCTAAGCTTCCTTTTCCTTGTCTTTAGCCTTGGAAGCTTGCAATTCTCCTTGATTCCCTAAGTGAACCGAATTTTCAAGCCATTAGAACTCTAGTTTTTCAACCTCAAATGCTAAAAATAACATCATAAATGAAGTCTAGGCACCCAAAAATATAAGTAGGCACCTTAGAAATAATTTAAACCCATTGGTTTCACTTACCTCAAATGAAACCCTAAACTCTCTCTCCTAATTTTTCTTGATTTTCTTCCTTGATTTGAAGAGAGGAGGTCATAACACTTAACTAGAGAGGCAGAAATTACTATTGGGTGGCTTGATTTGGTGTGAAATGGAGAGAGAAATGAAGAAAACTCAAGCAACCATGGTGGAGGGTGTTTCGTCCAAGAGGAAGAGATAAGGAAGGAGATGACTTGCTGGCTGGTTTCAGAAAATTCACCCTTTATATATGATGGTTTATGGGCTTTGTGGGCTTGGATTAGGTTAATGGGCTTAGTTAATTAGTTAAAGCCCATTAACAACCTAATTTAAAGTCCAAAATTATTTCTCCCATTTTCTCACTCCAAATCACTCCAATTTTAATTCCATAATTCTTATCACATCAAAATTAGGTAGTACACAAAATTTCGGCTCAATCGAAGTCCGTTACTAGTCCGATTCAATCGAACTTGTTCGATTCGACAACTATCGACAACACCGAAAAATTCATTTCTTTATACCAAAATATTCTACATGAAATTTCATGAAGATCTGCAAAATATGATAATTTTTGGAGTTAATTTGCTATTTTTAAAAATTTATGCAAAATCAAGTCACCTTCCCTACCAGGGAAATTGACTCGCTACCTTTTTTGTATTTTCGACTTTCGGAGGTCTATTTGACCTCGATTTCACTTCAAATTTCAACCCCGGACTCACCATGACCAATACTTTCCGATGGTCAAATAAAATATTTTTCACTTTCGGGTCCGTTTTACGGCCCGGGTGTACTATTCACCATCGGAATTTACTGTTCACGGTCAAACCGGTGTTGAGGCTATTACAATTCTCTCCTACTAAAATAAATTTCGTCCTCGAAATTTACCTGTATTGAAGAGGTGGGGATACTGATATCTCATAGTGGCTTCTGGTTCCCAAGTAGCTTCTTCAACATTATGATGGTGTCATAGTACCTTCACTAATAAAACCTGCTTGTTTCTGAGTTGACGGACTTCTCTTGCTAAGATTTTCACGGGTTCCTCTTCATAAGTCATGTCATCAGCCACTTGAATCTCTTCCTGTGTAATCGCGTGACTAGGATCCGATCTGTATCTACGGAGCATAGACACGTGGAACACGTCATGTATCTTCTCTAGTTCAGAAGGCAACTTTAATCGATACGCTACGGGACCCACTCGCTGAAGTATCTCATAAGGGCCAATAAATCTAGGACTTAACTTGCCCTTCTTTCCAAATCTTAAGATCTTTCTCCACGGAGATACTTTCAGGAAAACTCGATCTCCCACCTGAAACTCTATATCTTTTCTCTTCAAATCAGCATAGGACTTCTGACGATCCGCAACTTCTTTCAATCTACCTTTAATGACTCGAACTTTCTCTTCAGAATCACGGATCAAATCAGAAACCTACTAACTTTCTTTCACTCAGTTCGGTCCAACATAGAGGAGTTATGCACTTCCTACCATGACCTCGATTTCACCTCAAATTTCAACCCCGGACTCACCATGACCAATACTTTCCGATGGTCAAATAAAATATTTTTCACTTTTGGGTCCGTTTTACAGCCCGGATGTACTATTCACCATCGGAATTTACTGTTCACGGCCAGACCGGTGTTGAGGCCATTATACTTCCTCTCCTCTCTTCTTACTTAATTCTTCTTCTATAATCATAGATTTTACTTGTTAACCTTCAATTTGTCACTCTTAAATTAATTTACAAAAGTTAAAATCAAGAAGAAGAAGAAGAAGCTAAAACTAATAAGCTTACCGTGCACTTATCCTAACTCTAATCTCTCTCTTCTTCAACAATAATTCAGTAAATTAAGGAGGAGAGTTATAGAGAGAGAAAATGGTAGAAGCTTTGAGTGAGAATGACAGGAGTTAATCTTCATCAAATTGACTGCCACTATTCCTCTTCCAATCCCACTTTCTAGCTCCTCCTAGAATCACAAACGTTAATCTTCTATTGCTCCACTTATGACCATTAGCAGAAATTCCCTTTTAATCACTTAAGGTTTTTATTTTCTTAACTTAATATCACATTTATCAATTGATTCAATTTGATCCTCACTCAATACTTCTTAAATACATAAGTGCATGTTAATTTATTAAATTACCAAATTATCCTCATCTTTCCTTGTAATAGTTTAATTATAATTAGCAAATTACTTCTAACTTTTTATTTAATTGAACACTATAAGAAAATAATCAATTAGCAAAGGAAATTATCAACAAAAATTATTGATTTTCCGTTGCTAATCAAAATTAGCAATGGAATGAGTGGTTGCAAATTTGACAGTTACAATTTTCGTTGCTAATTTTAACCCACCAATAAAAAAATACACGATAGTGCTATCCGTCGCCATTCCATCGCTAAAAATTATTATAATTTTTTAAATTATTATTTTATACACCCACTATCTATTATTTGGTTAAGTAGGAAGATTCAGCAAAATGTTACCTTTAAAATCAACAGTAACAAACTCAGAAAAGCAAATTGTCTTTAATAAAAAGTCTCATGCTAATCCTACTCAACAAAAAAGGTAAGCCATCAAACGTATATTTGAAAACTCCCAAGCTATGTTTGGTAAGACGTAATGAAATGTAATATATTGAATAATGTAATGGATTAGAAAATGTAATGTGATATAATGTAATTGTGATTACATTACTATATTTGGTTACGTTAGTAATATAATGTAATTGTGAATACATTCCTATGTTTGGTTGAATTATATGCATGTATTGGAATGTAATTATATTTATCATTATCAAATTATTTTTTATCTAATTATTTTATATATTTATATATTTATTATATTATAAAAATATAATAAATTCCAACTTAATAAAGCATAATTTTTAAAATATATAAATATTTACGATTACATAAAATAAACAAAAATACCATCAAAGTATTAAATAAGAACATAATTTTCTATCTATTTCCTTCCCACTCATTGAACATATTATTTGCCAAATTATCTATTCCTTCGTCATATATACAGGAATATTTTAATTTCTTTCGAGTTCTATTTCCAGCCAACAAGATACTGAAATACATAGAATAGAACAAGAGACAATGGATATAAAGAAAATTCCAATATACAAGTCCAAAATGGGTATGTTTCATGCCAATAAGCAAATGCACCTATTATAGCACCAATCACCCATATCACCAACACTTCTGCAGAATATTCCTAATTGAATCCTTTTGTCCAAATTAGTCCTAAAATTGTTATTAAGCCAAGAATGTTATTCATAAATACTGCCCCGTAGATCTGCGAACATATCAAGTTTCAAAACCCATTAACAAAAATTTTATAAAAATTTACCAAAATGAATAGACCAGAGTTTTCTCGGTTGGTTTTCAATTTAAGTTCAGTTTTGCACAGTGCACTAGAATAGGAAACAAGTAAAAAGTTTGTAAGAAAGGGAAACAAACCTTGGAAAACATTATAGAAGCAACACCTTCTTTGTTTTTGGTAACAGGAAAGATGGCCATGGCAGTTTTAAAGTTGACAGCAAAAGGAAAGACTACAAATGAGATGAAGAATGAAGGAAGAATTTGGTTTCAGCTGATATTCTTCATATAGGAAAAAAATAATATGATCAATTCTGTAGAGCAACTATATGTTCCATGAACTAAAATTACATTACAGTACAAGTGCTAAACACAACTGAATAGATTATAATGCATTTCTCTATACATTTTCAAGTTGGATGATACAAAATGACATTGCCCTTGATAGAAGTGAATAATCAATTGCCAAAAGAAGCAACACATAATATTGATAGACCATACTCCACACTGTGTTTAATGAGATCACGAAAACTAACAGAACAGATCTCACATAGTATAGGTGAAAGAAAGGATCTTATAAAACTTGAGTAGCCTTCAAAATTGTATATGTAGTAAATTACAGGATCATCAGACATCAAGTTATTTTGATTTCTTAATTTATTTATAAATGATTTCAAGGATTTCCCATTTCATAATTATTTATGAAGATGGAGTCAAACACAAATTTGCAATGCTTCGATTGTCTGAAAGAGAATTTGAATGCTATCAATTTAGATAAAATTGCCATGGTTTCTAAAATCTTACTTGACTAGTATAGGTGAAAGAAAGGATACAAACGAAAACCAAGAGCACAAAAAATACAATATAATCGCAATTTGGCCAGAAAAACAGAGCATCAAAGCAAAGCAAGAGATGAGATAAGAACAACATTCAAAAATATAATTAAACCAGAGAAGAAGAATGGAAAAGCATCAAATCCTAATTCAATGTTTTCATTTAAGAATTAAAAGTTTGAATTAGAGAATATAAAAATAAAGATCAAAAAAATCCGCAACCAAGAGATGAAGAAAACTTGGATTCAAGTTCGGCAAACATCAACTGCGGCAATAAAAGGAAAAAATTTAAAAAAAAAATTAGTAGATGAAAAATAAATAGATCATGAAAGGAGAAAAGAAGCTGACCAAACTGAACGGAGAGAAAATCTGAGCAGAGGATGGCATTGATAGGTGTAAGACGGTGTCAACAAAGAGGGTAGCAGTGACAAAGGGGGAAGATAGCTGGGAAGGCAGTAGTTTAGGTGAGTAGAGAGAAGGTGATGTAATGACAAATACAAGCCAAAATTTAGAGATTAGTAATTACATTAGTTAATGTATTCAATACTCCCTCTGTATATGTCATTACATTACATTATTAAGTATTTAACTAAACAAACACAAGATTAATTACAGAGTTTATTACATTATATTACTTTACAGGCTACCAAACATATCCCTAGTACTTTACAATAAAGAACAGCAAATTGTAAAGTTAGAGTCATTTAAATACAATAAACTAAAGCCAAAAAGGGCTATAAATGAAAATAAAAAAAGATAGCATGCTTACCCTCTGTGTATCCATTGGTCATGCATAAATAAAACAAACGGCAATTGCAAATAACAATTATATCCCCACTATGCATAAAAAAATAAAAAGCCTTGCAAATAACAACAGACAACTAAACATAGATTAATAAGAACTAGCAGACCAAAAAAAACTTTATCTACCCAAAGCAAATAAAACATTCAGTTCTCATAAAAAACAAATCACATAAATAAGATAGACAAAAATGAATGGCCAGGTGATGTATATTCTTCAACTCTATCAAGTGATTGACCAATACACAATTGCAATTATGTTAAATTAATTTGTCTAATATGTTAGACACAATTATGTTAAATTAACTCGTTTAATATTTTAGCCACAAAGGAAGTTCACTAATAACCCCATCACTAGCCTTATCACAATATCCTCTGTTTCTCAGTAAAAGCATGATCGTAGCCCAAATTTAAACTGTATTTATTTATATTAATAAATAATATGGTAAATCAGTATTACATCTTTATTTTTCCACCTTTAAATTAATTTAATTATAATCATAAATGCTTACCCAAGTTCAAGTGAAAAATGCTAGCTGAAAAGAATTCTGCAACAAAACAAACATAAAATTCATTAATTTTATTTATGAATTATTGTGTAAACTTCATTTAAATAAAATAATAATTAAATTACTAATGAGTTAATTAGGATTAAGGAAATTACCTGAAACAAAATGAAGTGAATGAGGTAAGGGAGCAATTTGGGCCATGTGCCTAACCTACAAAACAAATATAATTGCAATTTTAAGGAGAATTAAATTTAATAAAATGGAGATTTATTCACTAGACCAATTTCATAGATAAAATATCAAAATATTAGACAAGTTAATTTAAGAATATATGGCAAAGGTAGAGAGAGATATAAAATATATAGATCGAATACAAGAAGAAAAGCAACAACAAGCACTTACCATTTTCTCAAAACAAAAATATTTAAAAAGTGAAAGATTTATGCATGAATATACCACTAAAATTCATTTGTTTTATTGTATAGGATATTATAAGAGTTAAAAAAAGACATGTATATACATGATATATATATTAACATCCAACCACTAAACCAAACCAAATAAACATAAGACATGCCATTAAGTATGAAATATCTTACACTATGAAATTTGTTAAAGATGGAATTAAATTTGAAATTTTGAGAAGAGGATTGCCTGGAAAGAAATAAATTCTAGAAGGACTGGAATCCTTTTTTGAAAATGGTTATGGAACTTGGGCTTTTATCCAATATAAGAGCTCAGTCCATATCATAAATGATAGACCCATTTAACTTGGGCTTTTATCCTTTTTTGGATACTAAACGCGTCCAACTAGTATATCTTGCCTAAAATGTAAGTTTTCCTTGGCCTATTCTATTTGTATATAAGATGCCTTTTGACTTAAGCATTTCTTGAAGCATAAAGTACTAGTGAAATACGCATAAAATAGGATGAACCAATCAAAAGTTCTCTACCCCTAAAAAGTAGCTAAGGTATAACATATATGTGTGTATATATATACACAGATAAACCAATAAACATGCTTCTCATAATTTATAATTCACAGTTCAATGTTCACAACTTAATTCTGAAAATTAATTTAAATTAGAAATAAAACAATGAACTTCATTCTGATAACAATGAAGTTTGGTTTTGCAGTTTCGGGTCAGAGAGTTGAGGATGCATTAAGATCTTAGCATATGTTGAATGAAGAATTGAAATGGTGGAAGTTCTGCAGATATATTTTACTAAGATATAGTAGCCGAATCAAGCAAACTTGTTTCATGTTTTAATGCCTTTAGCAAATCAAACATCTTTATTCAAATCTCTCTCCCTGCAACCCTACTCCTATTATTCTGTAGCTGTTAGCAAGGGATTGATTTAAAAATGAATCATCCTACACTGCATAATAAATTTAAGTAGCTAAGTATATTACACATTACATATTAAATGTTCTCCTGTTACCTCGTGTAGTTTTCTTATGTATTAACAATATAAATCAATAGCACAAACCAAATCAAAATATATGAAGTACATAGAGCTTAGGCACACTCATCAACAAATAATCACTATTACCACATAAATGCAGGTAGAATGACTTTGATGATAGAAAGTAAACACTGCCAAATTAACCATTGGGGCCTTAAGAAGAATTATATTACCACAAAGACAAAGGCTTAAACCGAGACCAATGGTAGCAACAACTATAGAAAAATCAAGGGCATCTTGTATAACTTGCAAGAATAAATTCTTAACCCTCTAGTTTAGAGAACTATAATTTGAGATAAAAATGAATAAAACTTAAATCCAATTTCAACTGGTAATGTTAATGTTATACACCTGATCAATTGCTTGTGAATGTGCTTCTTCTGCCATTCACATCATGCAAGTAGCTCTGCCTTTAGTTAAAGCTTAAAATAAGCTAAACAAACCAATGATAAGTTAAAATACAAATTAATAAGCTCAATTCAACAAAAATATAATATACCTGAGAAGACACCACCTTACTGAGAATTTTACCATTTCCTGTAATTTAAAATCAACAAAATCCAAGCAGATAACCAAGACCCATTAATATGAATAGAAAAAAATTTACAACACAAATCCAAAAGAAGAGAAGAAACACAAGTACATACAATAATAGTAGTAGTATCATCATAGCTAGTTTCGATGTCGAGAATAGCCAAATCATCTTTGAGGGTTATATTGCGGGTATATCCTGCATAAAAAATAGTCCAAACACATTTCTAATAGCACTACCAAAGAAAGAAAAAGAAAAACCCATCAACAACTTCTAAAAGAATAATTAAAGAAATGGTATCAAAATCAAGAACATAACTTAGTTGATTAAATTACTAAGCAGTGATCTAAATTATAGTTCACTACATAATTTGAAAATAGATAACTTATAGAAAAAATAAAAAATCTGGAAATGGGATAAGAGCATCGAACAAAAATCAATACATAATAATCTGAATCTAAAGAAATCGAAGATAAGTAGTAAACAATCAACAGATCGACGAAGACAAATATCAGCTAAATAAAAGTAAATTTGAGGATTGGAACACAAATCGAGCAAAGATCAATAATACAAGCATGAAATCCAAAGAAATAGAAACTTTTACCATTTTTAGAATTCAGAAATGGAGATTTAAATTTTTAAGCTTAGGAATACTTACTTTTGATTTATGACGAAAAATGAAGAAACGACAGAAAATTGATGAATTTTTAATGAATACGAGATGGCAAAGTTGAACAGCTGAGCTGAGGGAAGAGGGATCTTAGGGCACGAGAGTGAAAGATAGAAATAATCCAAAGATGAGCTGGAAGTTTTGTAATGGCCCAAATATTGGGATAGTCAAAAATAGTATTTTTTGATGGTAAATAGTGATATCGAGATGAATAGTATTTTATAGAGTGAACAAATATTTTATTTGATTATTGAAAAGAGCATGTCCGTAGAAATTTATGGTTCAAATTTAATGTCAAATGGAGGTCGTTTAGGCCTCAAAAAGGCATTAGCAAGTTAAGTCACTCCAAAATTTAGAATATGACTAATTTGACCGAATCATACCATATGCTACGAACCTTAGAAAAATAATCTGAAAATATGGACACACTCGTATTGATGAGTAAAATTATATGGTAATGAGAAATTAATTTTTCGATGACTTTGAAAAATTAAGTTATCGGATTGGTAAACGTAAATCAGTTCAAAAATCAATCTCTGATTGAATCAATAATATTCATAGAGCCTAATGAATATATTTTGAGAATTATGAAAATATTTTTGGGAAGGTTTAAACACAAAAAGTAAGAGAAAAATAATGATTTCTGTTTAAATAGTAATCGGTTGACCATGGATTTGACTGATGCTTTAAAAATAGAAAATGATCTTTAAAAAAATGAAAAAAGTTTCAGTCTGACTCTAACTAGTATTTATAATTATTTGATAGTGAAAAAGTGATTTTACGATGACACTGAAAATTGGCTAATCGGATAGCTTTGAGTGAATTGAATTAGAAATGGACTTTGATTGAGCTGTAAATTTTCATTGAGGCTTAATTTATTTTTTAAAGAATTATGGAATTGATTTTGAGTAGATTTGATCTTAGAAAGAGAGATAAGTAATTTAAAGTGCATTAATGAACTTAAAAATCAAATTAGGCTTAATTAGACCCAACCCCTTCGATTGAATCAAGTCCAACCCAAATCAGCCTTATAAAGAGCAAAAAAATTCACAATTTTTCAGGGAATTCACCCAGCTTCTCCCTCTCTCCCATTTCTCCTTCTTGGCCAAATTGACTATTCCACCTTTCAAGAATTTTTTTATTTTTTCTCTCTAAATCTTTCACCAAATTTCACTTTCTCAAGCAAATCAAGGCTTCTCTTTCATATGGTGACCATTCCTAAGCTCAATTTGGAGTGATTGAAGTAAAAAAATAAATCAAGATTTATCAAGTATGTATTAAAAATAAGGTATGAGAAATCAAGCTTTATAATTTGATTTAAAGGTTTATATAGATAGATTAAGGTATGTAGAGCTCATTTGTGATGTTAGATTTAATTTTAAAGCAAAGAAAATGATGGTTTTATACCTTTGCATAATTAGCCATATAGGATTTTTAAAGGAAATGGTGATTATTTATGGAGCAAAACTAAGAAAAAGAAGATTAAAGTGTGGAGGAAGTGAATCTAAGGTAAGTGGATACAATATCGCTTAATTTTCATAGATTTGGCTTGATTTGTGGATATATGTGTTATACATGTATATGATTAATACATGAATAATTGAAATAATTTCTATAGAAATGATTAAAAGGATAAAAAATGATGTTTTGAATGATTTAATAGTAGACGAAAATAAATTTAAGCGGAAGACCTCTTATTGCTGAATGGTATGATTAAGAAATTCTTTATGATTTTGTGATTTTTATGTTAATTAAGCATGGATATATGATAATGAACATGAGAGTGAGTGATTTAAGTAACTAAATTATTATAAAGATGATTAAAATGGATTTTATTATATTAGGCCGGATATATATTAAGAATAATTTACGGAATATGCCAAATATTGGTTAATAATAAGTGCATGTTAATAGTGTTTAACATAAGATGAAATGAAAATAATGAAAAGAATGGAAAATGATATAGCTAAAGAGATAAAGGACCTAAATGAAAGAAGTTGAAAGTTTAAGGGCATATTGTAATTTTGCAAAACATTTAGGAAAAAGAATAAAATGATAATTCAGTTGTTTTAGTGACTATATTATAGTTTCATAAAAGTATAATAAATTAAAAGAATAGAATATAGAATTGATGGCAATTTTGCAAATAAGAGTGAACTAGAGGGATAAAATTGTAAAGCAATAAAGTTTAGGGACTAAACAGTAATTTTCTCTTATATAAAAGTTTAAGTGTGAAAAAGAAAGAAACAATGGTAATTTCGTATACAAAAATAAAGGTGAAAGATAAAATCGTAATTTAAGGGATCGCAAGGGACTAAATAGATTTTAAGTCATGTTAAGGATTAGAATTTAAATTATTAATAAATAAAGTTAAATGACATGAAAATATTAATAGCAGTAAGGATCTAAGTTAGTAAGATAATGAATAATTGTATAATAATATTGTAATGAGTTTTGTGTAAAAGAATAAAGAGAGTAAAGAGCAAAAGAAAATGTAAATATACTAGAAAGTAAATAAGTAGATTGCAAAGATTGAAATTAAAGCCGTTAATGGGGTTAAAAAAAGATAACAAAAAAGAAAATGAACTTTTAGTATATACTAAGCTATAATGTGTGGGTTAAAATATCAAATAGGCAAGGGTTACAATGGCAACCAATTTATTTCGGTTGTGACCCATGCAAGAAAAGGGTACTGTTCAAATAGAAGTAATCGTCATGGATGGAACCAATTTGTTCCAACTGTGACCTAACCAACAAGATAGGGGTTATGCTTAGAACTAAATCATACCAGCTGTGACCCATCAAACATTAACAAAATAAGCATCTAAAGGTATTGGTCACAACTATAACCAATTTGTTCCAGTTGTGACCCATAACAAAACCAAAATCTCTCTATGATGGCTTCTCTATTAAACTTTACATAGCTTAATTGACTAAGTTTCACTCAAAATTAGCCCATATGATCTTTTATAATTATAATCCTCTATATCTCTAGTTTACACTGACATAAAAAAGCATGCAATTCGGATTTATATTTTAGGATATATACCTAAAATACTACAAGTTAGTCCCAAATAAGGGGTAACAGCAAACTTTAAGATCTTAGGTTATGTTTGAGCATCCTAGGGGTAGAATAAACTCTAGAATTCTCATAAATTTTAAGGCATGTCTTAAGATTCCAATAGCACTATAATTACTCAATTCCAAGGTCTATAGGCCGAGTTATGGCCAAAATATCAAGATTGGTTCAAGTGAACCAAAAATGGAGTTGAAGCTAATCAATTACTTCAAGTCTGAAATTGATTCCATTACATGATCCAAATTTAATTATCTCATCCAACACTATTTTTATATCAAAATTTATATTTAAAGCATCTAGCACATAATTTGTGAAATTAACCAAGATAATAAACTCCCATACCTTAATTGTTTAAGAAGTTCTCTTCACTTCCTTAATTGCTTCCTGTAATACCCTTATCACTCCGATCATACGGAACAGTGCACGCAAATCGAAAATTTTTTTTTAATTAACTTTTAAATAACACCAAAGTTCGATATTACCAATTACTTAGGTATTCAATGACCTATAACTGTCCCATGTTACTATTCACATAATGAAATTTCGGCAATATAACGGCTGTATTTTAACTAACCTCCTGAAAAATCAGACAAAACACAACCTCTCAGAGGCACAACACTTCTAAAACAATCATTCCATTTCTCCAATTTTCCATCAAACATCCCATAACTCAAAACAACTCATAATCACAGTCACACACATATCTGTTTACATATTTTTACATATTCAAATACTTATACATATCAGTCATTTATATACATGCCAAAATCTACATAATTTACATAAGAACAAAATTTCTTTTCCTTCAATTCGTGCATCACCGCTCCTCCAGCTCTGTACCTGCATGCAGTAAAAACTACATGCTGAGCATAAACTATGCTCAGTGGTGACTAACAATCATAATACTTTCTTTGCAATAATTATTTCTTTAATATACTTTATTTAATCATTTAAATTCTAAATAAGGACCATTAAGCATTTTTCATCACGTTCAAGTGAAAACAGTGGGTTTTCACATTATTTACACTTTTCTCATTTATTTCATAACTATTGACTAATTTCCCTTTTTAGTCCTCAAAATTGTACTAAATTCCAAAAATGTCCTTTTTGTCTTAATATTTACAATTTTGCCATTATAGTCATTTATTTTCATTTTCATTACACAAGTTTCACCATTATTCATCATTTATTCTTTACTTCACTACTTTTGGGTAAAATTACGGTTTAGTCCCTGTACCATAAAATTTTATCTTATTGACACTGTTAGGTCTCCAAAATTACTATTTTGCCCTTATTAATCATTTCTCACTTATATTTACTTATTAATTACCCCTAAACTTTCATTTTCTTTCATTTAAGCCCTTTTTTTCCATTTTAAACTTCATTTTTATCATTCTTTTCATTTCTTTTAACTTATTATCACTTTCATTTCATTTCATGCCCCTAGTACAGTACCGACAGAAATTCTTAGACTGGATACTCGGGACGTGGACCTCCATGGGCCACATATAGACTGAAAAATGATCTCAACGATCATTTTTCCACGTAGCAGATACCAGGTATAAACAGAAGCTATGGCGATCAGTGATCCTACCATAACAAAGCAAGTTGTCGTGACTTGCACCGCGGTACAGATGTCCCTATGGCTAGCCAATTATATTCTGAGCTAGGCTTTTACTGCTAGACTAATTCTAAGGGCATAATTTCATCAAAATTGCAATCAAACTTTAATTTTTTCATTATTTCATTACTCGAAAATACTCGTATTTATTTCTTTCCATTCTTTCACATAGATTGTGAATTATTCTACCATAATTCACCAAAATCATTCACTTTCTCATCAAATTGCATTTTATTTCATATTAATTCCATATTTCCATCACTTACATAATTGAAATTTTTCTCTAAAATATTCATTTAATTTCAATAAATTCCATAAAAATTCCTAAGCATGTTATTTCATTTCTAATATCATTTAAAAGCTTAAATTCATCAAAATTCACAAAATACACTTAGGTTTTCTTTAGGGTGCAATTCGGCCATCAAGGTAAGTATGTCATACAATTATTCAATAAATCATTTAAGCATTTAAACACACTCATTCAAGGTCTAGTTACACTATTTCATCATTAATTTCCATTTAATCACCATTTTATCACTTAAACCCTAACTTACATAAAGGGTACTTAATTGGAATCAAAGAAATTACTAAGATTTATTAGTCACTAACCTTCCTTTCTTGCTCTAGGATGCCTAAGCTTCCTTTTCCTTGTCTTTAGCCTTGGAAGCTTGCAATTCTCCTTGATTCCCTAAGTGAACCGAATTTTCAAGCCATTAGAACTCTAGTTTTTCAACCTCAAATGCTAAAAATAACATCATAAATGAAGTCTAGGCACCCAAAAATATAAGTAGGCACCTTAGAAATAATTTAAACCCATTGGTTTCACTTACCTCAAATGAAACCCTAAACTCTCTCTCCTAATTTTTCTTGATTTTCTTCCTTGATTTGAAGAGAGGAGGTCATAACACTTAACTAGAGAGGCAGAAATTACTATTGGGTGGCTTGATTTGGTGTGAAATGGAGAGAGAAATGAAGAAAACTCAAGCAACCATGGTGGAGGGTGTTTCGGCCAAGAGGAAGAGATAAGGAAGGAGATGACTTGCTGGCTGGTTTCAGAAAATTCACCCTTTATATATGATGGTTTATGGGCTTTGTGGGCTTGGATTAGGTTAATGGGCTTAGTTAATTAGTTAAAGCCCATTAACAACCTAATTTAAAGTCCAAAATTATTTCTCCCATTTTCTCACTCCAAATCACTCCAATTTTAATTCCATAATTCTTATCACATCAAAATTAGGTAGTACACAAAATTTCGGCTCAATCGAAGTCCGTTACTAGTCCGATTCAATCGAACTTGTTCGATTCGACAACTATCGACAACACCGAAAAATTCATTTCTTTATACCAAAATATTCTACATGAAATTTCATGAAGATCTGCAAAATATGATAATTTTTGGAGTTAATTTGCTATTTTTAAAAATTTATGCAAAATCAAGTCACCTTCCCTACCAGGGAAATTGACTCGCTACCTTTTTTGTATTTTCGACTTTCGGAGGTCTATTTGACCTCGATTTCACTTCAAATTTCAACCCCGGACTCACCATGACCAATACTTTCCGATGGTCAAATAAAATATTTTTCACTTTCGGGTCCGTTTTACGGCCCGGGTGTACTATTCACCATCGGAATTTACTGTTCACGGCCAAACCGGTGTTGAGGCTATTACAATTCTCTCCAACTAAAATAAATTTCGTCCTCGAAATTTACCTGTATTGAAGAGGTGGGGATACTGATATCTCATAGTGGCTTCTGGTTCCCAAGTAGCTTCTTCAACATTATGATGGTGTCATAGTACCTTCACTAATGGAACCTGCTTGTTTCTGAGTTGACGGACTTCTCTTGCTAAGATTTTCACGGGTTCCTCTTCATAAGTCATGTCATCAGCCACTTGAATCTCTTCCTGTGTAATCGCGTGACTAGGATCCGATCTGTATCTACGGAGCATAGACACGTGGAACACGTCATGTATCTTCTCTAGTTCAGAAGGCAACTTTAATCGATACGCTACGGGACCCACTCGCTGAAGTATCTCATAAGGGCCAATAAATCTAGGACTTAACTTGCCCTTCTTTCCAAATCTTAAGATCTTTCTCCACGGAGATACTTTCAGGAAAACTCGATCTCCCACCTGAAACTCTATATCTTTTCTCTTCAAATCAGCATAGGACTTCTGACGATCCGCAACTTCTTTCAATCTACCTTTAATGACTCGAACTTTCTCTTCAGAATCACGGATCAAATCAGAAACCTACTAACTTTCTTTCACTCAGTTCGGTCCAACATAGAGGAGTTATGCACTTCCTACCATGACCTCGATTTCACCTCAAATTTCAACCCCGGACTCACCATGACCAATACTTTCCGATGGTCAAATAAAATATTTTTCACTTTTGGGTCCGTTTTACAGCCCGGGTGTACTATTCACCATCGGAATTTACTGTTCACGGCCAGACCGGTGTTGAGGCCATTATACTTCCTCTCCTCTCTTCTTACTTAATTCTTCTTCTATAATCATAGATTTTACTTGTTAACCTTCAATTTGTCACTCTTAAATTAATTTACAAAAGTTAAAATCAAGAAGAAGAAGAAGAAGCTAAAACTAATAAGCTTACCGTGCACTTATCCTAACTCTAATCTCTCTCTTCTTCAACAATAATTCAGTAAATTAAGGAGGAGAGTTATAGAGAGAGAAAATGGTAGAAGCTTTGAGTGAGAATGACAGGAGTTAATCTTCATCAAATTGACTGCCACTATTCCTCTTCCAATCCCACTTTCTAGCTCCTCCTAGAATCACAAACGTTAATCTTCTATTGCTCCACTTATGACCATTAGCAGAAATTCCCTTTTAATCACTTAAGGTTTTTATTTTCTTAACTTAATATCACATTTATCAATTGATTCAATTTGATCCTCACTCAATACTTCTTAAATACATAAGTGCATGTTAATTTATTAAATTACCAAATTATCCTCATCTTTCCTTGTAATAGTTTAATTATAATTAGCAAATTACTTCTAACTTTTTATTTAATTGAACACTATAAGAAAATAATCAATTAGCAAAGGAAATTATCAACAAAAATTATTGATTTTCCGTTGCTAATCAAAATTAGCAATGGAATGAGTGGTTGCAAATTTGACAGTTACAATTTTCGTTGCTAATTTTAACCCACCAATAAAAAAATACACGATAGTGCTATCCGTCGCCATTCCATCGCTAAAAATTATTATAATTTTTTAAATTATTATTTTATACACCCACTATCTATTATTTGGTTAAGTAGGAAGATTCAGCAAAATGTTACCTTTAAAATCAACAGTAACAAACTCAGAAAAGCAAATTGTCTTTAATAAAAAGTCTCATGCTAATCCTACTCAACAAAAAAGGTAAGCCATCAAACGTATATTTGAAAACTCCCAAGCTATGTTTGGTAAGACGTAATGAAATGTAATATATTGAATAATGTAATGGATTAGAAAATGTAATGTGATATAATGTAATTGTGATTACATTACTATATTTGGTTACGTTAGTAATATAATGTAATTGTGAATACATTCCTATGTTTGGTTGAATTATATGCATGTATTGGAATGTAATTATATTTATCATTATCAAATTATTTTTTATCTAATTATTTTATATATTTATATATTTATTATATTATAAAAATATAATAAATTCCAACTTAATAAAGCATAATTTTTAAAATATATAAATATTTACGATTACATAAAACAAACAAAAATACCATCAAAGTATTAAATAAGAACATAATTTTCTATCTATTTCCTTCCCACTCATTGAACATATTATTTGCCAAATTATCTATTCCTTCGTCATATATACAGGAATATTTTAATTTCTTTCGAGTTCTATTTCCAGCCAACAAGATACTGAAATACATAGAATAGAACAAGAGACAATGGATATAAAGAAAATTCCAATATACAAGTCCAAAATGGGTATGTTTCATGCCAATAAGCAAATGCACCTATTATAGCACCAATCACCCATATCACCAACACTTCTGCAGAATATTCCTAATTGAATCCTTTTGTCCAAATTAGTCCTAAAATTGTTATTAAGCCAAGAATGTTATTCATAAATACTGCCCCGTAGATCTGCGAACATATCAAGTTTCAAAACCCATTAACAAAAATTTTATAAAAATTTACCAAAATGAATAGACCAGAGTTTTCTCGGTTGGTTTTCAATTTAAGTTCAGTTTTGCACAGTGCACTAGAATAGGAAACAAGTAAAAAGTTTGTAAGAAAGGGAAACAAACCTTGGAAAACATTATAGAAGCAACACCTTCTTTGTTTTTGGTAACAGGAAAGATGGCCATGGCAGTTTTAAAGTTGACAGCAAAAGGAAAGACTACAAATGAGATGAAGAATGAAGGAAGAATTTGGTTTCAGCTGATATTCTTCATATAGGAAAAAAATAATATGATCAATTCTGTAGAGCAACTATATGTTCCATGAACTAAAATTACATTACAGTACAAGTGCTAAACACAACTGAATAGATTATAATGCATTTCTCTATACATTTTCAAGTTGGATGATACAAAATGACATTGCCCTTGATAGAAGTGAATAATCAATTGCCAAAAGAAGCAACACATAATATTGATAGACCATACTCCACACTGTGTTTAATGAGATCACGAAAACTAACAGAACAGATCTCACATAGTATAGGTGAAAGAAAGGATCTTATAAAACTTGAGTAGCCTTCAAAATTGTATATGTAGTAAATTACAGGATCATCAGACATCAAGTTATTTTGATTTCTTAATTTATTTATAAATGATTTCAAGGATTTCCCATTTCATAATTATTTATGAAGATGGAGTCAAACACAAATTTGCAATGCTTCGATTGTCTGAAAGAGAATTTGAATGCTATCAATTTAGATAAAATTGCCATGGTTTCTAAAATCTTACTTGACTAGTATAGGTGAAAGAAAGGATACAAACGAAAACCAAGAGCACAAAAAATACAATATAACCGCAATTTGGCCAGAAAAACAGAGCATCAAAGCAAAGCAAGAGATGAGATAAGAACAACATTCAAAAATATAATTAAACCAGAGAAGAAGAATGGAAAAGCATCAAATCCTAATTCAATGTTTTCATTTAAGAATTAAAAGTTTGAATTAGAGAATCTAAAAATAAAGATCAAAAAAATCCGCAACCAAGAGATGAAGAAAACTTGGATTCAAGTTCGGCAAACATCAACTGCGGCAATAAAAGGAAAAAATTTAAAAAAAAATTAGTAGATGAAAAATAAATAGATCATGAAAGGAGAAAAGAAGCTGACCAAACTGAACGGAGAGAAAATCTGAGCAGAGGATGGCATTGATAGGTGTAAGACGGTGTCAACAAAGAGGGTAGCAGTGACAAAGGGGGAAGATAGCTGGGAAGGCAGTAGTTTAGGTGAGTAGAGGGAAGGTGATGTAATGACAAATACAAGCCAAAATTTAGAGATTAGTAATTACATTAGTTAATGTATTCAATACTCCCTCTGTATATGTCATTACATTACATTATTAAGTATTTAACTAAACAAACACAAGATTAATTACAGAGTTTATTACATTATATTACTTTACAGGCTACCAAACATATCCCTAGTACTTTACAATAAAGAACAGCAAATTGTAAAGTTAGAGTCATTTAAATACAATAAACTAAAGCCAAAAAGGGCTATAAATGAAAATAAAAAAAGATAGCATGCTTACCCTCTGTGTATCCATTGGTCATGCATAAATAAAACAAACGGCAATTGCAAATAACAATTATATCCCCACTATGCATAAAAAAATAAAAAGCCTTGCAAATAACAACAGACAACTAAACATAGATTAATAAGAACTAGCAGACCAAAAAAAACTTTATCTACCCAAAGCAAATAAAACATTCAGTTCTCATAAAAAACAAATCACATAAATAAGATAGACAAAAATGAATGGCCAGGTGATGTATATTCTTCAACTCTATCAAGTGATTGACCAATACACAATTGCAATTATGTTAAATTAATTTGTCTAATATGTTAGACACAATTATGTTAAATTAACTCGTTTAATATTTTAGCCACAAAGGAAGTTCACTAATAACCCCATCACTAGCCTTATCACAATATCCTCTGTTTCTCAGTAAAAGCATGATCGTAGCCCAAATTTAAACTGTATTTATTTATATTAATAAATAATATGGTAAATCAGTATTACATCTTTATTTTTCCACCTTTAAATTAATTTAATTATAATCATAAATGCTTACCCAAGTTCAAGTGAAAAATGCTAGCTGAAAAGAATTCTGCAACAAAACAAACATAAAATTCATTAATTTTATTTATGAATTATTGTGTAAACTTCATTTAAATAAAATAATAATTAAATTACTAATGAGTTAATTAGGATTAAGGAAATTACCTGAAACAAAATGAAGTGAATGAGGTAAGGGAGCAATTTGGGCCATGTGCCTAACCTACAAAACAAATATAATTGCAATTTTAAGGAGAATTAAATTTAATAAAATGGAGATTTATTCACTAGACCAATTTCATAGATAAAATATCAAAATATTAGACAAGTTAATTTAAGAATATATGGCAAAGGTAGAGAGAGATATAAAATATATAGATCGAATACAAGAAGAAAAGCAACAACAAGCACTTACCATTTTCTCAAAACAAAAATATTTAAAAAGTGAAAGATTTATGCATGAATATACCACTAAAATTCATTTGTTTTATTGTATAGGATATTATAAGAGTTAAAAAAAGACATGTATATACATGATATATATATTAACATCCAACCACTAAACCAAACCAAATAAACATAAGACATGCCATTAAGTATGAAATATCTTACACTATGAAATTTGTTAAAGATGGAATTAAATTTGAAATTTTGAGAAGAGGATTGCCTGGAAAGAAATAAATTCTAGAAGGACTGGAATCCTTTTTTGAAAATGGTTATGGAACTTGGGCTTTTATCCAATGTAAGAGCTCAGTCCATATCATAAATGATAGACCCATTTAACTTGGGCTTTTATCCTTTTTTGGATACTAAATGCGTCCAACTAGTATATCTTGCCTAAAATGTAAGTTTTCCTTGGCCTATTCTATTTGTATATAAGATGCCTTTTGACTTAAGCATTTCTTGAAGCATAAAGTACTAGTGAAATACGCATAAAATAGGATGAACCAATCAAAAGTTCTCTACCCCTAAAAAGTAGCTAAGGTATAACATATATGTGTGTATATATATACACAGATAAACCAATAAACATGCTTCTCATAATTTATAATTCACAGTTCAATGTTCACAACTTAATTCTGAAAATTAATTTAAATTAGAAATAAAACAATGAACTTCATTCTGATAACAATGAAGTTTGGTTTTGCAGTTCCGGGTCAGAGAGTTGAGGATGCATTAAGATCTTAGCATATGTTGAATGAAGAATTGAAATGGTGGAAGTTCTGCAGATATATTTTACTAAGATATAGTAGCCGAATCAAGCAAACTTGTTTCGTGTTTTAATGCCTTTAGCAAATCAAACATCTTTATTCAAATCTCTCTCCCTGGAACCCTACTCCTATTATTCTGTAGCTGTTAGCAAGGGATTGATTTAAAAATGAATCATCCTACACTGCATAATAAATTTAAGTAGCTAAGTATATTACACATTACATATTAAATGTTCTCCTGTTACCTCATGTAGTTTTCTTATGTATTAACAATATAAATCAATAGCACAAACCAAATCAAAATATATGAAGTACATAGAGCTTAGGCACACTCATCAACAAATAATCATTATTACCACATAAATGCAGGTAGAATGACTTTGATGATAGAAAGTAAACACTGCCAAATTAACCATTGGGGCCTTAAGAAGAATTATATTACCACAAAGACAAAGGCTTAAACCGAGACCAATGGTAGCAACAACTATAGAAAAATCAAGGGCATCTTGTATAACTTGCAAGAATAAATTCTTAACCCTCTAGTTTAGAGAACTATAATTTGAGATAAAAATGAATAAAACTTAAATCCAATTTCAACTGGTAATGTTAATGTTATACACCTGATCAATTGCTTGTGAATGTGCTTCTTCTGCCATTCACATCATGCAAGTAGCTCTGCCTTTAGTTAAAGCTTAAAATAAGCTAAACAAACCAATGATAAGTTAAAATACAAATTAATAAGCTCAATTCAACAAAAATATAATATACCTGAGAAGACACCACCTTACTGAGAATTTTACCATTTCCTGTAATTTAAAATCAACAAAATCCAAGCAGATAACCAAGACCCATTAATATGAATAGAAAAAAATTTACAACACAAATCCAAAAGAAGAGAAGAAACACAAGTACATACAATAATAGTAGTAGTATCATCATAGCTAGTTTCGATGTCGAGAATAGCCAAATCATCTTTGAGGGTTATATTGCGGGTATATCCTGCATAAAAAATAGTCCAAACACATTTCTAATAGCACTACCAAAGAAAGAAAAAGAAAAACCCATCAACAACTTCTAAAAGAATAATTAAAGAAATGGTATCAAAATCAAGAACATAACTTAGTTGATTAAATTACTAAGCAGTGACCTAAATTATAGTTCACTACATAATTTGAAAATAGATAACTTATAGAAAAAATAAAAAATCTGGAAATGGGATAAGAGCATCGAACAAAAATCAATACATAATAATCTGAATCTAAAGAAATCGAAGATAAGTAGTAAACAATCAACAGATCGACGAAGACAAATATCAGCTAAATAAAAGTAAATTTGAGGATTGGAACACAAATCGAGCAAAGATCAATAATACAAGCATGAAATCCAAAGAAATAGAAACTTTTACCATTTTTAGAATTCAGAAATGGAGATTTAAATTTTTAAGCTTAGGAATACTTACTTTTGATTTATGTTGAAAAATGAAGAAACGACAGAAAATTGATGAATTTTTAATGAATACGAGATGGCAAAGTTGAACAGCTGAGCTGAGGGAAGAGGGATCTTAGGGCACGAGAGTGAAAGATAGAAATAATCCAAAGATGAGCTGGAAGTTTTGTAATGGCCCAAATATTGGGATAGTCAAAAATAGTATTTTTTGATGGTAAATAGTGATATCGAGATGAATAGTATTTTATAGAGTGAACAAATATTTTATTTGATTATTAAAAAGAGCATGTCCGTAGAAATTTATGGTTCAAATTTAATGTCAAATGGAGGTCGTTTAGGCCTCAAAAAGGCATTAGCAAGTTAAGTCACTCCAAAATTTAGAATATGACTAATTTGACCGAATCATACCATATGCTACGAACCTTAGAAAAATAATCTGAAAATATGGACACACTCGTATTGATGAGTAAAATTATATGGTAATGAGAAATTAATTTTTCGATGACTTTGAAAAATTAAGTTATCGGATTGGTAAACGTAAATCAGTTCAAAAATCAATCTCTGATTGAATCAATAATATTCATAGAGCCTAATGAATATATTTTGAGAATTATGAAAATATTTTTGGGAAGGTTTAAACACAAAAAGTAAGAGAAAAATAATGATTTCTGTTTAAATAGTAATCGGTTGACCATGGATTTGACTGATGCTTTAAAAATAGCAAATGATCTTTAAAAAAATGAAAAAAGTTTCAGTTTGACTCTAACTAGTATTTATAATTATTTGATAGTGAAAAAGTGATTTTACGATGACACTGAAAATTGGCTAATCGGATAGCTTTGAGTGAATCGAATTAGAAATGGACTTTGATTGAGCTGCAAATTTTCATTGAGGCTTAATTTATTTTTTAAAGAATTATGGAATTGATTTTGAGTAGATTTGATCTTAGAAAGAGAGATAAGTAATTTAAAGTGCATTAATGAACTTAAAAATCAAATTAGGCTTAATTAGACCCAACCCCTTCGATTGAATCAAGTCCAACCCAAATCAGCCTTATAAAGAGCAAAAAAATTCACAATTTTTCAGGGAATTCACCCAGCTTCTCCCTCTCTCCCATTTCTCCTTCTTGGCCAAATTGACTATTCCACCTTTCAAGAATTTTTTTTATTTTTTCTCTCTAAATCTTTCACCAAATTTCACTTTCTCAAGCAAATCAAGGCTTCTCTTTCATATGGTGACCATTCCTAAGCTCAATTTGGAGTGATTGAAGTAAAAAAATAAATCAAGATTTATCAAGTATGTATTAAAAATAAGGTATGAGAAATCAAGCTTTATAATTTGATTTAAAGGTTTATATAGATAGATTAAGGTATGTAGAGCTCATTTGTGATGTTAGATTTAATTTTAAAGCAAAGAAAATGATGGTTTTATACCTTTGCATAATTAGCCATATAGGATTTTTAAAGGAAATGGTGATTATTCATGGAGCAAAACTAAGAAAAAGAAGATTAAAGTGTGGAGGAAGTGAATCTAAGGTAAGTGGATACAATATCGCTTAATTTTCATAGATTTGGCTTGATTTGTGGATATATGTGTTATACATGTATATGATTAATACATGAATAATTGAAATAATTTCTATAGAAATGATTAAAAGGATAAAAAATGATGTTTTGAATGATTTAATAGTAGAAGAAAATAAATTTAAGCGGAAGACCTCTTATTGCTGAATGGTATGATTAAGAAATTCTTTATGATTTTGTGATTTTTATGTTAATTAAACAGGGATATATGATAATGAACATAAGAGTGAGTGATTTAAGTAACTAAATTATTATAAAGATGATTATAATGGATTTTATTATATTAGGCCGGATATATATTAAGAATAATTTACGGAATATGCCAAATATTGGTTAATAATAAGTGCATGTTAATAGTGTTTAACATAAGATGAAATGAAAATAATGAAAAGAATGGAAAATGATATAGCTAAAGAGATAAAGGACCTAAATGAAAGAAGTTGAAAGTTTAAGGGCATATTGTAATTTTGCAAAACATTGAGGAAAAAGAATAAAATGATAATTCAGTTGTTTTAGTGACTATATTATAGTTTCATAAAAGTATAATAAATTAAAAGAATAGAATATAGAATTGATGGCAATTTTGCAAATAAGAGTGAACTAGAGGGATAAAATTGTAAAGCAATAAAGTTTAGGGACTAAACAGTAATTTTCTCTTATATAAAAGTTTAAGTGTGAAAAAGAAAGAAACAATGGTAATTTCGTACACAAAAATAAAGGTGAAAGATAAAATCGTAATTTAAGGGATCGCAAGGGACTAAATAAATTTTAAGTCATGTTAAGGATTAGAATTTAAATTATTAATAAATAAAGTTAAATGACATGAAAATATTAATAGCAGTAAGGATCTAAGTTAGTAAGATAATGAATAATTGTATAATAATATTGTAATGAGTTTTGTGTAAAAGAATAAAGAGAGTAAGGAGCAAAAGAAAATGTAAATATACTAGAAAGTAAATAAGTAGATTGCAAAGATTGAAATTAAAGCCGTTAATGGGGTTAAAAAAAGATAACAAATAAGAAAATGAACTTTTAGTATATACTAAGCTATAATGTGTGGGTATAAGATGGGTAATGGCCTAAAATGAATTTAAACATGAAAATAAGTGTCCATTAATTTATTTATAATTTATGAAATTTATATAAATATTTTTTTAGAATAAAATTGTATTATGTTTAAAATGAAATTGTTGAATTATGGTGAAATAATTCATAAAATAAGTGAAAATGGTAAATTATAATGAGATAATTCATAACATGTGCAAAGGTGATGGAAAAGTTGAATGGCCAATGCATTGAAATGCAAAAGCAAGTGAAAAAATCAGATGTGTAAAAGTGATGAAAAAACTAAATGAAGAGTATACTGAAATGAAAAGAAAGAATTGAATGAACAGTGTACTGAAATGAAAAGAAAGAATTGAATGAACCGTGTATTGAAATGAAAATGTCATAAATGTGAAAAGTAATTCTGAAATGAGCAAAGAATATTGTCTTTAGTAGTGGTCAAACGGTTAAAATCTAGTTTAGAATATGATTGGCTAGCTACATGGACATCCATACTGCGATACAAGTTATGGCGACTTATTATCTCCCATAATTTCTATTCTAACTGTTATGTTCTGATCTAAGGTGAATTGATCTTTCTGGGTCATCCCCTATTGCATTACTGTGGGGCCATGGGATCCACATCTTGTATATCCGGTTTGAAGATTTCTACCGAAATTATATTTGAGGCATAATGGTAAAGATGACTTAAAAGTGCAAAAGGTGAAATGTAAATGAAAATAAGAGTGAAAAAGGACCGATGTGAAAGAAAATGAAAAGTTTACAGTCAAAATAATAATATACTCAAATAATGAATTTATTGGGTAAAAATAATAAAATCTTGAATGTATAAATAAAGACGATAAAATAGTGAAAGAATAGCTTAAAAGTAAACTTTTGTAGTCTTGAAGGACTAAAATAAAATTTGACATGAAAATGATAAAATAGGAACTAATTGATAATTTGTATGCCAAATAATGGATTGGAGTGAAAATAAGTTAACTAATGGCAAAATTGTAAATAGGATGTAAAAATGACAATTTTGTGATTAATTGAAAAATTGGGGATCCGTATATAATTTGCCATAAAGTGGTGTATTTGAAATAAAATGATAAGTTACACGTCAAATAAGAATTTAGTGTAAAAGTAAAGATAAGTAGTGGCATTAGCATAAATAAATGATAAAAGAAAGCACAATTGTAATTTAATGAAAGTGCAAGGATTAAATTGTAATTTAGCAAGTAGAATGTTAATTGAAAGATAAAATTGTGGATAAATCCTATTATATGATAAGATAGGGATTTAAAGTGTAATTTTTACACTTAATTGAACATAGGGACTAAATCATAATTATTTATGTCATAACATATATTAAAAATAAAATAAAGGAAAAAATTAAGCCTTAAGAGTAAGTATGGGAGAAATAAAAAGATTCTTTTATAGTAAACAATTAGATAAATGTCTAAATGACTAAATGAGTGAATGCATATTCGAATGACTAAATGACTGTGCAATGAATAAGAGTATGAAGTTTAATTTCCAAGTGAAAGCAAAATGTGAGTGAACTTATTTGTAAAGAGTGAAAAAATTGGTATTAAAGTGTAAAGTGGCAAGAAAATAGTATGTTAAAAATCAAAATTGTAAATTTCATAATGAACAGTAGATGAAGTGCATAAATGAGTTCAATTAATGATATTAAAGCAATTAATTATAATTAAAGGTTAATATTATAAATCAATAAAAGATAAGCATAAAAATGGCAACTACACTAAGTGATATGTTTTAAAGGATAAAACTGATAATTGTATTCTATTGAATGAGTGAAACAGTTTTCCATGTTAAATGCATGTGTGCATGAATGTGAGATGTACATCAATATGGTAAATAAATAGTTAATGTTAAATAATGCTCATGGAAGCATGCATGTGTATATGTATGTATGTATGTATGTGTATGTGTGAATGATATTTTTTGTGGAAAGTTTGGGATATGTATCCACCACTGGGCATTTCAATGCTTAATGAGTAGTTTGTTGACTACCACAAGTTATAAAGATAGGCAGATGGGTAGTCGATGCTACAATGGTAATCAAGAACAAAGTAGGGTTTAAGGATGTTGATAGGCATGGCATGTATATATGTTTATATTGAAGGTATTGCGTATGAATTATACTTGTGTAATATTTAATTATAGTTATGTCTACCTTATGTGTATGTTATGGTATGAATGTATTTGTGATTTAAGAAAAAAAATTAGAAGATTGTTTAGTGTAGCCATTTTCGGTATTGTGACATCCGATCATTGTACATTTGATACAGTGGTATAAGGATGTTACAATTTATTGGTATCAGAGCAAAGCTTTAGGCGATTCTAAGATCAGATTGGGATTAAGTGATTGGATTATATGTATATACATGCCATGAGTAGATATAAGTGGTTAAGATGATTGCAAACATGAGAGTAGTAATGACACTCCATAAGGTAGTGAGATAATAAATAAAGGGTTAATGTTGCTGTTTGACTCATAGTTAATGGAAGATCAAGTGTGTTTCATTGGAAACATTTATGATATGATTAAAGGATATGTACCCGAAAAAGTTAGCAAATAGTAATAACTATAGTTGTGGCATATAAGTAAATTTTGAGGATGAAATTTTATTAGTGGAGGAGAATTATAATGGCCTACATACCGGGTTATCAGGAATAGTATTTCTCGATGGTAAATAGTGATACTAGGATGAATAGTACATTCGGAAGTCAAAAAATATTTTATTTGATTATTAGAAAGAGCATGTCAATAAGAGTCTGTGGTTAAAATTTTGGGTTTAACAAAGGTCGTTTAGGCCTCAAAAAGGAGTTAGGAAGTTAAATCACTCCCAAATTTGGAATATGACTAGTTTGACTGGACCATACAATATTCTTTAGATCTCAGAAAAATAACCAGAAAATATAAACACGCTCGTATTGATGAGTAAAATTATATGGTAATGAAAAATTAATTTTTCGGTGACTTTAAAAAACTAGATTATCAGACTGGTAAAAGTGAACCAAATCGAAAAGTAGTCTCTAATTGACTCAAAAATATTCATTGACCCTAATGAATATATTTTTAGAATTATGAAATTATTTTTAGAAAGGTTTGAACATATAAAGTAAGAAAAAAATAATGATTTCGATTTAAATAGTAATAAGTTGACCATGAATTTGATCGAAAATTTAAAAATAGCAAATGATCTTTAAAAATTGCAGGAAGTTTCGAGTTAGGAACTAATTAGTATTTAAAATTATTTCAAAATGAAAAAAATAATTTTACAGTAACACTAAAAATTTGCTAATCGGATCAATTTGAGTGAATCAGACTAGAAATGGACTTTAGTTTAGCTCAAAATTTTCATAAAGGTTTAATTTATTATTTTAAGAATTATGGAATTGATTTTAAGTGGATTTGATCTTGGTAAGAGAGAGAAATAATTTAGAGTGCATTAATAGGCTTAAAAATCAAATTAGGATTAATTAGGTCCAACCCCTTTGGTTAAACACAGTCGAGCCTAAACCAGTCTTATAAAGAGCCAAAAATTTGCAATTTTCTAGAGAATTCACTCAGCTTCTCCTTCTCTCCCATTTCTCCTTCTTGGCCAAATTGGCCATTTCACCTTTCAAGAATTTCTTTATTTTCTCTCTCTAAATCATCCACTTAATTTTACTCTCTCAAGCAAATCAAAGCTTCTCTTTCACATGATGACCATATCTAAGCTCAATTTGGAGTGATTGAAGTGAAAAATCAAGATTTATTAAGTTATGTATCAAAAATGAGGCATGAGAAATCAAGCTCTATAATTTGATTTAAAAGTTTATATAGATAGATTAAGGTATGTAGAGCTCATTTGTGATGTTAGATTTAATTTTGAAGCAAAGAAAAATGATGGTTTTATACCTTTATATAATTGACCATTTAGGTTTTTTAAAGGAAATGATGATGATTTATGGAGTAAAGCTAAGAAGAGGAAGATTAAAGTGTGGAGGAAGTGAATCTAAGGTAAGTGGATACAATATCCCCTAATTTTCATTAATTTGATTTGATTTATGGTTATGTGTGTTATAAATGTATACGATTAATGCATGAATAATTGAAATAATTGCTATAGAAATGAATTAAAGGATTAAAAATGGTGTTTTGAATGATTTAATGGTAGAAGAAAATAAATTTAAGTGGAAGACCTTTTTATGGCCAATTGGTATGCTTAGGGAATTCTTAATAATTTTTTGATTTTTATGTTAAATAAGTATGGATCTATGATAATGAACATAAGAGTAAGTGATTTAAGTAATTAAATTGTTATAAAGATGATTAAAATGGATTATATTATATTAGGCCGGATGGATATTAAGAATGAATTATGAAATATGCCAAATATTGATGAATAATAAATCATGTTAATAGTGTTTAACATAAGATGAAATGAAAATAATGGAAAATGATATAGTTAAAGTGATAAAGGACCTAAAAGAAAGAAATTGAAAGTTTAAGGGTAAATTGTAATTTTGCAAAACATTGAGAAAAAAGAATAAAATGTTAATTCAGCTGTTCTATGGACTAAATTGTAGTTCCATAAAAGTATAATGAATTAAAAGTATAGAGTATAGAATCGATGGCAATTTTGCAAATAAAAGTGAACTAGAGGGATGAAATTGCAAAGCAATGAAGTTCAGAGATTAAGTAGTAATTTCTCCGTATATAAAAGTTTAAGTGTGAAAAAGAAAGAAACAATCATAATTTCATACACAAAAATAAAGGTGAAGGATAAAATCATAATTTAAGCGGTCGCAGGGGACTAAATAGAAATTAAGTCATGTTAAGGATTAGAATTTAAATTATTAATAAATAAAGTTAAATGACATGAAAATATTAATAGCAGTACGGATTTAAGTTAGTAAGATATTGAATAATTGTATAATAATATTGTAATGAGTTTTGTGTAAAAGAATAGAGAGAGTAAAGACCATAAGAATATGTAAATAGTCTATAAAGAAAATAAGTAGATTGCAAAGGTTGAAATTAAAGCCGCTGAAGAGGTTAAAAATAAAGATAACAAATAGAAAAATGAACCCTTAGTATATACTGAGACATAATGTGTGGTATAAGATAGATAATGGCCTAAAATAAATTTAAACATGAAAAGAAGTGTCCATGAATTTATTTAGAATTTATTGAAATGCAAAAGCAAGTGAAAAAGTCAGATGTGTAAAACTGATGAAAGAATTGAATGAATAGTATACTGAAATAAAAAGAAATAATTGAATGGATCGTGTACTGAAATAAAAAAGCAAATGAAAATGTCAAAAATGTGAAAGGTGATTCTAAAATGAGCAAAGAATATTGCCCTTAGTATAGATCAAGCGGTTAAAATCTAGTTCAAGATATGATTGGCTAGCCATAGGGACACCCATATTGCGATGCAAGTCATGACGACTTGCTTTGTTATGGTAGGATCGTAATGATCTTCCATATTTTTTGTTCTGAGTGTTTTGTTTTGATTTAATCTACGATGGATTGGTCCTTTTGGATCATCCCCTATTACATTATTGTAGGCCAGTGTGATCCACATTCTGTATTTTCGGTCTAAAAATTTCTACCAGGATTGCACTATGGGTATAATAGTAAAAAAAACTTAAAAGTGCAAAAGGTAAAATGTAAATAAAAATGAGAGTGAAAAAGGACCGATATGAAAGAAAATAAAAAGTTTAGGGTCAAAATGATAATTTACCAAAAGAATGAATTTAATGGGTAAAAGTGATAAAATCATGAATGTATGAATAAAAATGATAAAATAGTGAAAGAATAGATTAAAAGTAAACTTTTATAGTCTTGGAGGACTAAAATAAAATTTGACACGAAAATTATAAAATAGGGACTAATTGGCAAATTGTATGCCAAATAATGGATTTAGAGTAAAAATAAGTGAACTAATGGTAAAATTGTAAATAGGATGTAAAAATGATAGTTTTGTAATTAATTGAAAAATTGGGGATCTATATATAATTTGCCATAAAGTGGTGTATTTGAAATAAAATGATAAGTTACATGTCAAATAAGAAATTTAGTGTGAAATAAAAATAACAGTTTTGTAATTAATTGAAAAATTGGGGATTTATATATAATTTGCCATGCATCTCTTGCTACTTCTAGACTGATGAAAATCTTCATAAAAAGTTAAGAGTGGTGGAATCTCTACAAGATCAAAAATAGGCTGATAAGGATAATCAATTGATGTCTTATTAATTGCTCTAATAACACATAAAATTCTTTCCAATATCAATCAAACATGTTCTTACTAATATGATGATAAGGCCATGTCATAATGGTAGATGCATTCAACACCATCAACCTACGTGTATATAAATAACAAAGTTATACGACATCAACAATAGTTAGACAATTTATGATAATAATAAACACTGACAATTCTAGATGTAAAGCATATTGTGGCTCATAATAAAGCTCTAATTTGGGTTATCTACTGTTTAGTTCATATTAGATACTACTGAATATATTGCGACCTGGGATGTATAGGTGTACAGAGCAATGGAGTAATAACAACCCAATTATGTCGATTTGCCACTCATAAAAGAAACTTAGAAATTGAATTTCCCAAATTTGATTAGTGTGTCCTCTCAAGTCGATAGAATACATAAAATCATTGAATTATGGTTAAAGTGAAATGGGTTGATCCAGTGTAAATTGCCAAAGGCATCGATTAGGTTGATGCCACTAAATGGTATGAAAACATATTAATGGCATAATTGATCTCCAACTGCCATATCAAGTTGTGCAAAAATTTAGCAATAAGTTCATCACACTATTGTATGGCTCCTAATCTATCTAAAAAAATTAAAAAAAACTATAAAAACATTGAAATAATTTTTCTTGTCAATGCACAAGATTGAAAAGTTTATGAACTCTGAAATATAATAATTACTTAATTCAAACGTTGCATGTTTAACTCTAGATGATATGCATTCACATTTTTACTATTATTATAGCTCAAATAAATATAAGATCTCAACCTATGTAACAATAATTAGTCATGTTTTTAGAATATTGTATGAATAATATAAAAGAAAAATATCCCAAAATGATCAAAATAAATAAAAATTACCTATATCTAAAAGGCATGTTCTGATTTAAGACAAATGCATTTATAAAAGTTGGATGAAATTGAGGATATTTTTTCCATACCTACATTTGTATTAACTATTGATAACCACCAAGTCTATTTGCACTTAGACGGGTAACACAAAAAAACTCCCTATGCAACCATGCCAAGCATGATGATCCTAATTGGAATTTTTGGCTTCATCTAGACTCTTCGATAATAGGGGCCATATCAAATTGATGTAATTATTTAAATATGATGGACATAAAAATCCACCAATATAATACAATATCGAAGCATAGGTAAAGCATTATATATGGTACTCAGTAGCATCGGGTAGTGAAAAAAACTAAGCGTACTTGTTAGCCAAGTCATTTTAGTCATATATCCTCTAAAAACATTTCTGATGGAACTTATCCTAAAAGCTTATCACAAACATCTACCCAACTATACTGTAAATGTCTACTTATCATATGTCCTTCAATGGGTTTTGAGATGGAAGTTGGCCTGTTCTTTCCAATTTTCTTAACTCATATATGGAATTTTATATATTTATTTGCACCTTTTGCTTTCACGATATCTATTATACATGATTGTAATGTAAAAAACATATAATTAAACTTCATCGTCGAAAAATCTTCAAATAACTTCACCATAGTATTAATAAGCTAATCAACCATCTTAGAAGACTTCTTATGTTGTAAGGATTGAATCAAATTAAAAAAAAATCAAGATCCAAAATATTCAAATCTAGAGCTAAGAGTTAACACATCAAACATATATTTATCGTGAAAAATTTCTCATCATTTTGATCAATGTGTGTTTTAGTATTTTCTTGCTAAATGAATAGTAGAGAGCTTGAATCCTACAATTTTCTTTAATGGCAGGTGCAACTTTTTCAATTAAATATGCCCTTAGTAATTTCTTTTTTCACTTAAATTATTGATCTTGTCTATATAACTCTATTAACACTAGGATTTTTTGCTGGCTCTTAGGTGACAAAAGGAAAGAGACCAAATTTTCCACTGAAAATTTCATTTCTTTATTCATCAAATCTAGGACGAGCTATCACAACTATAAACATAACTCTTTCAATAAATTTTTTTTTACAACTATGGTATGGGGTTTTCTTCATTTGGAAACAAGCAGTAGTTTTCAAATTTTTTTGACATATAGAATTACTTTTTAGCAATATAGATGATGTTATACATCCCAATAAAAATGGGATCATGTGGTATGCTACCACAATTAAGCATTGACAAGTAAAATTTTAGGCAAGCTTTTTTGTTATCTTCTTCTAAAAAAGGCTTTATAGCATTTGAATGCCATCTTAAATCTTCATTTTTAAGACCCCTATACAATATAACCTTATTCAAACCTAATGCACAAGCTAAAGAGCATAGAGTTGTCCTTTCATATAAAGGAATCTCTAAATGCTATACAAAGTCAATTTGCACTATCTTATGACCATAATTTCTTATTTTTCTATGAGATACATCAACTTATATGCTATTATTTTTAATAGCTTCCAAATGCATTAAACAATGCGTATGCTAATTGAAAATTGAGACACCACCAATTATGTCCAAAGGCGGATGAAAAAGGAGTTGAAAAGGGTCATAGCTTCTCTAAACTTGAAAAATTAGACATATAATATATGTTTTAATTTAAGAAATTAAAAGTATATTTTAAATTTGCCCCTCCCTCCCCAAAGTTTAGACATATAGATAACTAAAGTGTATATTAAAAGTTTATAACTCTTAAAATTAAAATTATACTTTTGTTTTAAGTCTTGTATGTCTAAATTTTACTAATTGGCTTTTTAAAATATTAAAATCACACTCTTATTTTAATTTAAAACTAAAATGTGCATATATCATTTAACAAATAATACAAAACCAAACAAATTATTAATAACTTAATCCTTTACTTTAAAAGATAAAGCAAAATGACGGTTATTAAAAAATCCAATTAATCTTATAAAAATACACTCCATCTATCTCATAACAATATGAACATTTCTATTTTAAGAAAAGTTAGGATTTATCAATTATGTTTATTCATATTATGCATAATTATTATTCTAACAATGAAAATAATGACCACTATTGGTGTATTAGAATTGAAAATATAACTTGTTATAGATCAATTGATAAGTGGAATAAAATTTTAAATTTAAATAGAGTATATAATAGAGAGATAAAGTTAAATGCATTAAATATCACAATTTTCAAACTTTACTTGGAAATGGTATAAGAAATTGAATGCAAATTTATTTATTGTTGAGAAATTAAATAATGATATTATAGGTGATTCACAAGATGATCTACAATAAAAAAAACAAAGAAAATAACACTACAAATTAGTTTATATGAGAATAAACCTATAAAATATCAATTTTTTCATAATAAACTTATTTGAAAGTAAAATTGTTAACAAAACCAGCCACACAATAGAAAATCCATGCATAATTTATTCCCATACAACAGAAAATACACACATAATTTATTTGAGAATAAACTTAAGGAAAATTTAAAAATAGAAATTTAAGTTAAATTCATTTTATAGATAATTAAACCAACAAATGTAATGGTTAGTAAATCAAAAATCCAATTATTTTTTGCTTTTATTTAGAAACATAACTACATAAAGCAATAAATAATAGAAGCACGAGTACAATACTACAAATCTTAAAGAAACAAAATGTCTTAGTTAAGACAATTTATAAAATAAAATTTTTAAAAGGAAAAACCTTCATATTTCCAACGAAGAGAAAAAAGAATTTAATCATTCTTTTCTCTCCATATCAATAACAAAACATAAAGAAATTAATACAAAATAAAAATCAATCTTTATACAAATAAATAATTATAGGTCACCTCCAACAAATATAAAATTTACAAATGAAATAGAATGTAATAGTTAATGTTATTAAAATCGAACCGAATAAAGAACATGAGAGGCAAAGGATCGTGATTTAACAGGTTCGATAGGTCAACCGGATATTTTTTTTAAATAATATTATTTTTAAAGTATTATATAAATATTATGAAAATATCACAATATAAAAAAAATACATTAACAAAACATATTTATCAGAAAACAATATTTTCTAGCCATTAAACTTTTTTAATAACAATTTAAGATAGATATAGTAAAAATTTGCTAATTTTCAAAAAACATTCATCAAATCTAAATTATAGTTTTTATTTTATTCATAAAAGTTCATCAAAATTGCCTAAATTTCAATTATTTTGTAACATCCTTACTATTATAGTCCTACGAATTTAAGCGATTAGGCAAAAATTTTTTTATTTCATGTCTTAACAATCATACACTTAACCAAATAATTCATTATTTGTCAATTCTTATCCATTATTCAAGTTTATAAATTCAACTTGTCATTGACCTATAACTGTCTTGTCTTACTATTCATTTTATAAAAATTTGGTAATATAACAACTATAAATTGTACTAACTCCCTGAAAAATAAACAATTCTATAGCCCCTCAATGACACAACAGTTCATAAACAATATATTCTTTTCATCCATACATTCTCAATTTCATTTCAACATATACAATCCATCCACTACCTGCCAATCAAATATTTTCATATATATAAATATTGTACCAATACAGATCAATATTTTTACTTCAACAATTACAAATATATATATGTCAATACAAAAAGTTAATTCCTAACTATCTCCTATTTCTATAAAATTGGCTCCTTTGTGTACTATTGCTCTAGCTATTCGTCATAATCTATATGTAATAACGACTACGTACTGAGCATTATATATACCCAGTGGTGACTATAAATCCAAATATTTTCCAAACAAGCATAATTACATTGATTATGCAAAAATCATCATTTTTTCTTATCAAAACACAATTTCCAATAGTTTTAACAGTCATATCAATTCAATGCCAATACTTTGGTAAACTTTTCAATTAAGTCCTTAATTTTTCATTTTATTACAAAATCGCCTTTTTTACACTTAATTATCAAATTGCCATTAGTTTACTTATTTTCACTTCACATACAATTATTGGCTTACAAAATTTTCAATTGGTACTTATTTTTACTTTTGAGGTAAAATTATATTGTAATCCTTTTTACTTCTTAAAAATTTATTTTTGGACTATTTGATCACTAAATTATTATTTTATCCATTTTATTCATTTCATTATCACTTCTACCCATTACATACAATATTTGAAAAAATTACTATTTTGCCCCTAAGCTTTTTATTTCTTTTCAATTAGGTTATTTTTCATTCTAAACTTCACTTTTACTTATCTTTTTGTACTTTTAAACTATTTTTCACATTTCTGCCCCCAGTACAATACCAACATAAATTATCATATCGGATATACAGGATGTGAACCCCATAGGACAACAATACAAATTGAAAAATGATCCTAAATGACCATTTTCCACAGAATAAAGTATAAAAACAGAACAGATACTATGGAAGATCAGTGATCATATATTAGCAAAGCAAGTCGTCATAACTTGCACCGCGATATAAGTATCTCTATGGCTAGTCAATTATATCTTGAGTTAGATTTTGACCTCCTGACTATTACTAATGGCAATAATCATTTATATTTCACTTTACTTTTCAGATTTTACACATTTTTAATAGCTTATTCAATAAAGAAAATCTGTCAGTAAACTTTTCATTATTTTTGCATATTTTTGTGAATTATTTCACTATAATTCACCATTTTTCACTTAATTAACGAACTATTTCAGAATAATTCAACAAATACATTAGGTACATAATCAAATTCCTTTCTAAAAAATTCTTAAATAATTTTCATAAATTCTACAAAAATTCATGGACACATTAATTCATTGCTATAGTCATTTTATGGCAAAAATTTATCAAAATACACAAATTACGCTTTAGTTCCTTTTAAGACACAATTTGGACATCAAAGAAAATCCACATTACATATGCTTTTAATTCAAATTAAGCTTTCTAATAGGCATATTCAAAGTTTTAATTCATTATTCTAAGATCAATTTCAATTACTTATGTATTTTTCTTATTTTTTCCTATATTACTTAAAGGGAAATCATGCTAAATTAAGGAAAATATATGGATTTAGTAGCCACTAACATTTCTCCTTAACTTAAACTTGCCTAGACTTTTTTTCTTTCCCTTTGGCCTTGGAAACTTATCCCTCACCTTGAGAACCTACTATGGTCGAATTTTTTAACATAAGAAACACCATTTTTTTGTTCTCAAATGCTTAAATTAACTACATAAATGAACTTTAGGCACTTAAAAATACTTGTAGATACCTTAGAACAAAATTAAAACTATGATTTTTTCTTACCTCAAATTGATATCCTAAGCTTTTTAACTTTATTTCTCTTGTTATTATTTCTCTAACAAAGATATTGAGGCTTAAATAATCATCTAGAGAGGCAATACTTTATTTAATATACTTGGATTGTGAGAGAAAAGGAAAGAAAACTTGAAAAAATGGAGAGAAAATGGGTTATAGTGGTTTGGACAAAGCAAGAAGGAGATGGTGGCTGAGTAGATAATGCTGGCTACCAAAATATCTCTCTCTCACTTGGCATTTATAGTGGTTGAATTGGGTTGGGCTTTGGTTTAACCTAAACCCACTAATTTAAGCATAATAACCCAAAATCAAGCCCATTATGCTATTTTTCGTAATTCTCTCACTTTTCAATTTCAAAACACTTTAAAATTAATTTTATTATTCTTATCATGTCAAAAATAGGTTGTACACAAAATTTTAATCTAATTAAAGTCAGTTACTAGTTCGATTCAATCAAATCGGTCTGATTCAACAATTATCGGTGTTACAAAAAAATTTACTTTTTATAGCCAAAATATTCTACATATCATTTTAGATATATATGCAAATTTTGGCAATTTTTAAAGCTCATTTACTACTTTTAAAGGCTCAATCAAACCTAGGCCAACCTAGTTACTATTTAAATCGAACCACTTTATTTTTTATGTTTTACTTTTGGAGGCCTATTTGACCTCAATTTCACTTTAAATTTCAATCCCATACTAACCATGATCAATATTTTTCGATGGTCAAATAAAATACTTTTCACCTCCGAATGTACTTTTTAGATCAAAAGCACCGTTCACTATAAAAAATACTATTCATGGCTGATCCGGCATTCATGCCATTATAATTTACCCCCTATTAAAAGAAATTTCATCCTTAAAATTTACCTGTATTAAAGAGAAGATGATATTATTGTCTTATAGTAGCTTCTGGTTTTCACGTAGCTTTTTTCATATTGTGATGGTGTCATAATACCTTCACTAGTGGAACCTATTTATTCCTGAGCTGTCTGATTTCCCTAGCTAGGATTTGAACTAGTCTTTCTTCATAGGTCATAGCGACCTGCACTTGTATTTCTTTCGGTATGATCACATGGCTAGTATCAGATCTGTACCTTCGGAGCATGAACATGTGGAACACATTATACATCTTCTTTAACTCCGATGGCAGCTTCAACCAGTAAACTACTAGACCCACTCGCTAAAGTATCTTATAAGGGATAATGAATCTTGGACTTAACTTGCCCTTTGCCAAATCTCAGAACCTTTTTCCACAGAGATACCTTCAAGAAAACTTTATCTTCGACCTAAAACTCTATATCTTTTCTCTTCAGGTCTGCATAGGACTTTTGGTGATCCATGGATTCTTTCTATCCACCTTTGATGATTTGAACTTTTTCTTCTGAGTCATGGATCAAGTCAAACCCTACTAGCTTTTTTTCACTCAATTTTGTCCAATATGAGGGAGTTCTACATTTTCTTCCATATAAAGCTTCAAAAGGAGCTATTTTTATGCTAGACTGGTAGTTGTTGTTGTATATAAACTCTGCCAAAGATAAGTAGTTTTCCTAACTGCTACCAAACTCTAATACACAGCATCATAACATATCTTCTAATATCTAAATCACCCATTTGAACTGACCATCTATTTGGGGCTGAAATGCTATGTTGAAGTGGAGCCTTATACCCCGAGCTTCTTACAGACTTTTCTAAAAATGAGAGCTAAATATGGGATTCTTGTCAGAAATGATGGATGATGGCACTCCAAGCAATCTCACTACTTCATTTATGTAAATTTCTGCCAACTTGGTTAAAGGATAATCCATCTACATTGGCAAGAAATTGGCAAATTTTGTGATTTTGTCAATGATCACCCATATAGCATTATATTTCATTTAATTGATAGGCAATCTAGTTACAAAATCCATAGTCACCCTGTCCCATTTTCACTCTAATATCAAAATGGGATGAAGCAATCCCGAACAAATCTAGTGCTTTACCTTTGCTTGCTGACATATCAGACATTTACTTACAAACTTTGTCACATCCTGCTTCATTCCTAGCCACCAATAATGAGCTTTCAAATTCTAGTACATCTTGTTAGCTCCAGGATGCATAGCATAACTGCTATGTTGGGCTTCGATAAGGATGCTTTTTTTCAGTTCCTCCTGATCCGGAACACATAGTTTTTCTTATAGCAAAGGCTTCCATCATCATTCAAGGAGTAGTCTCCTTCACTGTTATCTTTTAGCTCGTTCATAATGGCTATCAGTCGATCATCTTCTTTCTAGGCTATTTTCACCTGATGCACGAAGTTTAGCTTCACTTGCATTTCAGCTAATAAAGCTTTATCTGGTGATAAACTTAAACTGACATTCATAACCTGAAGAGTTACAATATTACTATTATCAGTCAATATCACTTATCAATCACTTATACATATTCATTTGAAAGCATTTACATTCCTGACATGAATTTCCTGCTAAGTGCATTGGCCACTACATTAGCTTTTCCTGGATGGTAGTTGATAAAGCAATCATAATCTTTAAACAACTCCAACCAGCATCGCTGTCTAAGGTTGAATTCCCTCTGAGTAAGCTATGATCTGAGTAAATGTAGCATCTTTCTCCATACAGATAACACTTCCAAATCTTCAATGCAAAAAAATGGCTGTTAGCTTCAAATCATGAGTAGGATAGTTCTTTTCATGAGTCTTAAGTTGTCGGGAGGCATAAGTAATCACCTTCCTTCCTGCATTAGTACACAACCTAATTCATTTCTGGAGGCATCATTATAGATCACAAAATCCTTGCCTGACTCGGGTTAAGTAAGGATAGGAGCTTCTGTCAGCATACATTTAAGCTTTTTAAAATATTCTTGGCATCTGTCAGTCTATACAAACTTAGTATGCTTCTATAGCAGTTGAGTCAAAAGAACTGCAATGGTGGAGAAGCCCTTTATAAATTTCCTGTAGTACCTAAATAAACCCAGGAAACTTCTCATTTTAATAACATTTTTAGGTAGCTTCCACTGAAAAATCACTTCAATCTTTAAAGGATCTACCTTTATACCTTTAGCAGACACTATATAACCCAAAAAGGATACTTTATTCAACCAAAAATCACATTTGCTAAACTTGGCATACAAATATTTTTCCCTCAATGTCTACAGAACAATCCTCAGATGCTTGTCATGCTCTTCTGGTGTCTTGGAACACACCAAAATATCATCAATAAAGACCACCACAAACTATTCCAAATAAAGGTGGAAGATCCTGTTTATCAAGTCTATGAAGGCAGCTGGTGTATTTGTAAGCCCAAATAGCATGACCAAGAACTTATAGTGGCCATATCTAATGCGAAATGCAGTCTTGGACATGTCTGTCTCTTTCACTGACATCTGGTAATAGGTCGATCTCAGATCAATCTTTAAGAATACACCCGCTCCTTTCAACTGATCAAACAAGTCTTTAATTGAGGAAGGGGGTATTTGTTCTTAATAGTCAATTTATTTAGCTATCTGTAGTCAATGCACAATTGAAGTGTCCCATCCTTCTTTTTCACAAACAGGACTAGTGCTCCCCAGAAAGAAACATTAGGTCTGATAAATCTATTGTTAAACAAATCTTACAGCCGAATTTTTAATTCTTTCAATTCTACGTGGTGCCATTCTGTAAGGAGCAATGGAGATAGGAGTAGTGCCTAGACTAACATCAATGGAGAATTCCACTTTCCTGTTAGGTGGTAAGCCTGGTAACTCATCAAGGAATATATTAAGGAACTCTCTGATAGTAGGCACTTCTGACACCTTTGGAGTATCTCTTTTTGCCTCCACTCTATAACACTAGTAAGCTATGCACCCTTTTCTAATAAGTCTTTTTGGCAGCTATAGCATATATAACATCAGATAAGAAGTCGATTCTCACACCTACAACTATGATTTCCTGACCTTTTTCAAGCTTTAAAGTGACCTTCTTTTTTTGCAGTCGACTGTAGCTTGGTGGGCGGATAACCAATCCATCCCTAAAATCACATCGAACTCATGAAATGGTAGTTCACTCAAATTTTCTAGGAATACATGACCTTGGGCACTAATAGGACATTGTCTGTACACTTTGTTCACTACTTCACTATGCCCCAGATGATTACTCATCAAAATATCCTGATCTAAGCATGCATCTCTCATCCCTTTACCCTGTGCTAAATCAGTGCTAATATAGGAACGAGTAGAACCATGATCTATCAAAGCATGTACTAAATCAGATAACAAAAGGAATTTACCTACGATCACATATGGAGCATCCTTATCCTCTCTAGCCCTAACAACATAGGTCTGACCTGTAGCTTGTCTCTAACCCTGAGATGACTGTTCGGCTAGTCTAGAGGCTGAAGTGATAGGGGCAGCTCCCCTACCACGACCTCTCGATGAAGAAGACCCAGTACCAGTGCTGGTGATGTGGCCAAAGCAGTTTGCACTACCGGATAGTCTCTAATATAATGATCTCTGGACCTACACCTGAAGCATGCTCAAGTCAAATATTTGCAGTCCTCTGGATGACCCTTGCCATAGTGGTCATAGGCTATTGCTATCCCACTATCTCTGTCTTGGGATGTGTTGGCTGCTGAAGAAACTGGTGCCCTGCCATGGGTTGCACTACCCTATCCTCGACCTACTGCAGCTGGTGAAAGGCCTTGAGGTGCTGAAGATTCCTTGGACTTCTTATCCTGTCCTCTTTTACCACTGTTCTATCCCTACTTTCTCTTTAGTTGAAATCAGGCCTTTCTGTTAGCTTCTTCTACCTGAATGGTTTCTAACTTAATATCAGCCTCAACTATACCCCTCAAATAAGGGTATTTCTGGGTTCTAATGATCTGTCTGAGCTCAGTGTACAGTCCCCTCTCAAATCTCTAACATAACTTTTCTCTTGTAGACTGGCTCTCATCTAAATAGGCATCAAGCATTCAAACTCGTTCTCATATTCAGCCACTAATTTATTCCCCTATTTTAGCCTCTAAAAGGCATTATCCATTGATACTTTATACTTTGAGCCAATATATTTCTTTTCAAACTAGGACATAAAGAATCCCCAACTTAACTGATCCACTGGTGTATACCTCCTAATTGAGTCCCACTAAATGAAAGCTGGCCCCTGAAGTAAAGCCACTATACCTTTAAACTTTTCTTCCAGTGGGCTATTTGTGATCTCAAATAATCTTTTTATGTTAAACAAGCATTCCTCTGCCTGGGCTAGTGTCAGTGGATCACGCCCATGAAAGTTCTCATCTCCTAACCTTTTTAATTGCTCCAGAATAGATTTTCTTCTAGGTCGAGCTGGTTGAACCTATATTGTTGCCTAAGAAGGCTATGCCTGTCCTGCCTGCAGCCTCTACTGAATGTAATTTGCAATCATTTTAAGAAAATCTAGTTGTGGGGGTAGGGGCGGCACTATTAGCAAAGAAGCCTATTGCTGGGGGGCCTCCTGCCATCCAGTGCCTATGGAAGCCTCACTCTCACCATCCCCCACCTATCTATCTCAGTTAGAGGACATCTTTTCACTATAAAACAAAAAGGAGTAAGTACACATTAGATTTAATAACACATTTTTATTGACTATTGGCATGTATATACAGACAAATCAATCACTTAATCCCACTACGATTTTAGAACCGCTTAAACCATTGCTCTGAAATGACAAAATGTAACACCCTTATAATTACAATCCTACTAATTTAAGCGATTAGCCAAAATTTTTTTCTTATCCATTATTCATGTTAACAAATCCAACTTGTCACTTACCTATAACTGTCCAATTTTACTATTCATTTTACAAAAATCTGGCAATATAACGTCTTAAAACTTGCCTACCCAACCTGTAAATCAAACAATCTATAGCCCCTCTAGGGTACAACAGTTCATAAATAGTATATTCTTTTCATCCATACATTCTCAATTTTATTTCAAGCATACTCCATCAATCCACTACCTGCCAATCACAAATTTATACATATAAAAATACTGTACCATTACAGACCAATTCTTTTATTTCAATAATTACAATTATATACATGCCAAAAAAAGATAATTCCTAACTATCTTCTGCTCCTGCAAAATTTTGCTCCTTTGTGTACTATTGCTCCAGCTATTCTACATAATCTACACACAGTGATAACTATGTGCGGAGCAGTAAATATGCCCAGTGGTGACTATAAATAGAAATATTTTGCAAACAAGCATAATTGCATTACTCATGCAAATTTTATCAATTTTCCTTATCAAAAACACAAATTTCATAGTTCTAACATTCAATTCAATTCAATTCCAAAACTTAAGTAAACTTTACAATTAAGTCCTTTATTTTTCATTTTATTACAAAATTGCCCTTTTAATACTTTAATTACCAAATTGCCATTAGTTCACTTATTTTCATTTCTCATTCAATTTTTAGCTCTCAAATTTACCAATTGATCCCTATTTTAACTTTTTATGCAAAATTATATTTTGGTCCTTACATTTCTCAAAAGTTCATTTTCGGACTGTTTGTTCACTAAATTACCATTTTATCCTTTTTATTCATTTCTTTATCAATTTTACTCTTTCCATACAATATTTAGAGAAATTACAGGTTTACTCCTAAATTTTTATTTCTTTTCAATTAGGTTCTTTCTCATTCTAAACTCATTTTTAGCTTTCTTTTTGCACTTTTAACTTATTCTTATCATTATGACCATAGTACAATCCTGGTAGAAATTTTTAAACCGGATATACGAGATGTAGATACCATAGGATCACAATACAGACTGAAAAATAATCCCAAAGGACATTTTCTCATCGAATAAAGTACAGAACAGAGCAGATACTATGAAGATCAGTGATCCTACCATAGCAAAACAAGTCGCCATTACTTACATCGCGGTATAGGTGTCCCTATGACTATCCAATTATATCATAAGATAGATTTTGATTGTTTGACTATTACTGAGGGTAAAAATTTATTTAATTTCACTTTACTTTTTAGATTTTTTAACAGTTTCAATAACTTGTTCAACACAAAAAATCTGTCAGTCAATTTTTTTCATTTCTTTTGCACAGTTTGTAAATTATTTCACAATAATTCACCATTTTTTAGTTAATTAATAACTTATTTCACAATAATTCAACAAATACATTAGGTATATAATCAAATTCTCTTCTGAAAAATTTCTAAATAATTTTCATAAATTCTAAAAAAATTCATGAACATATTAATTCATTTTTATAGTCATTTTATAGCAAAAATTCATCAAAATATACAAACTACACTTTAGTTACCCTTAAGACACGATTCCACCATCAAAGGAAATTCATATTACACAGGGATACTTACGGGATGGGGCGGGGTCGGGGATTGCAACCCCACTCACTCCTTATTGATGGAGGGGATTCCCCATCTCTGTCCCCGATTCAATAATGAAAAAGGAATTCCCCCTGTTCCCGCCTCCAAAAAAAATAATTTTTTTTAATTTTAACATATAATATTTTATAAATAATTAAAATTAAAATATAAAATTTAATAAATAAAAAAATTGAAATCAATCATAATTTAAATTAATATAAATTTTAACCATTGATAAATTTAAAATTCAGTATAATTTAAAACTCAATAATTATAAAATTAAGTTATATTTTAATTTCAATTTTAATTATTTATAAAATATTATATTTTAAAATTAAAAAATTTATTTTTTACTGAGCGGGGATCCTTGCAGGACGGATACCCCATTTTCCGTTCTCGCCCTGAAATACACATCAAGGATTTTTTCCCCATCCCCTCCCCTTGGGGGAAAATTGGGGGATTCCTCGCCTCATTCTGGTCAGGTTCTCGTCGATGTCGGGGATTATCTGTCCTGTGATCATTCCTAATTACACATGCTTTTAATTTAAATTAAGATTTTTAATATGCATATTCAAGATCCTAATTCATTATTCTAAGTAGGGATGAGCATGGTTAATCGAAAATTAGGTTAACCGAAAAACCGATTCGAAACCAAACCGATTTTTAGGTTAACCAAATCGAAATTTTGGGTTTATGATTTTTATTTTAAAAATCGATGGTTAACCGATCCGAAATCGAAATCGAAATCGAATATATATATATATTATGAATTATATTTTAAATTTTACACTTATATTTTTAAATTTTTGTGTAATTTATAAATATTATGATATATAATTTTATAAAGTATATATTTTTAGTAAATAAAAATTAAAATTATGTGCATAATTAGTGTTCTGTTGTTAGTTTTATATTGAATATTTTTAATTTTTATAATTAATTATGGAAATTTTATTTTTATTTTGATTATTTTAATGGATATTGTATTTAATTAGTATTTTCTCATTTTTAAAGAATTTTTAACTATTAAAAATAATATTATAAATTGTATAATTGATTAAATTTATATATTAAAATTTTTTAATTGTTAACCGATAAACCCATCCGAAAAATCGAGTTAAAAATCGAAATCGATATATCGGTTAACCGATAGTAATGGACTGGTTTAAGAAAATTGTTAATGACCCGGTTAACCGGTCCATGCTCATCCCTAATTCTAAGGTTAATTTCAAATTATATATGCATTTTTCTTAGTTTTTCCTAAGTTACATAAAGGGAAATCATGTTAATTTAAGGTAAATAGATGGATTTAATAGCCACTAACCTTTCTTCTTGGCTTAGGCTTGCCTAGACTTCATTTTCTTTCCCTTTGGCCTAGGAAGCTTATCCATCACCTTGAGAACCTACCATGGTTGAATTCTTTAACATAAGAAATACTATTTTTTTTGTTCTCAAATGCTTAAATTGACCACATAAATGAAATCTAGGCACCTAAAAACACTTGTATGTATCTTAGAATTAAATTAAAAACCTGATTTTTCTCTTACCTCAAATTAACACCATAAGCTTTTTCACTTAATTTTTCTTGCTCAACTTCCTCTAATCAAAGAATGAAGGCTTAATTAATCATTTAAGGAGGTAGAATACCAGCTAGGATGCTTGGATTTAGAGAGAAAGAGAGATAAACTTGAAAAAATTTTGAGAGAGAGAAGGTAAGAGTGGTTCGGCCATGAAAGAAGAGGAAAGAGGATGATGGAAATGAAGATGGCTGGCCAAAAATATCTCCCTTATCCCTTTATATATGGGCCTAAGTGGTTTGAACCAAGGTCCACTCATTTAAGGCCCAAAACCCCTATTTAAGCCTATTATATCACTTTCCTAAATTTCTCTCTCTTTCCAAATTCAAATCAATTCAATTTTAATTCCATCATTCTTATCATGTCAGAAATAGGTTGTACACAAAATTTTAGCCCAATCGAAATCAGTTACTGGTTTTATTCAATTAGATCAGTCTGATTTGATAATTATTAGTGTTACCGAAAAATTCACTTTTTACATCATTTTAGGCACATATGCAAATTTTGGGAATTTTTAGACTGTATTTACTATTTTTAAAGACTCAATCAAATATAGGTCAATCTGGTTACTATTTCAACTGAACTGCTTCGTTTTTCATGTTTTTTTACTTTTAAAGGCCTATTTGATCTCGATTTCACTCCAAATTTCAACTTCGAACTAACCATGATCAATATTTTTCGATGGTTAAAAAATATTTTTCACCTTTGGGTGCACTTTTTAGACCGAAAAGCACTGTTCACTATCTGGAAATACTATTTATGGCTGATCCGATGTTCAGGCCATTACATCAAGATTACCGGATGATGAGAACATAACATATTATAACAACATGTTCGAATCTCGAAGCTCCAATTGTGAATTCCTCACATTTTCCTTAAATTTTTTTTATGATTTTCAAGTGTTTTAACAAAAGATGCATAAAAAAATCTTGATTTAGGCCTTCAATGATGATAGACACCCATCTGTCACATGAGAGGTGCCTATCTGTAGGCCTTTCTCTAATGTACAGGTCAAATTAAGGACATTTTAAGGAATTCTAAGATTCTGGATTGAGGGACAACCGCCTCTCAATGAGAGATGCCTGTCTATGGCTCAAATTTCAAAATTCCCACATTTTTAGAATTCAAAAAGGTTAGTTAAAAGTTTTAAGGGATTTCATGGAGATTGATCTCTAGATTTGGGAAGTTAGAGTTAAAATCAAACTCTAACTCTAACCTAAGTATAAAAACTAAAAATTTAGGGTTTTAAAAGGGATGTGAATCACTTTTACAGAGAAAAAAGGCTTAGGGAAGAAGAAAAGTTAAATTTTCTCTCTCTCTAAGAACTTGCTCTAGCAATCTTTTAATTAAAATCACATAACCACATAATGAATTTCATTACATTTTTCTGAAAAACAAGAATCACAAATCAGAGTAGAGATCTAGCCCACAAGAGTTTCAAAGTCAGAATATCTTCGAAGGTAATATTCTAGGCTTATTTATGCTTTCTCTCTTTACAAATTATCTTACACAATTATGTGATTATTTGAATGCAAATATAACATGTTTAAATGTTGTGTCCGTGTAATTGGCATGCTTAAATTTTGTAGAGATGCAAATATAAATCAAAAATCATGTTAGAGGCATGACTATGTGATAGATTCCTTTATGGTTTTATTATCTTAAGCTTTTATTTAATTTGTTTAATTTAGTAAATTGGTGATTTTAATGCATTTTATGCATGATTTGATGTTGTAACACTATATTGGCATAATTTAGAGCCTAATAATTGCATGTTTACGGTTAAGATGTATTTTGTATGATTTTTTCATATTTTTTCTCTTTAATTTTTGCAACATGTTCCGTTCAGAGGTGACGGACGGGAAGATGACTCAATGTATACCTATTTGGCGAAAAATGGAACGTCGTGAGGCTTTTTTTGTCCTATCCCTCGCATTTGTTGTGGGCATCCCTCACCTTATTTTAGGTATTCGTAGTTTTATTTTTTGGTATCTTTTATATTTCATGTGTTTTATGTATTTTGTATGCCATTTATTTAATCTTCATGATGTTTGTGCCTTATTTTATATGGTTTTAGCTCCGTATGATATGATTTTATACTGTGTTATTTAATTAAATAATTATCTTTGTTTTATTATTTTAATACTAATTTATTTATTTTTTTGGTTTTTTTGAGAATATAAATTCTTTTTCTTTGAAGGATTTTGTCTGGGTTTTTGCATGAAAAATCGTGCTTTCGAGTTAATCACCATCCTTAGCCTATCTGGTTACCTCGATTAACCACTTCATTTTATCATTTATTTATTTTTATTGCTTTAGTTTTTTTATTAATTATTTATTTTGTGTTTATTTATTTGTTTGGTTTTTTTTGGGTTTATTATTATTTCGAGGATGTAATATTTAGTAAAAAAAGTTTTGTATGCACGTTAAGAGGAAAAGGCATTTTAAATATTTTTTATTAAATTAATTAGATTTTTCTTCAAAGCCTAGACAATGACCAATTTTTTAGCCCAAATCCATACATTATAATAAAAAGAATTTTTATAATATATGAATAAGGTAACCAATGTTCTCAACCTAAATGAATACCCTGATTTATATGTGTATATTTTTCTGTTGTTGTTGCGACCATAGCAAGCGTACTGAATCGATAAGTAATACAGGAAAATATAGTTAAGATCCTAAGATTAATATGAGATAAATTCTCAAATTTTTGATGGAAGAAAGCGCCCTAAATCTAATTAACAAAATAAATAAATAATAAAGCTAATTAAACTAAATATTAAAATATTAATTCAAAATATTGCCAATGTACTCTACTCATCCCCATACCCAATGCATTGAATTAAACCATAAAGAAATCTATGACTTAAATGTGAATAACCCATCTAAACCCCTAGTTTTTCATTCCGAAAATAATTACTCTAACTACCTAATTTTCCATTTCGGAGCCAACTAAATAGCTAGCATAAGCATGTATCCTAAGATCTAAGTATGAATTAGCTTTCCATTTCAGAGACATTCAATCCATTACCCATCTATCCTTTAACTATTTTTGAAATTAACAATACACAAGCCATAAACCTAAGGCCTCTAATTAGTGTCTAGCAAGTGTACTAGATCGGCTAGTAATATAGGAAAATATAAATTAGGACCTCAAATATCGTACCCAAGGAAATATGGATTGCTAAGGATAATATCTATATGTGAATTAAATCAATTTGAGATTGTTTCCTAAATGTTTTTGATTTGAAAGCAAAAATTAAACAAAACAAACAATTAACAAAACAAACAATTAAACAAAACAAAAACTAAAATTAAACCACTATGAATTAAAAACAAAACAATAACTGAAATTCTCTTGCTAAATGAACTATCCACCATAATTTTCATTGTAATGACTTAAATTGAATAGAAACACCAGTGATTATGGAAAAACTAGTAATAAAGCCAGATATCTTTATTCAAGTATATCATTTTTAGTATTAAACTCATAGACAAATCTAATACTTAGCATGAAAATCTAGTTTTAACTTTCTAAATATTCATTGAACTCTTTTGCAAGTAATTCAATACCAATTTATTCTTAATTCTTCCTCTCTTAGTATTAATTAATAAAATTAACACATAATTACCTCATATTTCAGATAATAATCATGCATAAACATTAAAGAGTTAACCCAAGAACATGCAAATCATTAACTATATAAAAATCAATTTTTAGTTATTTACTCAATAAACCAATATTTATTCTTAAAACAATTAACGATAAGAATATGCTTAAAACCAAGAAATAATCAATCGATATTGAAATTAAGCTCAAAATAAAGTCATAACAATGAAAATATAAGTTTTCAATAATCCATTAGTCAAAGAAGAAAAACTACTTCTTAAACATGGTTAAAAACTAAATAACGTTAAAAAAACTAAAACAAAGTTGAAAAGGAAAATATTGAATAAAAATAGAAAACCTAAAACTAATGAACTCTACTAGTTCTTGATGATTGATGCTTCTAATTGATGATTCTCTTTAGTGTTAGAGTCTTCTATTTATAGGCAAAATAAGTTGTAGAAGCCTTCTAAACATCCTCAATTGTAATAGGAAAAAATCCTTCATGAATTGGAAAATCGAAAATCCTTTATAGCATTGGAGTCCATATTGCACGGCCAAGAAAATTTTCTTTACACTAGATGCACTGCCGTGCATTCTTCCCCAAGGAAGTATACGACCAAGCAATTTTTTCGCCTTTCCCATGCACTGCAGTGCATGGCTTTTCCCATGGTGAGTTGCACGGCCAAACATCCTTCAATTCCTTGAGACACACAGCCAAGCAAGCATTTTTCCTTCACTACACGACCACTCAATCTTCTAGGAAATGAAACATACAGCCAAGGATGCTTCTACTGAACTCCACGAACATTTATTATCATAACTTTTTCATATTCACAGTTTTGGCTCAAATCTTCTTATCTTTTTGCAATTAAATCCTTTTTCTTTCAAAATAACCTTGAAAAACACCAAAACTTACAATTAACTCCAAAAACATAAAATTAACCAATTAAACTAAAATTCAACTTAATTAACACAAAATTAACTCAATTAAACACCTAAAAATATACTATAAACATCATATAAATCACCATTATTAAATACCCCATATTTAGACTTTACTCGCCCTCGAGCAAATTAGAACAATCCAATTCTTCAAAATAATCAAACTCAAATAAAGAACCATGCATTTCAAAACCAAGTTTAGCAATTAACAAGAGTACTTAATAAATTTCAACTAGAATAAATTCAACCAATACAATATAAGTTAGTTTCCTTGTGTGTGTGTGCAAGACCAGAATATTTTAGATATTTTAAAAACCAAAACACCAATGTAAATTTATAGCCAAGCTTAGAATGATTGTACACCTAAGTGTACAAATGGTTTCGCACTTGAAACTCTCGAAACACCATAGGCCCTCCCCTTTAGCAGCGAAACCCGAATGTCATCTCCACTAAACAACTCAAAAATAAAACTTAGAATTACTTAGGTCTTTTAAAGATTGTAATGAGGCCAAGGTATTGGTTATCAAAGAATGGATAAAAGATCAACAACAAGAATAACCACTCTAAGATAAAATGAACTAACAATTTACACATTTTATCCCATTAACTTAAACAATAAAGAACTTAACTAAACTTGCTTAACCTTTACATAATTCAAAGTACAATCTTGAAATTCTCTCAATTTCACTATCCATACCCTTTTGAAGTCATATCTATTTTTCCTTACAACTACACCACAATTAAGATTTTACCATACTTGCTAGCTTATTTCATTTTCTTTCTTTTTTTTCACTTTTTTCTTTCCTTTTTTTCTATTATTTTTTTTCACACTAGCTCTGATGTTGGCATTACAATAATAACATACGTAATAACAAGGTATCATTTCACTATTTTTTTGACTTCAACAATAGCCATTGATAATAAAATAAAAATATTTTACTACACCCATCAAGATATCCAATTCTTATTAATCTATCCAATCTTAGAGTGGCCAATTCTAGAAGAAAAGATAAAAGCTTTTTAGGCTATATGGTAAAATAAATAAGTGTAACCAGAAAAAAATAAATATGGCACGCATTAAGCATACCTCATTAGGCTCAAAATGGCTAACAAAGGATAAATATGCATAATGGGTAGGAAAACAAGTTAATATATGGCTTAACAAGAAAAATATTGCCTAAATCACTTTTCAAGTTATTTTGAGTTGCTTTTATGCTTTGAAGGGTGATGAGGAAGGTTTTAGTGTTCTAAAATTCATCACTTAACTCTTTCAATGTATTGTTTTTCTCTAAGTTAAAAAACTGGTCTTAAGTGCTCAAAAAGATAGAAACTAACAAATATAAGTCTAATTGAATGTTAAACTAGCTAAAAATTCATTAAACAACATGCTTGTTCTAATGCTAAACAAGAATTTTAAACATTGTACATTCTAAATTCAAGTTCAAAATGTTCAATTTTTAGAAACAAACTAGGGCGAACTAAGTTAAATGTAGAATAAGTGATAAATGAATTGATAAACTAAACTAATCATGTTAAATAAAAACTAAACGTGCAAACTAAAAACAAAACTAAAACAACAAAAATAAACCGACTAAAATAAAATAATTCATGAGTAACAAAAACAAACTGACTAAAACAAAATAATTCATGAGTAAGGCAATGAGCAAGGTAAGGGAACTCCCTTAGTTTTGATCTTCATAAACTAGCTCAGTTGAGCTCTATCCCCCTCTTTAGAATCTTGTTGTCCTCTGCAAAGAATGAAAAAATTTCAGCTCACTACATAACTTTTTAGAAATAAATTCGTGCCTAAGAGAAATGTAAGTAAAAGAATTGCACTCTTGGCTCAAAGTAAAAAACAAAGAACCACAACTAAGCCCAAAATAGTCATGAAATCCAGTGAACTAATTCAACAAGCAAACATGCCTCTAAAACCAATTTAGTGTAATAAACAAGACATAATAATCATGGGGACTAAGTGAACAACCACAACTAAGACAACTTGCTTGAGTGTTCAATGCATAATATCAATATGTTACGAGATGGATAGTGTGTGAATGCATAATCTTAAGTGTAAAGTGAATTGGTGATCGTTAGGCTTAAATAAAAGGAAGAGAAAGATTTTAATTGGTCATGCTAAGCACAAAATAAAATAAGCCAATTTAAATATAAACTCAACCTATATCAAGCTACCAATAAATTTTAATTCCAAACTATAGGTAGCTAAGAGTCATGGAATGTAAATGAACATAACTCAATTCAAAATGAAACTCTAAGCAATCCTATATTTAAGAATAATAAAGTTACACCAATTCATGCATATTAATCTCAGCAAGCAAATTGAAGTTTTGAGCAGATCAAAAACAAATAAAAATTTGCCTTTAAAACTTCAAACTAAAAATTGAAAGCTTAAACATCTCTTTTAGAGTCTGAAACAAGTTGTTACATAAGGTAAAACCTAAGTAACGAATGTCCATCTCAAAATGAGCTTTTCGAAAACATATTATAATAGTCAACCAGACACATGTAGCAAAAGTTATGATCAAAATAGTACCTGCCGTAATAAAAACTTCAACTAAATGAAAATGTGCAGGTGCTATAATGTTTAAATCAGAAGTGTGTGTTGGAGTGAGTGTTTAAGTGTGAATGAGTGAGGGTGTGTGAATTGATGGAGCTTGTCCCTGGAGGTGTTTTGGGTAAAGGAGATGCAGGAGTGTTTGAGCAAAGAAATAAAAAAGGCAAAATTAAGATGAAAGACTACAAATTTAAAGAGCAAACGAAGGGGCAGCATGCAAATGTGTGGTTGTGCATGAGTGTAAGGGGAACTAAACGCGGGTGCACAAATAGGAAATCTGCCATACACGGGCATGCAACTGGTATGGAGGATGGAAGACGTTGGCATGCGAGAGGCTGCTGCCAGGCATAATCCCCTCACGTGGCCAAGTATGAGGAAGGGCATGCAACGTGCGTGGGCGCGCGAAATCTTGAGTGGCTGTGCAAAATTCATGGGCGATGCAGAGTCCTCACACACAGGTGCGTAAGAAGCTAGGCATGCTAACCCGCGAGCAAGCAGAGGCACTGTGGGACTGGCGTGGGAGCGTATGGGGTAGCTGACTGAATTGGCTAATAATTGCTTAAACATATTTTTTTTATAAATTTGTTTTCAACCATTCTCCTTACTAGTTTAGCTAAAAAAAATCTTTTTAATCCAAGCATTAAACCCCAATTTAAACCTTGCAAAACAAATGAAATCATGATTAACAATTCACTCAAATAGATTAGCTCTTAATCAAATTTACACCTAAATTTTTACAACACAAAAATAAGTTGCAGCACAAATGAGATCTAACATATATCCTACTCACTCAAATAAATCCCAAACTTGAACAAACAGATTATTTTCACTCAAACTCAATTAACATTATGCGAAAGCAATATGCATGCCCATAAACTAGTTGAAGCATAACTCACTCAATTTTTACTTATTAAATAAAAAGTTCTTTCCTTAGTTCATGAAGCCTGCAGTCAAATTTCAATCAATGGAATCAACTCAAAAATCATGAATTTGTATTAAGCTCAATTGAATTGTATTTCCTTAAAATCTGAATGAATTTCTTAATTATCCTAAAAGCATTGTCTAATTAATTCAAAGATCATTAGAATCTTATTCTCAACCCAAATCTTATACTCATGAATTAAAAGATGCAAACCAATAAATATAAGAAACATGCATTTAAACTTTAAAACTAAAAAAAATGGCAACACAAATTATTGAAAATAACATGCAAAACATAAATAAAAAAATCGATGAAAATTTTAAGAGAAGAGTTAGAGAAGAAGTTCTAGTTTATTGAGTCCCAGCTCGACTCCTGTTACTCTCGGAAGGTCGAGCTTGTGATCCAAATATAGGTTTCTCCAGACTTTGCTTCTTATTTTCTCCTATTAATATTAGAAACCTATCATAGTTCACCAAAGCTGGAAATTCCTCCTTTGGTTCATTGAGAATGAACTCTACCCGGGTCCTCTAGCCTAAATAAAGTCTTCAAACGGACCGAATCCAGTGTCTCTACTTGAGAATTTTTTCCTTTTTACTCCTTTGGTGATAAATTCTCTACAAAAGATCATACATCTCCTAAATAGACACATGACTTATCTTCAAAAATGAATTTTTCCTCTTGTTTCTTATCCCCTATTAGTGAATGATTTATTTTCTTACCACCATCACCTTGAAATTTTACAAAAACGCTCCAAAGTTTTAGTTTAGATTCCAACTTTTCAATTCCTTCCTCTCTATTCCTTATTAAATTTTCCTGACACTTAATTGTCTCCTCTTGAGTCCTTATCTTTTCTTCTTGAATTCTAAACTTTTCCTCTTGAGCCCTTAATGTAGCCTCCCACTTCTCTTTTTCAGTATAAAATTCCCTTTGTTTTCTTATAAGCAAGTCACAAATATCTTCAGTTTCGAAGATAATAACCTCTTATGTGGCCCTCCATTTTTCTTTTGCAGCCTAAAATTGCTTGTCCTTATGTATAAGCAGGTTATGAAGATGATTTTCGGAGCTACAGGCTTCTTTTGAATGTCGAGTTCTTGATTCTCTCTCCTCAATTCTTCCAATTGTGCTCTCAAAGTCCAAAGAGAATAAGAATCTTCAGCAACAGATGGTGATGAATAAGAATTTTATGACTGTGTACGCAATAGTTTTATCTCCTCTCTTTCTCTTACTAAATCATTCATTTGTTGTTTCAAAAGAATCAATTCATAGTTTTGGACATCATCTTGCATCATCTTAAAGAATGTCTAAAATTATTCCTACAAAGAACAATCACCACATCAAAAACAAAATAAAAATAAAAATCTCAGACTAACTCAATCAAAGATATTAAAAAAATAACATCGCTGTTTCCCGGCAACGGCACCAAAAACTTGATTAGTGTCTAGCAAGTATACTAGATCGGCTAGTAATATAGAAAAATATAAATTAAGACCCCCAAATATCATATCCAAGGGAACATGGATTGCTAAGAATAATATCTATATGTGAATTAAATCAATCTGAGATTATTTTCCAAATGTTTTTGATTTAAAAGCAAAAATTAAACAAAAAAAAAATAATGAAACAAAACAAAAACTAAAATTAAACCACCATGAATTAAAAATAAATCAATAACTAAAATTCTCTTGCTAAAGGAACTATCCATCTTAACTTTCATTGTAATGACTTAAATTCAATAGAAACACCAGTGATTATGGAAAAACTAGTAATAAAGCCAGATATCTTTATTCAAGTATACCATTCTTAGTATTAAACTCATAGACAAATGTAATACTTAACATGAAAATCTAGTTTTAACTTCCTAAATATTCATTGAACTCTTTTGCAAGTAATTCAACTCCATTTTATTCTTAGTTCTTCCTCTCTTAGTATTAATTAATAAAATTAACACATAATTACCTCATATTTCAGATAATAATCATGCATAAACATTAAAAAGTTAACCCAATAACATGCAAATCATTAACTATATAAAAACCAATTTTTAGTTATTTACTCAATAAACCAATAATTAATCTTAACACAATCAAAGATAAGAATATGCTTAAAACCAAGAAATAATCAACTGATATTGAAATTAAGCTCAAAATAAAGTCATAACAATGAAAATATAAGTTTTCAAGAATCCATTAGCAAAAAAAGAAAAACTACTTCCTAAACATGGCTAAAAACTAAATAATGTTAAAAAAAACTAAAACAAAGTTGAAAAGGAAAATATTGAATAAAAATAGGAAAAACTACTTAAAACCTAAAACTAATGAACTCTACTAGTTCTTGATGATTGATGCTTTTAATTGATGATTCTCTTTGGTGTTAGAATCTTTTATTTATAGGCAAAATAAGTTGTAGAAGCCTTCTAAATATCCTCAATTGGAATAGGAAAATAATCTTTCATGAATTGTAAAATCGAAAATCCTTCGTAGCATTAGAGTCCATATTGCATGGCCAAGCAAATTTTCTTTTCACTAGATGCACTACTGTGCATTCTTCCCCAAGGCTGTGCATGGCTTTTCCCATGATGATTTGCACGACCAAACATCCTTCAATTGCTTGAGACACACGGCCAAACAAGCATCTTTCCTTCACTACACGGCCACTCAATCTTCTAGGCAATGAAACACATGGCCAAGCATGCTTCTATTGGACTCCATGAACATTTATTAACATAACTTTTCCATATTTCTAGTTTTGGCCCAAATCTTCTTGCCTTTTTGTAATTAAGTCCTTTTTTTACAAAATAACCCTGAAAAATATCAAAACTTATAATTAACTTTTAAAACATAAAATTAACCAATTAAACTCAAATTCAACCTAATTAACACAAAATTAACTCAATTAAACACCTAAAAATATACTAAAAATATCATATAAATCACCATTATCAGCCTCCATTCCAAAATCATCCCTCGATTCACATCTCATACAAAGCTAAAATAGAGCATGACAATACCCATTCCATTTAAGCATAATAACCATTCATCCAATAAAGTAAAAAGCTTAATAAAATAGATAAATGAATAAACCCAATGAAGAATAGAACATTTAGACATAAATATATAAAAATAAGTTTAATCCATTAAATAGATATAACTTTCAACTATGGCAGACAGACATCTGTTATGAGTGGGATGGTTGTATATGGCCACATCCCTCCAATTTAGATCAAATTAAGGGCATTTTTATAATTTCTAAAGAATCATGTAAGGGACGGTCATTTGTCTATGATGGACGCTTATCTATGGGATTATTTCCAAATTTTTCACATTTTTTCAGTTTTGAAAGATAGAGGATAAGATTTAATTTTGATTGGATTCTGGATTTTTGGGGGTTTGATCCTTCCATATTTGAGGAGTTGGAGTTGGAATGGGTTTCCGGCTCTCCTCCAAGTATGAAAGCCAAAATTAGGGTTTTTATGTTGGAGATGTGATTTAAAATCTGTTACATGAAAATGCTGATAATTAGTTATCTTATTAGCTATTATATAGGAGTAATTTATATTATTTACTTGGTCAAAATAAGTATCAGATAGTTGCTGATTTCTTCCATTTTTTTGGTTATGAGTAAACCTTTAAATAGGCATTTTTGTTGATTGAATAAGATGTAGAAGAAAACACTTGAAAATCTATCTTGTGTTAAATTATTTTTCTTGCTCATTTTTTTCTCTGTCTCATCTATTAAAAATCAAACATGATATTAGAGAACCTTATGATCTTTAGGGGCTTGTGAATATTTGAAAGAAAGTGGCGGCATGGCATCCAAGAATACATCAACTCTTTCACCCCCATTTTTTAGTGATGAAAATGATCAAGTTTAGGAGATCAAAATGAAAGCTTACTTGAGAGGTATTGGCTTGTGGTAGTGGGTTAAAGATGAAAGAGAAATACCACCTCTAAGAAATAACCCAACACTCAATCAAATTAGAGCTCACGAACATGAAGAAGCCAAAGCTCCAAGAGACTTATCTCAAATATATGCTGCTGTCTTTGACTCAATATTTCCAAGAATTATGGCTTGTGAAATAGCCAAGGAAGCTTGTGATACATTGAAAGAACTCTATCATGGCAATGATAGAACAAGACAGATGCAATTGTTAAATCTCAAAAGAGATTTTGCAATTTTAAAGATGGAAGAAAAGAAGACTCTACAAGAGTTTTCTGACAAGCTAATGATAGTGGTAAATAAAATTAGATTGATGGAAGAAGAGCTACTTGATAACAAGATTGTAGAAAAAGTGCTTATTACCCAAAAAATTTGAGGCAAAAATTTTATCTCTAGAAGATTTAAGAGATATCGATGAAATTATCTTGACTTAATTAATCAATGTTTTGCATGCGTAGGAGCAAAGAAGAATTTTAAGAAAAGAAGAAACTCAAGAGGTAGTTCAGGGGGCTTATCTAGCAAAGGCCTCATCTTCAAAAGGAAATCAATGTGGTATTTGCCAGAAGTCTGGTTATAATGAAGAAAATTGTTAGCACAAGGGAAAGCCTCAGTGTTTCAAATGCAAGAAGTTCGGACACATACAAAGGAATTGCAAAACTAAAATTGAAGAAAATTTCAATTTGGTACATGTTGTTGAAGAAAATGAAAAATTGTTTCAAATATTGGTGAGAAGTGCACCAAGAAATAGTTTTTGGAGAGAAGTGCTCCAACCATTGAAGGATGATGGTAAGTACATCATCAAGCACAATAATATTTATAGATATCTTCGCCAAAGCCTTGTCTAGTCAAATACATGCTTTTCTTAAAAGCTTGTTTGGAGTATGTGATTTTGAATAAATGGAGAGTGTTAGAGATTTGATTCAAAATCTATTACATGAAAATGCTGATAATTAGTTATCTTATTGGCTATTATATAGGAGTAATTTACGTTATTTATTTACTCAAAATAAGTATCAGATAGTTGCTGATTTCTTTCATTTTCTGTTATGAGTAAGCCTTTAAATATGCATTTTTGCTTATTGAATAAGATGTAGCAGAAAACACTTGAAAATCCATCTCGTGTTAAATTATTTTTCTTGCTCTTTTTTTTTCTTTGTCTCATCTATTAAAAATCCAACATTTTAGAGAGGGGGAGACTTTTAGAAAAGAACAAAATTTTGGAGAGAAATAAATCAATTCTTTTCTCTTTGAAACTAAGAGTTCAATATAGATCATTCATTGGAAAAATATACATAAAAGATCTCTTTGTTTTTCTTGAACACAAAAATCGAGGATCAGAGTGGAGATCAACATTTCTAATCCTACAGAATCAGAATATCCTGAGGGTAATATTCTAGACTTATCTCTTTCCTTCTCTAGTTTATCTTCATGATCATGTGAATATAAGAGCACATTTACACTATTGTGATGCATGTTTTTATGTCATCCTATTCGAATCTATATAATTTTAATATGACATGATGGTTTAGAGTAGTTCTATGTGGTAGAATAATGGATTAAAGTTTATTTTTCTTTATGAATGCATGCTTTAATTCTTGTGTTAAAATTATATTTTACATGTTATTCGTTGTTATTACTTAATTAAAAATATGTTTTAGGGGTTATATGTAGGCTTGGCATGTTTTAAGGCCATGAAATTGTGTATTTATGGCTCATTTAGATCTCTTCACATTTTGTTGCCTTGAATCTGCTTCTTGTGTCTATTTTCGAGTGACAGATGGGAAGAAAGCATCTCAAACGCCCGTCTATCAACATGACAAATGGGACATCGTGGTGCTTTCTTCTCGTCCCATCCCTCCTCTTGCTTTAGGTGTTCGTCATCTGTCATGGGCATTCGTGGCTTGATTTCTTTGATTTTTTCATTGTATTTTAAAGCCTCACTTTGCATTTAAATTACTCTTTTAGCATTTTTTATGTTAGTTTATTTCCTATATATTGTTTGTGTATATTTTGTTTCGTATCTTTACCTTTATTTTATTATAGTTGTTATGTTTGTTATTTTAACTCATTTTTTATGTTCATTTACTCTTAACATGCTAATTGATTGGTTTTCTTTGTGTCATGTGAGCAAATTATTCTATGTATTTTTTTTGAGTTCTCGAGAAGTGATCATGCATCAGGAGTCATGCCCTAACCGGTTTACTTTCTCTCTTCTTATTATGTTGCATTTAGGATTATTTTATTTAATTTTTTGCTTCATTTATTTTATTTTGTCATTTTGTTTATTTTGGATGTATATTCTTTTTGGGGATATAATAGGTAGTAATAAAATAATTTTTTACATTTTAAATGGAAAATTCACTTAAAATCAATTTTACTAATTAATTGATTTTCTTTAATAAAATGGACCACTGTCCAATTTTAATCCAAAATTACACCATAAAAAAGTCTCTTTTTTTCTCTAAAATGGAATCACTTAATTTGCCTTTTCATGAACATAAAGTAAAAGGGTTTCTATCATTTTTGTAAACAATCATGTATGAGAGAGCCAATATTTTCAAAATTCAATTATTTTCTTGTTTTATGTATGCTATTTCATTTTATATGTTATTCTTCTTTTTAGGACTATTTGCTTATGTGATAATTTAAATAAGATTTTTATTTTTGTCGTTTTTTACATGGTTGGTGCATTTATTTATCACAATATATCCTGTGAGAAGCGAGATAATGGATTAATATTTAAAACTCAATTATAAAATAATACTTAACCGATATATCAAGTAAGAGTGATGTCCCAAATACCGTTATTTATTTAGGTATCAAAAAGTCAAGATTCATTTTCTAATATTTTGTTGAACGGTTAATTCTATGATACCTAACTCTTTGAGCCTATATTAACGCTTTCACATATTGAACATCAACAATAGATTAGGTTTAAAATTCTTTCTATTGCGAAGTTGTCAATTTATAATTAATAGTGAACTCATCCGATCGTTGATCCCAAAAACAGATCTTTAAGAACCCAACTTGACACGAACGGAATAGGCGTGCATCATACAACCAATTCACCATATGGTCTGCTGGTTAATCGTCCTCGCACGATTTCAGATATGATGCTATACCGTTATTTTTATTTTTTTATCAGTTCATGACTTGCATTTTTCTACTGGCTTGTTTCTAACACGTGATTCTTATGTGCTCATTTATATGGGTTTGCCATTTGCTGCTCTATATCAACTATAGGCAGTAGATTTTTTTATAATGGGTCTAAAATTATTTATAGATGCTCCAATAAAATTTATTTGTTATGAATTCGAGGAGAGTGGAAATTGGTAACATAGTTGCTGCTGCAAATTTTACTATACTATTTTACCGAACACAACACATTACGCTGTAGGGAAGAGGCAAGTTTCCGCTTTCCAAAAGTGCGCATATAATGTGCAAGTTAGCAAAACCCCATTTTTTAATTTTCAAGTTTACCGTATCATTTTAGAAAAATAAATAAATAAAAGCAAAATATTTTAAATTTGTAATCTATTTTTAACAATAATTACCTTTCTTTCTCTCTGTGACAGCTTAGACGTCAATCCCCACCACCGTCACAACCTCTCTGCCACCGCCATCATTGGCGGCGTTCTGCGCGTAGCTTATCGAGGATCTCTTCTGCAAGTCCTACTCTTTCCTGCGTAATGCATATCTGAAATTCCAGCTCGCTTTTTGTTAGTAAGTTTCCAATTCTATCATCTTCGACTCAAAACCCTTTTCTTTGACTTCGGAGTACATCGATCATTCTCTTCCACACTATCCTCTTCATTCCCTTTGTTAATTTTCTTGAGAAACTAATAAAATATTGCATTCTTTGGTCTATCTGTACAGAGAATTAGGGTTTCTGGCAAATGATCGGATTCAATTTACCCGTCATTCTACATTGAATTAAATCAACTGAGAAGACTGGAAATTGTTCCAGGTACCAGAATTAGGGTTTCGATAAAGGTTTTAGGGAATTAAGGGTTTAATAATCAAGTCAAATACTTCCGGTCGTCTGCTTAATACGTTTATATTTTTGTGATCGGGCTACAAGGTATTTAACTTTGTTTTGATCTGATTGTTGAAATGCAGAGTTTATGATGTTAGAGTGATAATGGTGCGGCTTCTGGGACTGAGTCGTGGCGAATCAGACGAATTACCCAGAGAAATCACCTCACGGACCAACCTAATAAGTGAGTCCGGCGAGAACGGGTGGCTTATTAGGTTCTTCGACTCCTCCTTCTTCTGCGAGTGGATCGCTGTAAGCTACCTCTACAAGCATGAACACTCAGGGGTACGTGACTATCTGTGTAACAGAATGTATACTTTGCCTTTATCAGGCATCGAGAGCTATTTGTTTCAAATTACCTACATGTTAATACACAAGTCAAGCCCATCTTTGGATAAGTTTGTCATTGACATCTGCTCCAAGTCTCTGCTGATAGCTTTGAAGGTGCATTGGTTTTTGTTGGCGGAGCTAGAGGATTCTGATGACAATGAAGGGATTGGTAGGATTCAGGAGAAGTGTCAGATTGCAGCCACTGTGATGGGAGAGTGGCCTCTTCTTATTCGACTGCCAAATGAGTCTTCCGTCTCTGGTGGTAAGAACCAGGTTTTGAATAAAATCCTTTCGTCAAAACAGAAGTTATTGTCATTGACATCATCACCGCCCTTGCACAAGTCTTTATCGTTTTCACCTTCATCTGGGAATAATATACAGGAGGATGGAAATGTCTTGTCACCGGAGGAGAACAAACTTTTCAAGAAGTTTATTCCGGGTCCTAAAGTTAGAGATGCCTTGTTGTTTAGGAAGTCAGCAGAGAAAGATGAGGAAGAGAGTGAGAAGGAGGGATTTTTCAAGAGGCTTTTGAGAGATAGCAGTAGAGGTGATGATGAGGAGTTGACATCAAACTCGGATGGATTTTTCAAGAGGCTTTTGAGAGAGAGCAGTAGAGGAGAGGATGAGGAGTTGACATCAAACTCGGATGGGTTTTTCAAGAGGCTTTTGAGAGATAGCAGTAGAGGGGAGGATGAGGAGTTGACATCAACCTCAGATGGCTTTTTCAAGAGGCTCTTGAGGGATAGCAGTAAGGGTGATGATGAAGAATTGACATCAAGCTCAGAAGGGTTTTTCAAGAGGTTGTTTCGTGATAGTAAGAGTGATGGTGATGACAAGTCGGTTGGTAAATGTGTGGAAGATGATGAAAAGGAGGGTTTCTTTAGGAAGTTTTTCAAGGACAAGTCTGAGGACAAAAAGGATGCACATGATAAGAACGACCATGAAGGAAAGGTGCAATCTGAGGAGAAATTTTCCAAATCCACCGAGGATGATGAAAAAGAGGGTTTCTTCCGGAAATTATTTAAGGATAAGTTTGAGGACAAGAAAGATGGACATGACAGAGTTGATGAGGGGAATGCCAATGGCGAGGATGAAGAATCTTCTGACTTTTCATTGTTCAAAAGATTGTTTCGTGTGCATCCTGAAGATGTCAAAAGTACTTCGGTCAATGACAATAACAATAATGGTAGCATGGCTGAGGGCAGCCCGGGGGCCGAGAATTTTTTCCGCAAATTATTTAGAGATAGGGATCGTTCAGTGGAAGACTCAGAGTTGTTTGGTTCAAAGAAGAACAAAGAGGTATGATCATCAGTTAATTTGGTTTCATTGGTTTGCATTCAGAAGAGTTTCACTCTTGCAGTACACATAGCAATAATTGTTATTTTTGAAGTGATTGAATATATATATATATATATATATATATATATATATATATTGTTTGGATTGATTTTGCCAGTTGTAAGAACATGATATGAACATTTGATGGAACTCTTTGGTTTGATTGTTATCCGTGTTCTTCTTTATACGGATATTATTGTTTGCATATTGGGGAACTTTGCTCGCTGTTTTGATTTGTGAAGTCAGGAACTGCTTTAAAATGTATTTCATTTGCTGAAGCCATCCATCAAATGTAAATACGTATATCTTTCTTGTAAAGGAAAAGAGAAGGGATGAAATGTATTTGGCGATATAAAAGTTGAACAATTCTTTTTAAATTAATTTGTCTAACTCACGTACTTTTTACTGGGCACTAATTATTGCATTTGTATCTTCCTTTCTACCGTTGTTTTTTCCAAATCTTTTGTAGTTGACATCTAACTTTCTAGTGCAGTACATCAGCATAATCTTCATTTTTAAGTGCCAAGTAGTCCAATATGCCTCGACTCCAAATTTGCAAACTTATTGATACTGTTCTTTTTTCAACTCATAATTGTAAAAGTTAAAACTTCTGTGAATCCAAATTGATTTACAATTATAATAGCTACTAATTTTGCTACACCTTGTCTGTTGTAAACTGATGCAAGGGAGCGCATGTTTGAGAAAAGAGCTTGTTTGTGCTCGGAAATATGGAAGCATGCAAAATAACGTTCAGCTTTTAATTTTAATTTATCAAAGTTGATCATGAATTATAATTCTTGTGGTTAAGGTAAAACATGGACTCAATTGGTGCTGTGAACATTTTGAAAGATAAGTTTTTCTACATAGGCAAATTGGCAGAATGCAGCAACATTAAGTTCCATTAAAAAATTGAATGCATTTTTAGTCTTGGACTACTCATTTTGTTTGAAAGTTAATGGGTTAATGAGCATATTCATTGCTTGTAAACTGTAAGCAAACTAGTTTTTCATTGGACTAGACATCCTTTTATTGTAGTTGGAATCAATAGCATGCTGTGTAGATTTCCTGCAATTGGCATTTTGAGAAATTCTTGTCATTGGAGGATCAAAACTGCGCGGGGATTATAATCCCCTGATTTAACTTTTCTTTGCTCTTACATGGCAGAAACGTCCTGGTTCACCAAAGCAACAAAATGAAAAATCAAACCCGAAGCCTCCACTCCCTAATAATACTGCATCACAGTTCCGAAAGGGGGCTTATCATGAATCGCTGGACTTTGTGATGTCACTATGTGAGACTTCTTATGGCTTAGTTGATGTATTTCCTGTTGAAGATCGCAAAAGTGCTCTCTGTGAGGTTGTTCAATGGTCTTCCTATTTATGTATTATGTGTCTTTTTCTCCTTCTATTTGTCTACTGGTCATGGTTATGTATTATATATGCACATTACAACGTCAATAAGTTTCTTATACACATGCATCTGGAGAGACCTCCATGCATGATATAGATCTAGTTCTGTGTATGAATGTAGATATTTTGTAACATAAGCCGATAATTAGTTGGAATGTTTCTGACTCATATTTTACTTTTGTGATTCTTATATTTCAGTCACTTGCAGAGATCAATTCGCATATAGCTGAAGCTCAAAATGGTGGAGGTACTGATTGTAGGCATTGTAAATTTTAGTTGAGAGTCCATAACTTTTAGTTAAAAGTCCTCTTTAAGAGTTGTAATTGTTGTAGTCTGCCATGTATTTGTTTAGAAATCATTCTATTCTCTTAAAAAGTATCCAAAAGTGACAAACATAATGTTGATTATTATGAGGTTTGATGTTTTGGCGTAAAAACTTGGATTGTGATTGGGAATAAGAGCTTGGAAATATGTTTTTCTTATAATCTTTTTAAACTATTATTTGTATGTCTTGAAAGATGTTGAGGATGGGTCTTTGAAACAATCATCTCATATCTTTAGAATGGCCTTGTTTAAAAACATATATTTTTTTTCTAAATAATATTGCTAGATATGCAATAAGACATTCTCTTGAAATGACATCTGTCACATTATATGTGATTCTGGGGTAATGTGGTCTGCTCTGTAAATTTTTAAAACCATTTTTCTCATCCATTTGCTTGTCCTCTCTGTCTCCTCCACAAGAAAATGATACATGATATGTGATGATGCCGGGGTTGTGTGGTCTGCATCCTTTTTTTTATTTTTTATTTTTCACATTAATCCCTTTGCTTGTCCTCTCTGTCTTCTTTTCAATTGTTATTGTGGTCTTTTCTCTTGAAAAGCCTAAAGTTTTGCATGACAGTATCAATATGTGGTGACATTAGCTTTATATTTTAACTTAAAGATTGAAACCTTGATCTTCTTGTTGCAATGTGAACAATGCTGTATGTGGTTATTTTTAACTGTTAATGATGTTAAGTAATAATCAAGAGAAAGTTTCTCTCTTAAGGTGAAGGTGTTTCTGCCAGCTGTTATTTCTAAGCCTTGCTGCTAAATAATGTTATCATTAATAAGCAATGATTTAGTTTATTTTAGTGGTTTTCTTTTTTGTTCTTTATTTTTTGTATTTTTAATTCAGTGTTGGATTTTGGTGAAAAAAATTACTACCAAACTATTGATGATTCCTTTAACATTTAGCAATTTGTTTGCATGATTAGGAATTTGCTTTCCAATGGGGAAGGGGATGCATCGTGTAGTACATATACCTGAAGATGAAGCTGTTCTTTTGAATTCTAGGGAAAAAGCACCATATCTGATTTGTGTTGAAGTTTTGAAATGTGAAATGCCTAGGTAAATATGGAATTAAGTTATGGTTACATGTAGACATATATCAGTTTGACTATCCTATTGCAAGTTTGGTTTACCGTTTATTAACTTTTCAGCAGTACCAAGGATACACCTGGTGCTCAAAAGCTTTCTAGAGGAGGAATTCCTTTGGCAAATGGTGATGCATTTTTGCCAAAGCCCCCTCCATGGGCCTATCCTTTGTGGACTGCCCAAGAAGTTTATCGGAATAGTAGTGATAGGATGTCAATATCGACTGCTCAAGCGATTGACCAGGCAATGTCCCATACTTCAGAGGCAAAAATGAAGTTTGTTAGTGTGACCCTCTTTGTGGAGAAGCAATTGCCGCACCATTTGAGGAATGTTCAAGCACGAGATATTTGTGCTGCCAAAAATCACCGTGGTAAGCAACAAAGAGAAGCAGATGGTGGTGATTTGGAGTGGGTAAGAGTAGTGCTTGCAGCAGAATCTGGGGTTCGAATGGAGGACATTGGAGATCAAGGACCACCATGTCGCAGGGAGCATCGACGTGTTCCTAGTACAATTGCTATGGAAGAAGTGAAGGTTGGCCTCTAATGGAATATCATTGTGATATTATCTTGTGATATCCATGTAAGTTATATTTCTTCTGCAGGCTGCTGCAGCCAAAGGAGAAGCACCTCCAGGACTTCCTCTTAAAGGGGCTGGTCAAGATTCATCAGATGCACAACCAAGGGTAGACTTCCATAAGTAAAAGATGAAGTATCCTTGGTTTTATCTGTGAGTTTGCAATCTGAAATTTTTTAATTTTCCAACAGGTAAATGGTTGCAACCCTAAGGCCAGTGATGCTCTATCTGGTGAACTTTGGGAAGAAAAAAAAGAGAGGATCCGTAGAGGGTCAGTGTATGGCAAATTACCTGGCTGGGACTTGCGCTCTGTAAGTTTTGCTTGTTAATTTGCTCAGAGAAAGAACTAGAAATAAATTCTTCATGTTAATGCTGCTTTTGATCCCTTATAAAAAAAATATTTTCATAGCTGTATTTTTTTCTGAAGCATTATGCTCATAAAGTCAGCTAATATGGTTATCTACACTCTTGGATGTTTTCATGCTTTTGATTTATTATAACTCTTGACCATCTTGTAGCCTGTTTTCTTTTAAAATGCTGTATAAATTAAATTTGCTTGTGAGTTCTGCTTATTTAATTCGGTGCTAATGAAATTGTTTCCTGCTTGCTTCTTGCATAGGTTATTGTAAAGAGTGGTGACGATTGTAGGCAGGAGCATCTTGCTGTGCAACTTATTTCTCATTTTTTTGGTAGGTGCCTGGCTGCCCGGACATAATATCAGTCTTGATGGCTGATTGTGTTGCATTTGTAGTTTGAAAGAAGTCGTCGTTGTTTTGCTGCACTTTTTTATTAATTGCAATAATTTATAATTCTTGGTGAAATGCAAGGAGTTTGTGTTTAGGTTGATTAAGACTGTTCAAAGTATACTTGGTAATATTGCTTGAGGGCCTTGGCAGTTGGCACAGTAGCAAGGTTGCTACTTTGTGACCTGGACGTCGCAGGTTTTACTTGTGGAAACAGCCTACCTACAAAAAGATGTAGCAGAAATGATGTAACAGAAGAGTTTAGGTCAATTAGATCTCAATAATTAGGGCTGGTGTATGGTAGTTATGGTTGTGAGAGAAACCTTGGTATGAATATACATTACATAAATGGATTTGCTGTCCTATTGATTAAGCATTTGCTAGTTAGGAGTCCTAAATAAAGAAGGAGAATTAAAACTTGTTCCTAATTAATTAAGTAAATACCTTCCTAAATAGGAATCATGAACAAAGAAGTGACACTGAAACGCTTAAAAAAGAAATCCAATTTTAAATTGGGTGCTACTACATCATTCTTCCTAGATCAGAAAAGAACTCAGCTCAGATGAGTGAGCCTCAACATATTGATCCATGATCGGCCCCCGCAGTCTTTAAAGAAGTAAAAATGCGACCTATTGCTATGACTTGAGTTATTACTGTCATAATGGTTCAGCTTCTTACTGTCATGGAAAGGGGGTTTCCGTGTATCAAGAAGACTTCATATAACAATCTTTCATCATCTTGCAAAGCTGGATTAGATGCATGTTAGCTAATCCACTAATTGATTGACTGTTGGTTGAGTAGCCTTACCTGCAGAATAAGGTTAATTTTATTTGTGGGAAATTTTATTGAAACCCTTTTGTCAGTGGATACATTAATAGTTCTATGCATAAATTGAGGTTACACATTTAAGTGGAAGAATGTAAATTAAGCTAAAAACACAATTGTGTTTGTCTAATCAGTCATTTGGAAAGGGACATGGTTTTGAATCTTTGTTTCTGGCATGACCAGAATCTCGTAAAGTTAAGCTTTTACGAGGAATTGTGGTGAAGTAGAATCTCTCTCTCTCTCTCTCTTTTTTAGACGCATCTTTATTCTAGATTTAAGGTTATAGCAATTCATTATTGATGTCAGATATATTTCAAGAAGCTGGTCTTCCTCTTTGGTTACGCCCCTATGAAGTTTTGGTTACTTCATCTTACACAGCTCTTATTGAGACGATTCCTGATACTGTATGTGTAATGACCTTAATTTTAGTGAACTTACCAATAAAATTTTGGGTCATCTCGGTGATTATGTTTTTGTTTTACAGGCTTCACTTCATTCTATCAAGAGTAGATATCCCAACATTACGAGTTTGCATGACTTCTTTGTCGCCAAGTATGGAGACAATTCCCCAAGTTTTAAGCTTGTACAGGTGACAGAAACTGCACTTTGCTGGTTTTTAAAGCGTTTCCATTTTATTGGTTTCTTTACTGGTTTTTTAAACATCTACATTTTATTGGTTTTGTAGTTTACAAAACTTTGTTGCCTAAGTTTCTATCCAATTTATTTTTCAAGCATCAATAATGTTGTCTGCTGGTTGAAGTGGTAATTTTGTTGTTATGACATGGCTTTGCATAGAACATTCACTTTATTTTTTTCTTTTCCTATTTGTTGAGAAATATATATATATGTTTTTCTAATAGCTAGAAATTGAAAGTGATGACCATGAATAAAACAGAGGAGATAGCCCAAAGACTAGATAACCTAATGCATGTTTGAAGAAAAGTGATTTTGAGTAGGTGCCAAGAACCTCAAGCCATGTTGTTTACACATCTAATACCCCTGTTCTTTCAAGTGAGTGGTTTAAACCTGTATAACACTCAATAGCGAAGCAAGAAAGGCAAGCATCCAAATTTCATGTTGTAGGGTGATGGAGTTGGTTTAGACGTGTGAATTGTGAACTGGTAAATGTACGGAAGGCTTTGGAGAAGAAAATAAAGGGTATACCTTGGATTTTGTGGGGTGAAACATGCTAAGAGACCTTACCTCTATAACTTTGTGGAAAATGTAGCCTAAACTGGTTGAGGCGGAACAAAGGACAATGATATATAAAGCTTTCCCCATGTAGGTCAGTGTGAGTTCAATTGTATTGCCTACCAAGATGGCGGCTTTTAGCTGCTAGATAAACATATTACTTGGAACTTCAATTATTCTTATTTCTTGTATTTCATACATTTCCTTTTCTGCCTCGAGGCCTTTTTCTTCCTTTTTGTTTTTCCTTCTCCGGCACCACATATATCTGTTTCATATCCAAACTAGAACATGTCAGGGTGGAATTGAATTTGATATTGCTGGTTGAAGTTCCATTCACATAAGCAGTCTACGCATTGCACTAAATAAAAATAGATGTAGCGTCATCCAAAATGTGATAATTTGTTTGCCCTTATTCTCAAATACGAAGGCTTCTTTCCTTGTTTGGGGGGGTGGGGGATGGGCGGGTTTAAGGCTTCTGGAAACATTTGGTTTAACTAGTTTTGAAGCCCCCCCCCCCACCCCCCCAATGTGACTGGGTAGGGTTGGTAAGAAATATGTAGAAACTTGGCCACTTAACTAAGGGCTGTTTGGCAGGGATTTTACTTTGACTTTTGAGCAGTAGAAGAAGAGAAGTAAAAAAGCAGAGATTTTTGATTTGGTGTTTTGCCAACTATTTTCTAAAATAGTTTCTTGTTCCATAAGAGTTTTTGTGTTTATTTGGATTTTATATGGCTAAAGCTAATATATTACAGATAATGGTTGTTTTACTGCTTAATAATAATATAATATTAAATTTGTTATTAAACAAATGAAAATATCACATCAGATAATAAATATCCCCTAATTATTTTAATCCATATTTTTTTTATAGAAAAAATTAAATAAACTGTACCAGCTGTTCTCTTTTTACCTAATAATTTTTTTCTTCTTTTATGAGAGAAGGCAAATGCCATATGCAAAATATATTGATTATTTATTTTGAAAAAGAATTGGCGCATATGTACAAATATTAGGATAAAACTGGAATTTATAAAATTCATTAAAAGGGAAAACAACTTCCCTTGGTTTTTTGGATAGAACTTCCAAGAGAAGCCAAGATGGAGTAGCTTCTTCCAAAAGGAATTCTGAAAGTGGAAGCCTTTTTGAAATTAAAAAAAAAAAAATCATAAAGTGGCTTATCAAACTTAAAAGCCACTTTTGGCTTCCCAGAAGCCCAGCCATACGGTTCCCAAGGCAATCTAGGTGGTGAAGGGCTGTTTTATGGTTGAAATATAAGTGAAAAGGTAGAGGTTCTAAGCATTTTTCTTAGAACTCCTCAGGAATCAGACCTAGGATTTCGAATCAAACTAGGGGCAGAATTGCATCACACAATCAGGTATAGCACAATGATGGAGCTGGGAATTACAATAATGCCCCTCATCCTGGAACATTTCTTTTGACGAGTTAGCCTAATATTGACCTAGGGCTAATTGATTTAAATTGACATGTAAGACTATAATTGAAATCAGTGAATTTAGATTAACGTATTTTGAAGTATTTATGTTAAATATTTTTTTGAGTTTGTGTCTGCATGGTTCACCCCTGGTTATGGCCAAGTCAATGTTGAATTTTGAAATATGCAGTCAACAAAAGCTGTTGTCTCCTTTTATTCTTGCTTTGTATGGATTAAAAGAAACATAATGCCCCAGTTTCGCAATAACAATTAAGAGATGACAGTACTTTTTCCTTTAATGTAGCTTTGGAATTTGTGTGGAATTGTAAAGTCAGTTAATTAATGCATCATCAGCTGTAATCCTCAACAATGGTTTTGGTGAAGAGTTACCTTCTTCGGGTTTCATCTTTTTCAATGCACATGTTTCTCGACAATATCAAATTTTTGAATTCAGTCCCAAACACACTTAAGTGAATTTGCTGGTTTGTCACCTTTAATTTGTTTATGCAACCGCTCTGAATTTTGTCCTGCCATTACTGCTTGCTGTCCAGAAATTCCTGCTGTAAATCTGTGGGAAAAAACTAAGATGAACCAGTGGGGTACACGGCTCTACTTATGTTGATTTACATGGACAATGTCTAGACCTGCTCAACATTGGGCTTGGGTGGTGTTTGCGCCAGATTGACAAGGCTCGTTTAATTTTAGGATGTCCAAGGTCTAAGCCCCGTTGTGGGTTTTAGCAGGCAGGATAATATCGTGTCCAGACAGGCTGATCGGGCCTATATATAATTAATTAAATTTGGGTTATATATAATTAACTAATTTCAAAATAACAATCTATAGTATAATGCAATCCATATAACATTAGTTAAATTAGTGTTTTCTTTATATGCAGCAATGTATGCATGTGCATGCATGCATCTATGTGTGTGTTTGTATGTTTTTTTGTATGTGTGCATCTGTGCATGTGCGAATTTTTTTTTTTTTTTTATGTATGCATGTGCATGTGTGCGATTTTGTGTGTTTTAATTCTACATACTAAAAAATATTGGTTTCAGTATTTTATGGTATTAGGACCACTGGTTATTTCTTTTTTCATGTTTTATTGTCAGTGACTGCCTATTGGCGTGTGTTTAAGTCTAATGAGCTAAAAAAATTTGGGTTGTAGACTTGTGTGGATTAGAGCTCTAGGCCATTTTTTTCTCATGGCTTATGGTCAGTGACTGACCATTGGATGCATGCGTGTGTTTCAAGTCTATGTATTCAAAAATATTTGTTTCAGACTTCTATGGTATTAGAGCCATAAGCCATTTTCTTTTTTCAGGTTTATTGTCAGTGACTGTCCATTGCCTCTTTTATCCTTGCATTCCTCATTACACAACAGAGAATATCAAACCCATTTTTTGTCGTAAATGAAACACCTAATTTTCCCTTTGCCGATTGCAAAAGTCCTTTTGTATTTCTCCTAAGCCATGTCAGGTTCCATCAAAATCAGCAATGCTTCAGAGGCATCTTTGGTTGACAACAATTTTGTATAAATGGGGGGATGGCAGAATATGCCAGTGGCGTATATAGGTTAAATGAAAAGATTAGCTAAGTGGTATCAATTTATTCAGACCTTTTGAGAAGGAAAAGGAAAAGGAAAAACTAAGTTGCTTGGTATTGATCCAAAATCAAGGGATCCTGAACTGGATGGGTGGGATGACAAGATTCTATGTTAATGTCCTTGTTATGGTACTCTGTTACAGGAAATCATTGATACATGTATGTTTATGACAACTTCCAGTGAAATATCGGGAAGCTTAGGTCAGTCAGAGAGTATTCCAATCATTTAAAGAGTTAATGGTAAATGGTGGATCATTTTAAATGCATTCAGATAAAAAGTGGCAAGTGTCTAGCCTTTCTTTAAAGTTTGTGGAAAAGATGGTTGAATGATAATTATGGTCTTTAATTGTCCTAGTGTTAAGAGGATTGTCTCATGGTAATTCTTATCTTTTCGATTGCTGACCAAAAAATATAATGGTTTTTCCTAAATCGCAATGTTGAGTTCTTAGGATTAATTAGGTTAATCTTCAGGCTAGCTTAGCCAATTAACAGACTTAATGGATACTGATGGGCTTTTGATGCATACAGTATTCCAACATGGGAGGTTTTGTTTCAGTTAGAATCCCAACTTTTCACACTGTTCTATATGTTTACACATTGGCATTCCTTGTATATTTTTTCCCCTTGGTTGTGTATGGTTTTGGTTCTGTTATTTGCTGATAGTCAAATGATTTAGGGACAATATTGATTTCTTTTAATTATGTGCTTTCGCTCTCTCTCTCTCTCTTTCTTTGAACAAATATTTGTTTCAGATAAGGAAAGTAGTGTTTGAGTTTTATTCTAATTCTTTTGTGTATATTTTGCATCCTATTTGTCTTATTTTGGTGGACACTTTATTAATTATTGTTTTCCTACAGAGGAACTTTGTTGAAAGTATGGCTGGTTATTCTCTAGTCTGCTACCTCTTACAGGTACAGTACCCTTCCTCCCCCTTGTCTCTCTCTCACATTCTCTCTCTCATGCACACACTCTTAACATGGCACAGATGCACTTGTGCATTCACACACCACGAGGAAGATACTGAGTTTTGCATAGCCTCAAATAATTAGATATGCTAGTCACATGGATGAGCTATATAAATTGGTGCAAATTGTTAAAACCCTGCCATTTCGAGATATTCTTACCTGTGTCCTTTTCATACATATAGTTTACATTTAATTCCATTGGATATGTAACCCTTTTGTTATGGGTTATCTAAAAATCAGTCAGTCAAATTGTTAGAATCCTCTGGCATCTGATGATATGCACACTCATGTCTTTTCAAAAGTCAATGAAATAGTATATGGCGTTTAATTCTGTTAACTGTATAGTCATTTGATAGGTTTTATTTAACAAATCATTAGTCAATACTTTTTAAGGTAGGCAAAAATTGGATAATGATTTAAAATTCTTAACTTCTTTTATTGCTTTTAACTGCACTATTTTTAACATGTGTATATCTAGAAATAACTTTCTCTGAAGAATTTGGGGCATCTTTAATTTTTTGTTTCTTTGCCACCCTGTTTGACATACCACCCAGCTGCGCGAATGTGGCATATTCATTATACTGAGGTTTCTCCACTTAATGTAACAATTTGTGTTGCCTTGGAACTTGAAAATCAATTTATATTTAAATATACTTTGAAAGAAATTACATATTTTAATAGCATTTTTTTCTGTTTCATGCTGCCAGCAAAATGGCAAATCCATGGAAGGCTTACTGAAAAGACATGTTGTGCAGGTGAAGGACAGGCACAACGGAAATTTGTTGTTGGATGAAGAAGGTCATATTATACATATTGATTTTGGTTTCATGCTCTCCAATTCCCCTGGGAGTGTTAATTTTGAGAGTGCACCCTTCAAACTAACCCGAGAACTTCTTGAGGTATAGTGATTTTTGTACTTTGTGTTACTGAAATATCAGTCGGTGGTTTATATTTGCCTTTTGGTCCTAAAGTAATGGAAACTTTGGTGATTGTTCTAGGTCATGGATTCTGATGCAGAGGGAATTCCTAGCGAGTTTTTTGACTATTTTAAAGTAATGATAAAATTTCTAGCTTTTTTACTTTATTTTCTGGTAAATATCAAGCCTTAAGGTTATTTTGTGCAATTCCAGGTTTTATGCATTCAGGGATTCTTAACATGTCGCAAGCATGCTGAGCGTATTATTCTTCTTGTTGAGATGTTGCAGGTAACACTGTTAACTTCCAATTTAACTTTAGTTGCACACTCGCATGTGTGGTGTATGAGACATTGTTTGTGTGCATGCCTCTTTTCCCTTGAGGTGAAGAACATATAAGCAAATTGGTTTTCAGGTGGAAATAATTCACCATAGTTTGTCACAGTTTGAATGGATAGTTGCAGCTTTTTATGTACTTGTTCTGCTTCTTATGCTTCCTCCTGCAGGTGGGAGCGGGACAGTAGTTGATATCAGAAAATGCTTGGTTTTGCTTAAAAAGAAATTAAATTCTTATGTAACATCATTTAAAGAACCTGAATGATGCTTGTTATTGTCAGATAAATTCTTCCCCCCCCCCCCCCCCCCCCCCCCCCCCCCCCCCCCGCTCCAAAATCTTCAGTATTAAAAGTAGACACTTCTAGCGGGGCAAGGGTTGTTTGGGTTGGTCAAAGTCGTGGAATGACTGGTTTAAGAAACAGGCAGGCCTCATTGGCCCTTATGTTGAAGAGCCTAAGGTTCTTGCTTCCTGGAATACAAATGTTTGATTTGGTTATTGTTTTATGAAATGTCAGTTGCGCAGTTTGTAGTTTTGTATCACAATAATACTTATGGCTATGTTTAATTCAGTGGACTACACTAGATAGGATTCAAGGACTCCCACTTGCCTCGTCTTTATTCAATTCAACAAGACATAACTGAAAAGTTTACTTGTGAATTTCTTTCCTCCCCCCCTCTTTCAATCTTTAATCTCTACTGGTTGGCTTGTACAGTCCCAAGGGATAAGATTAATAATATTAATTTTGAACTCCAATTTTAGGTGAAGGCAGGGGTGTGAATATGGTTAATTTGAGGTTATGACTTACAGTTCTTACATGTGTGGTTTATTTATTGGGTATAGAAACCACATTTCTTTTCTTTTGTCATGTTAAAAAATTACATGAGTAGGTGGGGAAGAATATGATTTTCGTGGTGACATTGTGGAGGAATGTGGATGTTAAGAGTATGGAGTTGCAGTATTAGCAACAGGACAAACCTGTGGCTTATACCATAGCAGGAGGTACCTGGCCCATGGCTGTGGTAGGTGTGAGGCTGTATTCTACTATTTCTTAGTTTTATCTTTGTAAATTATATCTGTAAGTTGAATTTCCTATAATCGGTTTTTCTGTGATCTTGTAATTTATCAAATTAATTCAATAGGAAAGAATTCAATTTCGGAAAACCCTTTGTTTTGGGGATCAATTTGCAACCTTCATCACCGTTTAGTTTTCAAAAACAAGTACTTCTTTCCTTTGTGGCATTCCAGCCCTAACTGTGTCAGATCTTACATGCATCAGCAATTCTTTCTTGGTCCCTTTGAAGAAATGTTTATTACAAGTATTTACTCCTTACAAAGAATTGAGGGGGAACAGCATAAAAAACATCTGTCAAAGTGATGAAATAAAACAAATTCTGATAAATGAACATGGCCATATAGAGAACCTTTTCACAGTTACCTTTCTATATTTTGTGGGGTTAGGGTGAACTCTAGTGTTTGTTGAATGAAACTTTGTTGCTTAATGGGTACTAATATGTGACATCTTGGATCAGGATTCCGGTTTCCCTTGCTTTAAAGGTGGTCCACGAACAATACAGAACCTAAGAAAAAGATTCCATCTTAGTTTGACAGAAGAGGTGAGACTTAAGATCTTTAATTGCATCATCATGTAGAATATATATTGCTAATAGTTGTCATGATCTGTTGCTTTCTGGCAGCAATGTGTTTCCTTGGTGCTTTCTCTTATCAGCAGCAGCTTAGATGCATGGAGGACAAGACAGTATGACTATTATCAGAGAGTTTTGAATGGAATATTGTGAGATTAGATTTTCGTAGTAACCATATTCTTCTTTGCTTCCTTCGGTGATTGCCATCCTGTGAAGCAGTGATCAAAGTTGCGTGTAAATCTGTCATACAACGGCAATCAGTTTGCTGCTAGCTGGTGCTGGAGATTTTTTTATGAAATGCTGACAGATAGCGGCCTGTTTTCTTTTAGTGGGAGGAATTTGTAATTGCAGCGGCTCAAATTCTTTTAGGAAGTCTAGCAGGATAAATTTTCTTCAGCATTCTTTTTTTTCACTGTTTGCCTTTGTCGTTTGGTATTGAATTTGGCTGGCATTTGGGGAAAATTGGTCGTGCAAAAAGGATGCATATGCCTTAACCACTTCTGACTGCATATACAGAGTAATTCCCGAGGACAACGGACCATACATAGAAAGGGACAGAGGCTGAAATTGCTGGTCAAATTTCATACCGGAGAATGGTCAGAAACGACACAGCTGTGTCTTCCTGATTTTGTATGTGCCATTTTTTCAGTTACAATGACTATAATCTGCAGACTGAAAGAAGCTTGGCAGAAAGCAGTGGTGGATTGTTTGCAAGTTATGATGAGTCTTCGATACTTCATCGATCTGTTCAGGAGAAAGCCAGCGTTTGACAAAGTTCTTAAAAGCATGAATACATATGAGAGTTTGGTACTCCATTTTCTCTAAAATGCAAAAAAGAAAAAAAAAAAAAAGCATTTGTTTATTGAAACTCTTATGGTATATCAGTCTTGGTAGTTTTGATCCTAATTTGTGTATTTTGTAGAAGCGTAAACCAGCTTGCATCAGTATGCTAGGTTTGTTGGTTAGTAAATTTTTCTTACCGGCTACAGGAGAATTCATGTAATATATGATATAGCAAGTTGATATGAAAAATTGGCATTTGTTCTTGGTACATAGGAAAATATACATTTTGCAACGTTTCTCTACCTTGAGTATTTCGTTGTCTCATTATTAGCAAATTTCACTCTTCATCTTTCTAGTGCCTTTTTCTATTGTTTCGTAATTTGGAGGTTAAATTGTTATTTAACTACTGCATTTGAAAGCTATAAATAATGAATATGTTGAATGTTTTATTTTAGTGCAATGCTATTTAGTAATAAAATTTATGTAATTCTATTAATCCTGTCTATTGTTCTAATAAAATTAATGTACTAATAAAATTAATGCTGTCCATAGTTAAAAATTAAAAGCCTTTACTTTTATGGAAGAATGACAGCGAAAATAAATTTGTACAATAATAAACAATTATACATCTGTCATTGAAATTGCTTTTGGTAGTGCAAATGAGGCATAAAAACACTTGTGCAAATTTGTTATGAAGTTAAAAAAAATATCGAAAGAATTAATATTTTGTTATTGGAGAGTAACTTTGGACTCACACTTTTCTCGTTGCCATATGTCATTCATGCATTTCTCGATTGTCATATCAAAATAAAATAGGCGAAAAAATTGAAAGAATTAATGGCGTTTACCCCTCAAGAGTACTCCGGAATGTTATGGTCACTAATAACAACATCAATTAACCAATATAAGCATCACTATATAATTTGATCGACTTTAGTGCAAACTACATATAATTAAATTAAAATTTACCTTCATAATAATTACAAAGTTCGATTATATGAACAAATCTTACTAAAACTTTATTAGATATACAATTAAGAATTTTACAAAAATATAATGCTTTCTATAGTCTACACTACATCTTTAGGAGATTCTTTGTGGCTGTCATAATCTTAGCCTCCAAAATATCTTCAACTCCAAACCTACTCAAGTAACATATAACTAAGTCATTTATAATAATAGTTCACTGAGTACAACTAAATACACTCCTAAATAATTTATAATTTTAACATTTCATTCTACTATGTGCATTACTAATTTAACTAGCACAAACCTTTACTAACTAAAATTATTCCTAAGTGCACGAAACAAATCAACTATCCACTACTATTCAACTACCTTCACTAATCGTTTAATTTTACTCTATTCGAAGCAAGATTGCTTAGAATTTTTCTATTGAGTTATTGCTCTAAAGTTGCCAAAAACACTTGAAAACTCTTTTGCAAGTGACTTTCTAACTTGTCACTAACACTAGAATACTTAATGATACATTTAGTATTTGGTTTGGACTCGGAATTAGTATCCCAAGCTTTCTATGTATCTCGAAATCAGGAATTAAAATCACGTAGGTCTAACTTGTGATTTAACTGATAATAACATATAAATTGCTTAATTGATAATAACATATAAACTATACACTTTATATCTTATCATCGTGGCATGCCTAATTATCACATTTTACGTATTCATCAAACATAGTACATATACATGATAAACACTTATGTAGCTTGACCTGGATATAATCGTGGAAAGTTGGGAACACTAGATACCATATAGTATCGAATCAATAGACAATATTTATTATAATGTCAATACTAGATACCCTAAGGCATTGAATCACTAGACACTTTGTTAAGGTGCCAAATTAACTCTGGATACCAAAAGGGTATTGATTCGCTATCCCATGTAAGTGTACGACTATGTCTAAATCAAACGCTAAGGTTTCACTCACATATTCACCATTCAATTATATTTATGCTCAAGTAGGTTAAAAATACTTCATTATAATTATAAATCAATAACACATTCATAATCATGTAGTTCGACAAAGTTTGGGGACAACATGTAAGTAACCTGATTGAGATGGATTTTGACTCAGCTAGATTGAATCATTTTGCTTGACCAAAACACAAGTGACACGGCTGAGATGGCTTTTGACTCAGCCGAGTTGATGCAAAAACCCATAAATCAATAGACATATTTGCTAGGTTTAACTTTTATGGCAATTTTGACCTATTAAATGTGCTTTTATGGAAAAACTTCCTTCTAGACAATTATTCACTATGTCTCTAATTTTTATAGAAAATAAATCAAGTAATTTGGATAACTATCCAAAGATATATGTACAAAAATATACAGATTGTTTCCATTGACGGGGCAACAGTTATTAATCAAATTTAAGCCAAAAATTGATAGTTTTAGAGGCAGAATTCAATTTCAGTTTCTTCTACAAACTTTTATATCTATGTCTTATATTTCATCTCCAACTAGAATCACTCTATTTGAATCTCTAGAACTCGTGTTATTATTAAATTAGTCTTGATAGGTCCTATGAGTCTGATAATAGTATTCCACTCTAACACTTTGTTTGCATTCTTTCAACTTCTTTGCATGTCTAGACTTCTCAATCATGGTCCCACATATTTCAAATAAATTACACAACAATAATATTCCATTTTCTCCTATTAAACATGTACACATCGAAATTAGAATGCTCATACCTTATTTGAAGCTTATATCCCTCTTTTCTCTTGATCCACATCTCCTTTTGACCTTAGTCTTGTATTTTCCTTAATTAATCTCACCGAGAATATAATTTCATAGTTATTTAGCTATCAAGTACTCATATCAAGGTATACACTTAAAGAAAATTAGGAAGGAGGGATTAATTCTTACCTCTTTGATATTTATGTGCTGTAATTTCTCCTTATAACCTTTAAACTCATTCTCTAGTGAATTACCAAATTTTGAAGAGCTTAAGAGGACAAGAAGAAGAAGAGAATGAGGAAGGAAGAAATTGAAACTCCCTCCCTTCAAAGGTGGTCGGCCTTTGCTTTACTCTCCCTTAATCCTTATCTTTCCATCCTTATAGAAAGACCAATGTCCTTTCGTTAGTCCCATTTTTTTAACTTATACAATTTACAATTTGACCTCACTACTTTTCTTATTTACTTAATTGCATAAAACTCTAACCATCATAACTTAAAAATCCATAACTTTCCTTGTATTTCACATGTATAACATACTTTTATTAAATTATAAAAGTACCCTCAATCAATTTCATTAATACCAATTGTATCCCAATCAGTTACTAGCCCATATAATTTGGTCATATTTCTACTAGGGTCTTAATTAAAGCGTTACAACTAGGAATAATTTAATCTTTTTCTCCATAAATGTGTTATAGGAGGTTTGATAATAAAAGAGGATGTAAAAGAGTTATTTGTTAAGGACAACACATAAATTTTTCCAAATCTATCACTAGTTAACAAATTACTCTCTAAACTAATTGAGTGTCAGAATGTCATATTATCTTTCTATAGGGACACATGGCATTTCATGAAAGACAATTAAAAACCACATCCTTTTGGTGCGTGAACAGTGACATGGGATAATTTGATATTTTTAATAGTATATTGGTATATTTTAAACAAGTATAGGGTGCTAATATGAGATTTGATTTATTCAAAAGGATAATATGTCAAAAGGTGAAGGTTTAAGCAAAAAATGAGATATTAACCCTATTTGTTATAAATAGTCCTATAGTAATAATATTTTTTAGTGCCATTTTTTTTGAAATGATTAACATTTGTTTTCTTGATGTATGTATTTAAATTTTAAAATGAAATTTTAATCATTGCATGATTATTTATTTTTCATATTATGTTATTGCATTGTATGTTGCATTTGAAAATTCAAATTTAATGTATAATAATGAAAATCACATTTAGATTACTATCTAATTAGTTGGTTCGGTGGACACCTTTACCAGAATTTTATACCCTACTTAACTGCATTTGAAAACACACCACATGAAGCTGTGTCACTTGACAAAGTAGTTTTTATTTACTTTGCAAATGTACCCACTTCTATTTCATAACACACGACTTGTCCCATTCCCATGTTGACATATGTTAGGTCTCGACATCGTACATGGAAAATCACATGAGCCCCTCTATTTGGCATGTGATTCTATAAGGTAACATTATTTTCTCATATGCATATACTTATGGTAGAGATAATGTAAGGCCCTGACATACATGCTATTATCATTAAAGTGTATCTAGGATGCATTAGTAATATGACAAACCGAGATAAGTAAATAAAGTGTAGGGAAGGATGAGGTGAAACAAGGTGACTAGAGAAGCTAATTGGCTATTATAGAGGTATCAGAACCATTTAATTATTTTGGATGTGATTGATATAAATTGAATTGATATACATTTTTTAATAGATGTGAAATTGATGTTGGAGTGTTGGCTTGGTGCTAAATTGCATGGAAAAGATGAAATATGATATGAGAAGAAACCTAGGAAAAATTCTGTCAAAGGTTCATTAGGCCAATTTTTTTTATTTATGCCATATCTTGGTTTATAGACCTCCAAATGGAGTGATTGTAATTGCAGATAGAACGTAAGGCCTACAATGTTTATGAAGAAATTGAGACTTAATTTTATCGTTAAGACCCTTGAAAATTGGCTTAAAGTAGGTGGCCCGTTGCTGCCTTTATTTTGGGAACAATTTGTAGTAATTTGGGTATAATTATTAATATAAAAGTTCAATAACATGAATATAAATTATGTACAAACTATACACATACTGAATAAACTTTCATGAAGAAAGTATGACTTGATTTTATCTCTAATGTTCCCAGTAATTTTTCAAAGATATAATAACAAATCTATTCCTAAAACATAACCAAATGCAATATGTGTTATTTTGGGTATGCCTTTCAATTTACTTATCCAAATTGATTGATTCTTAATTCATTAAAAATCTAAGACATAAGGGAACATTTATTATGAAAAACACTTGGCTTGAGTCTCATGTTTACTGATATTTTCAAATTATACCTATATTTTGTGTGTTTTAGAGTTCATTTAATGTTAATTTTATGTGTTTTATGTTTAAATTTAATGTGTTTTGAAATTTTATAGTTCAAAGTTAATTTTTGTTAATTTTGTAGATTTAAAGACCAAAATTTGGAAATTGACGTGGCTGGGACAAGGAGTGGTCTAGTCGTGTCATTTAAGACAACTTACATTCAATCCAATAGCTAATGATCTAAATAGGACACTAAGTGGCTCGGCCTGGTCACATTTGAAATGTGGAAGGCAGAACCTGATAAACTGGCTAGGACACTAGATGGCTATGCCGGGTCAATTTAACTTGCTGTGTGAATTTGAAATATTTTTAGCAGTTTAATTACTCCTAGTGGTAGCTAAACTTTTGGTATATTAGGTCTTTTAGTGTTTTATCATCAGAGATAAATTGTTAGATGATATTCTATCAAGTTAGAATTAGGTTTTTCATTCTAGCATAATTCTTTTAGCTTAGAGATATTCTCTTAGGGTTAATTCAAGCTTTTTCTTCTGGTTCTTTTTTTAAAGCTAAAGGACAAGTCAGAGTTCATCTTATGAGTATAGTATTTGATTTTTCATTATTTTATTCAATTTCAATAATGAACATTGAGTATTTCTTTCATCTATTCATAATTTAAATTCTTTAACTCAATACACTTATGATCATAAAATTATGTCTTAATTTTTAAAACACAAGAATATATTAACACAAGCATATACGAGAAAGATGGGTTGACTATAAACCATAAATTGGGCTTGATCCCTCTTTATGGTGAAGTGGCCAATTCATGATTCAAAGTGAGCCTTCTCCGATCTTGGATCCTAAAAGTAGGCCTCCAAGAACCTAACCTAAAAATGAGTGATGGCTCCGATGTGTATCACAGTGGCAATTCCATTGGGGATTAAAGAAACCTTACTCCTAAAAACATCTTGGTTAAGTTCTTTACAATTGGGTTTTTTTATTAATTTTATCTCTTTTATGAATTACATTTCTTGCATTCATCTTAGAGCCTTAAAATTAAGTTAGGCATCCCCTTTTAGCCTCGATGCTATCCTAGAGCATGCCCTACTTTCACTCAATATAGGGAGGTGTTAAGAAAACCTACCAGCCCAAGTCTAATATCGAATGGTATATAAAATTGTGACCCATCGGTTGTTATACTCGTGATGAGCTAGACCTACTGGCAGGGATAATGCTTAGGTAGCCCTAAAGTCTCATCACCCTTAACTCAAGCTCATGTAATGACAATAACAACTTCTCCTAGGTTGTATAACCATAATAATATTTTTATGATATATGGACCTTTATGTTTCGATCAAACTCAAGCAAATTAAAAGGGTATCGATCAAAGGTTACTATACCCCAGAGGGCCTAACTTGATCTATACGAGTTAGTCAAAATACATAACAATCAAAATCCATATGCTTGCACTTTTTATTAGAGAGGTTATGCTGCTGGTTTTTCGCTATGCTCCATGCACATCCATTGGATCCCGATCGACCCATGGGCTGAGCCCACCTAGGAAAAAGACTGCATAACCTCCTATGTTAGAGTAATAAGGTTAGAAAGCTATTATTTATGCTTATGTATGGTTGTGATTGATGCCTAACAAAAGCATGCATTGCATTCATGCATCATGTATATAACATGCTCATACATCATTCATCATGCATCACTCCTAACATTTTACTATTACAGCCATCATAAACTCATCTATTTTATCCAGAGGGTTAAACAGTCGCCTGGTCCAAAGATCCATATCTAGGGTGTTGAGGTTAAGTTCTGGTTAGGAGTTTGGTTCAGAGATCAGTTCTGAGTTAGGTTTAAGTCTGTTGTTAGAAGGCAGTTAAGAGATAAGATTAGAAATGGCAAATGATCATTTGAATGAGATAAAAAAGATGAGCAAGACTGAGAGAGTAGCTAATGATATGACAGTAAGGTTTCCATTCTTTAAGGAAAGGTCGATTGTTACTCCTAATTAGCTACAACGCTGTTGTCGCCAATAGATCTATATGAATGAAATATTATATTTTGCTACATTAGCGACAATATTATTATCGCCAATTAGCTATAATCCTATTCTCGCTAATTAGATACAACAATGTTGTTGCCAACAGATCTATTTGAATGAAATAGTATATTTTGCTACATTAGCGACAATATTGTTGTCGCCAATTAGCTACAACTTTGTTCTCGCTAATTAGTGATAACAATATTGTCACCAATAGATCTATTTGAATGGAATAGTATATTTTGCAACATTAGCGACACCATTATTGTCATCAATTAGCTATAACGCTGTTCTCGCTAATTAGCTACAACGCTGTTGTTACCAATAGATCTATATGAATGGAATAGTGGGAGACTACATTTTAAATTCAAAAAGTTAAGGAATTAAGAGGAGATGATCAAGGGTCAAAAGAGTTTATCGAGGGATCAAGAAAAAGGGAATTGAAAGTTTGGAATCCAAACTAGAACTCTTGAGTGCTACAATGTAAATTCAAAGTGATGGTGGTAAGGAGGAGGAAGTGAATCATGAATTAATGGTGAAAAAAGAAGAATCTAATTTAGAGATGCATGAATTAGGAAAGATACAACTCATTTTGAAGACAAATCAAGTGTGCTTCAGCCTTTTACGAAGTATTTATCACCAAAGGAGTAAGAATTGTTCAATTCTCAAGTGGAAGCATGGAATTCAGTCCACTTGAAGAAATTATTAAGGCTAAAAGAGTTGGTAGAGTTTGTATTTGAAGAACTAAAGGTGGAATCGTACTTTATTGAAAATATAAAATTTTTGCCTTTGGTGAACTTTGACAAGTTTCTCCTACTGATGGAAGAAAACGAGGAGCAAAATCTGGAGACCATTATTTGGATTACAAGCTTGACCTCTAGAGAGAGTAACAAAAGTCTAGCTGAAGACTTGATAAATTCATAACTAAATTCTCTAACTTTGATTTGTTTTTGTTGTGTGTTTATTTAGTATGTCTTTAAATTTTACTATGTGATTTTTCATTATTTTGGTGTGTTTTATGGTTCATGAACTTAAGGTGAAGTTATGCTTATTTATTATGTAAAGTGGACACTAAGTAACCAATATAAGGTATGCATGTTTTCATTTAAATCTATTAGCTTTCTTGACTTAGAGTTGGTTAAATGTTCAAGGTGGTGAGTAATTAGAGTTGTTATTGTGCTTAATTTTTGTTGAAATGGTGTGGATTTAATTAGTCATGTGGAAGTGAAGTGAGAATGAGCACGAGGAAAGACTAATGTTGGTTAAGTTTAAATTATGGAATTTGAGTAAAAGTGTGTGTTAAAGTGGATTTTAGGATTTTGTCTTTGAGTTCTAACACCCATCTCCCTTGGTAGAGGTGATTTTCACCTTCACCGAGGTGATTCTCCTCACCCTCAACTCCACAGAGGTGATTCATCTCACCCTCACCCCAACCAAGGTCCTATATCTATACAAGCCCCTTTTCTTTTTCTCAACCAAATTATACCTCATTTTTCCCCAATTTCTCCTTCCCATCAAGACACACACACACACACACACACCCCTAGTTAGGTCAATCAGTTTTTACACTTTGCTTTTTCATCATTTGGCATCCACAACTCATTAAGTAAGTTTCATTCCTCTCATTTAATTCTTCATGTTTAATTTTGGCTTATTTTGTGTTAAATGAATTAAATAGGGGTTTTATTCTTCTGTTGAATGTGGCTCTCAAATGCTCATTTTTTTTGGTTGGTTTTATACTTCAATTGCATATTTTATGTTGTCCCAAATGAAATTATATTGTTGAGATGCTTTCATTCACTTCATACACATTTGATAGCAATTATTTAACATATTGGTTGTGTGAATATAGCATTAAAGCATTTTGGCTTAGGTGTATTTCTTCACTTGGCCAACATGATTGTTAAGCCTTGTTTTTGCATTATCTTGGTTCTAGAGTCATGTTAAATGTTTGAATTGGTTGGAAAATTATGTGAGGTTGATTTTTCCTTTGCTCAAATGATTAAATTGTGCAATCATTTCCATTGGTCTCATGTCTTCTTTTGGCTTGATCATGGTTCTCTACCTATGACAATATTGTCTTGTTTTAATGATAGTGATGCTTTAATTTCATTTTTCTTAGGTACTTAGGTGTTCATTAAAATTTGTACAGTGAGCTGATATTTTTGATACCTTGCTGAGGACAACAAGATTTTATAGAAGAGGATAGAGCATAGCTGAACTCAATTTTGAATATCAATTCAGGGAAGTCCTTTCATCTTGCTTATGAATCTTTTTAATTATTTTGTTTTTATTTTAGTTTGTCTAGTTTGGTTTGTAATTTGCATGTTAATTGAGTAAGTTTAGTTCAAATATCATGTATTGTACATTTAGCTTAGTTCGCCCTAGTTTATTCTTGAAATTGAACTGGTTAAACTTTAACTTAGAATGTGCAGTGTTCAAATTTGTGCTTAGCATTAAGGTAGGCATGTTGCTTGATAGAATTTTAGCTAGATGAGAGTTCAACTTGAACTATATTTCTTAGTTTCTACATTTTAAACACTAAGACTAGTTTTGAAATAAGAGGAAAAATTAGTGCATTGAGGGTAGTTAAGCGTGAAATTTTAGGACACTAGAACCTTCTTCATCACTCTTCAAAGCATAGAAACAACTCAAACAATCTAGAAAGTGATATAGGAATATTTTCTTGTTTAGCCCATTACTTAACTTGTTTCTTACCTAGTATGTATATTTTTTTTCTTATTAACCATTTTGAGCCTAATGAGGCATGCTTAATGCGTTCCATAAGTATTTTTCATGTTACACACATTTGTTTATCATATTGCTTAAAAAGCCTTTATCTTCCCTTATAAGAATTGGTCACTCTAGGATTGAAATAGATTAATGTTTGTTGGGTAATTGAAGAGTGTAGTAGAGAGGGTTCTTGGGATACTATTATTAGGGGTTATTATTGAAGTCAAGGAAGTAATGAAAGTTGAACTTGTAAATACCCATGTTACCAATGGATGCCAATAATAAAGCTAGCAAGTACATGAAAGAAAAAAAAAGAAAGAAAGTTTGACATAAAGTTAGCAATCTATGGCAAAGTTTTAAGTGTGAGATATTTACGAGGAAAAAGAATTATGACTTCTAAAATTGGTCGAATTGTGAAATTGAGAGGAGTTTCAATGATCCTTTCTCTCAAAAGTGCTTTGTGTATAAAGGGGTTAAGTAAGCAAGTTTGGTTAACTGTTATGAGTTTGAGTGAAATTTAAAAATGTTGGTATATTCAATCAAAGAGTGTCTATTCTTTTTGTTTATCTTTATTCGTTCTTTGTTAACCATTGCCCTGACCACATTGCAATCTAATGAAGTTATAGTGATTTTGTGTTTACTTTTGAGTTATTTTGCGAAGATAACTTTTGGGTTCTGGTGCTAAAAAAGAGGCTTATGATATTTTTTGAGTTTCGAGCATGAAACTACTTGTACATTTAGGTGTACATTAATTATAAGTTTGACTATAGGATTGCATTGGTATTTTAATTTTGAAAATGCTTAAAATATTTTGGGTCTTACGCACACATACATAAAAACTAGCTCATATTTTCTTAATGAACTTAATCTAATTGGAATTTTGTTAAGTGATCTTGTTAAATGTTAAGCATGATTTTGAAGTGCATAATTCTTCATTGAAGTTTGATTATTTTGAGATGTTGATTTGTTCAATTTTGCTCGAAAGCGAGCAAAGACTAAATATGGGGTATTTGATAGCTTGATTATAACTATATCATTATTATATTTTTAGTGTGTTTAATATGTTGTTTTAGTGTTAATTTGTTTAATTTTGTGGTTAATTTCCAAGTTTCTAATTTTGTGGACTTAATTGCAATTTTGGTGTTTATTAGGAGCTTATTAAGAAGCAATTTTACTAGAGAAAGGAGAAAATTTGCTTAACTAAAGTTTAGAAGAGAAAAACCATGTTGTAGTCCAGAATTATCCACCTTAGTGGAGGAGAATTTCTCCTCTACCGAGAAGAATATGAAGAGCAGTTCAAGAAAGCCTACCTCGGTGGAGGACAAAGCCTTCTCTACCAAGAAGGACTTGAAATTACAAGATGCAGCAGAGCTTTCCTCGGTGGAGGTGAATTTTCCCTCTATCGAGGCAAGCCAAATATAATAAAGGTGAAAATCATCTCAATTGAGGAGCTTTTTCCCTTTATTGAGGAACTTCTTTCCATATTATGACTTTATCAATTATTATTTGATTTAGGAAGTTTAATGCAACAAAATTTCTCCTATTTGTGGACTCTCAAGGATTGATATAAAAGGGGTAAGAGCAAAATGATTGGAAGAGAGTTTTGGGGTTTTTTATTCTTTCTTTTTAAATAGGTTTGTATTGTTAACTTCATCTTTGTATTTTAAGATTATATTCATAATGTTTGAGTAGTTCTTCTTGCTTAGAAATTCTTGAACCATATTTGTATTGAAATTTTGAGTTTAATTGATATTTGCATGTTTTCTTATATTCTCCATATAGTTAATTATGCATTTATGTTGATGTTTGATTTTGATTTTTAATGTATCAAGAGATGGTTAATTATTAAATCCGAATGTTAGTGGGTATGTGTTATGCCTTATTCTTTTATTTTCTGCATCTATTTGTCTTTATGCTTTGAAAGGAGATTTTGATTTCTATATGTAGACTATAGTTAGTTCAAGTGTGTTGGAAAATAGATGAATTTTTAAATTGGTGTTTCGAGATGAGATTCATTTGAGATCTAGGAAATTATGAACCCGAGTTGATGCTAGTTATTACATTTTTCTTAATTCGAGAGTTTAGTGATCTAGAATGGTATTCTGAATAAGAGACCTATTTTGAATTGGATTTTTCCAGATATTCATGTTAATATTGTTCTACTTGTTTCCAATTACATTTATAAGGATATAATTTCCTAAGCATTAATTTAATTTTGTTGATTTCCTTAATGACATTGTTTTAATTTAATTGTTAATTTTTATATTTATTTCCTGTAAAGTTTATATCTTCTTTCAATTCAAAAACTTACAATGTCAACTTCCATCTTTGACTCCCCTTCAATTGAGGAACTGCGTTGCTATTCTATCATTCCCCTTTCAATAACGATAAAGTCCCTTAATTGAAAGGGGAGTCAAAGATGGGAGTTGATATTATAAAATTTTAAAGATATGGTCCAACATTGTAAGGTATCCTAGAGTCTGGGCCTTAATTTGTAATTAATCCTTAAAATTATAAGTGGATGTGAGTAACTTAGGTGTGCATATAGAATAAAAGAAGGATTTAATTGTAATTAGGAAGAAAAAGAATAGTAATAATGGAATATACTCTGAAAGTTAATGTGATAAAATTAGACTAATAAAAAGAGGATTAAGGAAGGAAATGAAAATATTATATGAGTTATATAGTAATTTCACAAGCAATTAAGAGCTAAGAGCCAGGATTAATACTCTAAGGAAATAAATGTATAAATTTAATTCAATCAAATAAGGAAATAAAATAAATTGAAGGATAAAAACACAAAGGAAAAAAACACGTTAAGAAGGGGCCATAAAGACTTAAGATGAAAATAAAAGTTTATGGCTCTATCACATATGAACACTAAATCTTAAGATAGATATTCAAAATTTATATATACAATTAAGCATAAACAATGATTTAAGGAAAGATAAAGGATAATTTGAGAGTAAAGTAACAAACAAGAAACAAATGGCAGATTAAAAACTAAATTAGGGGCCTAACTATAAAGTGGTGACAAAAGAAGAAGTTTGAGAAATAGAGATAAAAATGAGTTTTAAAATATAAATTACAATCTAAATGAAAGTTGTAATAAAGGTGTAAGTATAAAGTGTTGAACTAGATGATTAATATTTGATATAAAATGTAGGAATTGACCAATGTGAGTAAAATCAGAAATGAAGACTAAAACAAAATATTTATAAATAAGTTAAAGTAAAATGATAATGCTGATTATAAATTGAACGAGATTAATAAAAAGTAGTTTTGTTGTGAAAGATACCTAAAGACAAAATGTTTTATTTAACAAGGAATGCTATACGACAAAGACAACAGTAAAATAGAATAATAAGAACCAAGTTGTATAATGAGTGAGAAAATGAACCAATGAATTGGAAATAAAAACATGAGGAAAGGTATGAGACTAGTTGTAGACTAAGTATAAAATATAAAAATAAATAATTAGAAATGCATATGATATTAAAATAGTTACAAAAGGTCCAAAAGTATTAGGTAATGATATGCATGTGTTAAGTATGAGTGGACAACCCGATACAAAGAATTGGAATAAGAATAACAAGTCAATAATGATGCAAATCAAGGGTCAATAAATGGAACAAGAAATAAAACATAAGGATATGAAATAAAGATATTTGGTTCAAACAGTATAGGATATTAGATAAGATTTAGGTATAAAGGAAAATTTTTAAATTGCATGTATAAATGTGAAATTTGTTAGTTGGGTATCCATCACTTGGCATATTATGCTTAGCGCATAGCTATTTACTATGCATAGGTATCTCAAGGCAATAGATAGGAACTTGAAGGGACAGGTGTAAGAACCATTTGGAGTCGTGCAATGAGGACATATTAATGCTGTATTATATTTGTGGCATGCATAGGTAGAATTAGATTTTGTATACATATTGTACCGAAATCAGTGTTAAAATTACATTGTGATACTTCTAATATAAGTGTGTTACAAAAATTTGCCATTCTTTGCATCCACACGATGGGGAGGAATTTCTTCCTCACTATGTGGTTAGCTGTTGGATGAAATTTATGCCCTTTTTGCACACTTTATTCTCTAAACTTCACCAAAACCTATCCAAACCTTTTTCAATATTAATGAAACTTTGCAAACATTTAAATAAGGGTTTAATATGATTTATCATACATAAAACATATAATTATATTCATGAATTCATTATATATCAATTAAGAATATGAAATTTAACATATTAGACTAAACTTACATATTATGAATAAGTCTTTTTATAATGCGACTCTGGATTCTTGTTATATTATTCTGATAAATTATCTAGACTATTAAGTCTTAGTTGTGGATAAATAGGCATGTCCAGAAGGGCCTGCAATTGCTTCTATTCTATGATACTATGATGTCTTTTGATATAGAGACATATGTCCCCCAATTTTTGTTATAATATTTTCTGGATTTAAGGCTTTACCTCTTATATTTATATTCATAATGAGTATCATTAGTTTTGTTTTGTTCTCATTGCCCAGATCTATAGGGATTAGTAGACAATCCTATAAGTGGTTTATTATCTGTTCAGTTTAGTTTCAAGTTTTACTTTGTTTGGCTCGTTAATTATATCTCCAAGTAATGTTGTAAGGTAAGTCATTTTATGTATTTAACTTTATAAATACCTATGATTACACATTATTTATGTTACATTTTTGTGCAACTATTAGGCAATTGCAATGTGTAATCACCATCATGCTTAGCTTTTCTCTATTAGGCTTTTATGCTTTGCATGATGGTTTCCTCTATGTACTTTTTGGTGATCAGGTGTAGGACTGGGATAGCCAAAAATGGCCAATGTTGGACTTTTGATTTTGAAGATCTTATTAGTAAAAGTATTTTTGTTGTAATATAAATGCCATTGGCAATCATGAGTTAAATTTGTAAAAGGACTTATAATAACTATGGTTTGTAAGGAATTTTCTGTATGTGGTGTCGATATAAATATTATCTTATATCCTATTGATCCTACAAGTACTATATTTCTTGATAAATACATGGTTTTCATTATGCTTGTTTGGTTGTCTTTTGTTCACCCACATATCCTACTAAGAGGGTATTAGGGTGTTATAGGGCTAATTTACATTTAAAAGGCTATACAGATGTTGACTAGGGAGGAGATTTAGATGAGAGAAAATTTACCTCAGGTTTTGCTTTTTATAAATTACGGTGCCATTTTATGGAGCAGTAGGAAACAACCTTGCATAGCCCTCTCCACAATGGAGGCAAAATTTATAGTATTTTTAGTTACAATGCAATAAGCCATTTGGTTAAAAAGGTTTGTAGATCATTTGGGAGTTAAATGATATTGCTAATGATCCAGTAATAGTCAATTGTGATAGTCAAACAACAATAGCATATACCAAAGACCCCAAGTATCATGGCAAAATAAAACACATATATAACACTTACCTAAAAATGTTGTAAATGCAACATATTATGGAGAGACTGTATGTCATTACACTGTATGTCAAGATCCGACGTTTTTATGTTCAATTTACTGATCTCTCCACTTGACAAGAACATGTGTATAAATCGTGGTGGTGGGTTGAGTTTCCGGCGGCGGAGGTAGCAAGAGAGGAGGAGAAAAGCTATTATTCCTAGCTAGGCGGGTGGCGGCATGGGCAACCCAGCAAGTCGCAGGATGCATTTTTAACGGTTGAGAGATTGTTTGGAGCTATTGTAATTGAAGGGATGGTACTGGTAGGTGGCGTGGGCTGGCTGTTGAGAAACATTTATAGGGCTGAAAAATTCTGTTTCAATTCTATATGACAGAAAGTTGTTTTCAAATTTATTATTATTATTATTATTATTTATTTTATTGATGATTATTCTAATTAATGCGACCCATAAATTGACAAGACATAATAACACAAAAAGGAGAAACGATAGTCAACTCAAAGGCCAAACAGGCAACGATATCTTAGTGTTTCAAATCGCTGTCATGACGACGTGAGGGAAATGTGTAGAAAAGTGTGAATGGATAAATAATATTATTAAATATTTTTCTCCTTAATTTAAATAAATTTGATAAATTAGTGCCGCTTTTTTTTTTGGACATTTGCAATAATGTATCATTTTCCATTCATTCACGCAAACCACAATCTTCATTGTAAAAAAATAAATAAAAATTCTGCCGTAGTTGTGGCAATAAATAAAATTAATGTCAATTTAATAAATAAAATACACTAATAGATAAATAATGCACTTTCTAATTTCAACTAATTTTTTGAAAGGCTGCCAGTTTTTTTTTTCTTTTAAATCAGAAAGCTTTTACTTCTTTTTGTATTCAGTAGGATCAATTAAAACAATTTCGATTTGATTAATACGATAAAGATCAGTAATATCTTTGTAAAAGTCAATAATGGGTTCTCCAATTGTCAAATTTATCTCCGTTTTGAAAGAAAAGGGTAGCTTAATTTCATGCACTTTGCATACGCTCTTGCGTGCATAATTAACCACCTTCATTAATTTATTATTATTATTATTATTATTATTATTATTATTATTATTATTATTATTATTATTATTATTATATTATTATTATTATTATTATTATTATTATTATTATTATCAATCTTTGTAGATATTTCTTAATCTTTCTAAATATTTGCAAAGATACCGGAGTTTATTACCAGACTTTGCAAATATCTTTTGTGTGAGTGTGTGTGTCTATATATATATATATAGGGAAGATTATATGTTTACTCCTAATAGAAGAGATAAAAGTTCTCAATTAAATTTAAATTCTAAAAGCGCTTTAATCATAATCAATAAATCAACTATACCACTGCAATTAATTTCTAATGAAATGAGATATGAAGGACTATTCATTAAATATATATATATATATATATATATATATAATATATATATATATATATATTATATATATATTTGCATTGATTATTATCTAATTGTTATTATATATAAGATGAGAAGAAATTGATGGAATTAAGTGTTAACAAATGAGTAATACCGACATTCTCATTTTTCGAGCTTGGTTGAATCTTACGCCATGTGAATACTTTACCATTAATATTTTTTTTTAGCTTAAGAAATTCTAATTATGTAGGAAACTATCAAAATTTTTTTATTTCTCTCCAAAATTGAAAGAAATGAGAGTAAATCAAAGAAATTCTAATTTTTTTCTTTAATATCAAATTACTAGTTCTTTATTAGAGCGTCAATTAAGAAACCGGGATATGTTCCAATAAAATAATTATTTTCGTGCGACTATTGACGCCATAAACCAATCCAAATTTTAATTTATTTTTATAAAAAGGGGCAAAACTTTAAAAATGTTCTAATTTTTATTCAATTTTTTAATTAAATCTTCAAAATAAAATAAATCAATGAACTCTTGTTCTATGAATGGGTCCACCGTGACTTTAGGATAAATCTACACATTATTATTTCTTAACTTAATGCAAAAATTAGGCAAATTGTATGAATGACAACTCATTTATTTTGTGAAAATGATCAATGAAAAATATGTTTTTACTTTATATATAATGGGTTGAGATTAAATTTTTTTTTATTCTATTGAATAATCCAAAGTGTGGATAAACTCATCAACTTCGTATAGTAGAAACAAGAGACCTCCCATCTATAAAGTGACACATGTTCCCATGAAGGGCAAATGAGTAGAATCCAGCATAGTTAAGAAAACTGCTTATCCACGGAATTCAAATTTGTAACCATTTGACCTTGAAAAACAAAATCGATATTGTTGACATCGTTTCTAGAAAATCCAAATAAAATAAACAAATCTAAGTGAAAATAAGCCAACACTTCATTTAAAAGAATTTTGTACTGTATCCTTTGGCAACTGATATGACTGTCGGCTTCTGGAAGAAAAATCATGTTATTGCCAACTTTGACGGACCATTCAAATACTGGGACTTTTTTTATAAATAATTTTTTTAAAATTTTTATTCAGAAACTAGAGTATTTTAAAAAGTATTTGGATGTTTAGATTTATTCATTGTGGCAGCCAAATGTTGCAGAAATAGAATGGTAGAACCCGTAGAGAAAAGACCGCTACATATTCATTTCCGCTGGAATATCTCACGGAAATAGAAACTGTGAAAAATATTTAACTGAACATATTTTAAAAAAATTATTTGTATTGTTTGACCGTGGAAGAAGGAGATGTGAACATTGCACCAAAAAGTAATATTTGAAGAACCAAAAGTTGACGTGAATGGTGAATAAGCTAAATAAGACCAAACCAACATAAGCCATAAAAGGATTTTACTCTAAAAAAGAAAAAATTCTAATCACCATTTTCAGATTATAAAAGACTTGAATCTTCACATAATATTTATTTAATATTTACAATAGGAAACAGCTACAAAAATAAAGGAAAAAGGTCAAAAGCAATAATTATAGTAATAGAGAATAATAATATTAACTCACTGGACAGCAAAAAATAAAATTTTTTTAGTGGAAAATGTTTGAAACGTGGGCGAAATCAGCCGTAGACAGTACCCACGGAAGCAGGCCTGGTCGAAGACGAAATGTGCAACTTCAAATGGATTCACAAACGCTTAATGGAGGTAGAATGGACACCAACTGCAAAAAACAGAACCATATCAGAATAGAAAGCGAGGAAGAAAAAGAAGAAAAGAGAGAATTCTAATACCATCACATGTAATGGAGCCATCAGAAGAAAGATGCCCAAGTTATTAATTGTGAGGCCCTTTCGGAGGAATTCTAGTCGGGGGTCTGATAAGTAGCCTTCTGGATCTCGTGTAAACTTCGGCTCGCTCATTACTCTCATCCTCATGGCCGGGTAACTTGGGCTCAAGCTCGCCTCCCGCGAAGATTGGACCTTGGTTCAACAAAGCAATGGCGAGGACTACTGCAAGAAGAACAATGGTTATAAAGGAAACTTTTTAAATTGCATGTGTAAATGTGAAATTTATTAGTTGGATATCCATCACTAGGTATATTGTGCTTAGCACGTAGCTATTTACTATGCATAGGTATCTCAAGGCAATAGATAGGAACTTGAAGGGACAGGCATAAGAACCATTTGGAGTGGTGCAACGAGGGGATAATGCTGTATTTTATTTGTGGCATGCATAGGTAGAATTAGATTTTGTATACATATTGTACTGAAATCAGTGTTAAAATTACATTGTGATACTTCTAATATAAGTGTGTTACAAAAATTTTCCATTCTTTGCATCCACATGATGGGGAGGAATTTCTTCCTCACTGTGTGGTTAGCTGTTGGATGAAATTTATGCCCTTTTTGCACACTTTATTCCCTGAACTTCACCGAAACCTATCCAAACCTTTTTCAATATTAATGAAACTTTACAAACATTTAAATAAGGGTTTAATATGATTTATCATACATGAAACATATAATTATATTCATGAATTCATTCTATATCAATTAAGAATATGAAATTTGACATATTTGACTAAATTTGCATATTATGAATAAGTCTTTTTATAATGCGACTCTGGATTCTTGTTATATTGTTCTGATAAATTATCTAAGCCTATTGAGTCTTAGTTGTGGATAAATAAGTATGCCCATAAGGGTTTGCAATTGCTTCTATTCTATGATACTATGATGTCTTTTGATATAGAGACATATGTCCCCCAATTTCTGTTCTAATATTTTCTGGATATAAGGCTTTGCCTTTTGTATTTATATTCATAATGAGTATCATTAGTTTTGTTTTGTTCTCATTGCCCAGATCTATAGGGATTAGTAGACAATCCTGTAAGTGGTTTATTATCTGTTCAGTTTAGTTCCAAGTTTTACTTTGTTTGGCTCGTTAATTATATCTCCAAGTAATGTTGTAAGTTAAGTCATTTTATGTATTTAACTTTATAAATACCTATGATTACACATTATTTATGTTACATTTTTGTGCAACTATTAGGCGATTGCAATGTGTAATCACCATCATGCTTAGCTTTTCTCTATTAGGCTTTTATGCTTTGCATTATGGTTTCCTTTATGTACTTTTTGGTGATCAGGTGTAGGACTGGGATAGCAAAAAATGGCCAATGTTGGACTTTTGATTTTGAAGATCTTATTAGTAAAAGTATTTTTGTTGTAATATAAATGCCATAGGCAATCATGTGTTAAATTTGTAAAAGGACTTATAATAACTATGGTTTGTAAAGGAATTTTCTGTATGTGGTGTCGATATAAATATTATCTTATATCCTATTGATCCTACAAGTACTATATTTCTTGATAAATACATGGTTTTCATTATGCTTGAATGGTTGTCTTTTGTTCACCCACATATCCTACTAAGGGGTATTAGGGTGTTACGAGGCTAATTTACATTTAAAAGGCTATACAGATGCTGACTAGGGAGGAGATTTAGATGAGAGAAAATTTACCTCAGGTTTTGCTTTTTATAAATTGTGGTGCCATTATATGGGGCAGTAGGAAACAACCTTGCATAGCCCTCTCCACAATGAAGGCAGAATTTATAGTATTTTCAGTTACAATGCAAGAAGTCATCTGGTTAAAAAGGTTTGTAGATCATTTGGGAGTTAATGATATTGCTAATGATCCAGTACTAGTCAACTATGATAGTCAAACAACAATAGCATATACCAAAGACCCCAAGTATCATGGCAAAATGAAACACATGTATATTAATTACAATTTTGTGAAAGATATGGTCGCACGTAAGGAAGTGAACTGCGCCCTATAGGCATGTAAAGTCATTAGATTTGTATATTTATATAACTTTCTCATTGATGTTCACGAGTTTTTCTTTTTAGTGTAAAAGGTCTTTTTCGTTTCCATCCTTATGCCTTAAATTTATTTCTTATCGCATATATATATATATATATATAGCAATTGCCTTTGTTATTTTGTATAACAAAAGATGAGACATTTTTTTAAGCTTATTATCTAGGTGATAGTTGAGAGCCAATCTTAATAACTAATGATTGTTATTATATGGAGTGAAGAATTAAGTCATAATGATTTCATGTGCTTATGACATTTAAGAGATTGTTTATCGCTTTTTCTTTCTTTTTGCCATATTAGACTTCTAATGAATTAGGTATGTATGTGAAAGAACTCAAGTTAGATATTGTGTATATCCTAACTATAATTAATCTGTACAATATTCTATATGAAATTGTAGACATGGATTCAAAGGAAACGTATGATCTCAATTTTGTTGTTTTGTGAGACCCTAAGATTTTAAAATAGACCCATCTTATATCCTTTTTTACTTTAATCTGTTTCTCAAATCTTTTATATGATGCTCGCCATTTTAGGATATTGTCAAAATATCATGAATGATTCGGGTCCAATGAAATATTACTAGAAAAGCAAATAAATTAATTTTTTATTATTATTATTTGATCAAAGTGAATCGGGTCCCATCTTGATTGACCCAACCGGTTTATCCAACAGGGATATTTCAGTCTTGGTGGATGGAAAAAGGGACCCTTTCCATTTTTTTTAAACTATAAAATCCCTCGAATAATTAATTCATTTGATTAAAGGCTTAAAAAAAGTGCTGACCATCAAAGCCCAAACACTGACAGAGACAATTTTGTGGTGCATGTCAAATGTTTGAAATAATAAATTCCAACGACACTATCAATTCAACCGACTTCATGATGGTGCACAATACCACAGACGTGTCACAGCAGTGGAAATCGTGGCACATTTTGATTAGACAAAGCAGGATATGAAAACACGTAACTATCAGAAAAGATGCGGTGGATTTTGACTTTCCTTTTTTAGAAAAGCACCACAATGTGATTTCCGGGTCGAACATGATTGAGGTTTCTTCGATTCGGACAACGATACGATCATCATACACGTGTGCAATCAGCTCATCCTAGATTGCCACGTGCGTAGATGTTTAGTGACTGAAAGGGGCCACGTAGTTTTACGTGAAGAGGTATCTAACGTTAGTACACCTTATAAAATGTTATATGTAGTTAGGACAAGGATGTTGCATATTGGAGCTGAGACGTACGAAGTTGAAACCATACAATTGAATTCTTTTCTCAAGTGTTTCATAACAATGGAGGATTCTGGATTAGGCATGATGAGGATTGACAGAAAATCATCCATAGAAACTGAGCCAAAAACTCTCTCTATTGATCAGATACATAATGCAAGGGTAATTGCATCTGGTATATATATGTATATTGTTTTTGATTGGTCTGTTGAAGTTGAATTTAGTTTAATTTGTTTGCAGAAAGCAGCCTTGGATGTCGTCAATACACGAAGTGTAGAAGAGGCTGTCACGATATTCACACAGGTATGTTCTCAATTAGTTATTGATTGATTGATTTATTTATTTATCTTTTCAACTGATTTTGAGTTAATATGTGCTATGATCCGTTAGGTACATGAAAGTATGGTGAATCGAATTGTCGTCCAATTTGTATTATGGTAACTTGTTTAATATCATGAAATATTAACGCAAAATATATTTTTAAGTTCTTTTTTTTAAATTTTTTATTATATTTTAATAAAAAGTAAATAATTTTACATAAATGTTATAAAAAAGCGTGTATATTTCAACCGTCTTCGATTAAGACAAGACATGAGGTGTTTAGAGAAAATATACTCATGTTAATTTCATTTATATTGGATTGCATATTATCCCATTATTAAAATATAAAATTTAATGAAAAATTAAGGATTTTGCTAAATATTAAAAATGATATATTGATATATAGATACATGTATGTACATACTTGTAAAAAATTAATAAGTAGAATGTTTGAATATGTGTTAGACTACAATGCTTCCTATTCCTAAAATGTTGGCAAAGAAACTTTGTTCAGAAAGGCCTTTGCATTATGTATAAATTTTTGTGGCGTATATAATAAAATCATTTCTTTTACAATTTAAGTAATTTTTTGAGTGTTAATTTAGCATACGGGTATGATTGTTTTAGTTATTTCAACCATTGCGCTTTTTTAGAACAAGCAGAATGATTTTTTATAGTATAGTAATATTGTTTTTCTCTTCAATTGGGATCTAATGTAGAAACGATAATAAAGAATTATTGAAAATGGATTGCAGGGTCTAAAACCAGTGGTAAGTGTGGGAAAACATGGAGGTTCAACAATAGATCCAGGAGAAGAAACCCATTGGAATCAATCTTTATTGCAAATAAGAGAAATAGCATCCGCACCTTTTTAGATCGAGTTTGACATGCAACAGATCGAATATCCTAAAAATCTGACATGCAACAGATCAAATGTCCTAAAAAATCTGACATGCTGACATCCCTTGTATCATTTCTTCAATTTCTAGAGTAAACTGAAACTTTGTGACATTAAAAAAAAAGGTGAATTGCAAGTGATTTTTAATTTTTGTTTGAATTCAGACAAATAAGATGTAAAACCATGATTATTAAACTCGGATTGACTCGGCTGATCGGACTGATTGGACTGCGACTCGACCAGCAATTCAAGTTGTTTCAACATGAAAATCGAAAATGATAAAAACTCGGTTTGGTTCATAAAAAATCGGGTTGGCTCGGAACTCGTCGACTCGGACCAGACTCGGGTTCAATCTGCGTTTTGGGGAAAATTACCCTTAAATAAATCCCTAATCAGAAACTTGTAGAACAGGAAAAAGAAGACAATTCTGCAAATAGTGCAGAATCGAAAGAGAAGCTTGAGTCTGAAACATATGTTGAAGGCTCTATTTTTGAGAACAATATATGGAGTGATCACAACGGTTCCAAAAATAATGTTCAGTTTCACTCTGTTGCTCCTAATTTTGATTTTGATTCGATTACTTCCAGCTACGAGCTTATAAATCGATTTGTGGCAGCATCATCTAGCGAAGGGTTTTCAACATATAGAGATTTTGAAAGTTTGGATTTTGAGGACATGAATTTGGGAACTGGATATGAACCAGAAGATATCGATGAAGAAGACGGTGATACAGCGGAAGAGATTAAGAATGTAGAGGAGTCCAGTTCCAATATGCAGAATTCAGGCAATGAAGATATGGATTCAAATGGATTGGAGATTTTATGGGAACATCAAGAATTGATAGAACAACTGAAAATGGAGTTGAAAAAGGTGAGGGCAACGGGGTTGTCAACCATACTAGAAGATGATGAGTCACCCAAACTAATGGAAGATTTAAAGCCATGGAAGATTGATGATAAGTTCCACCATGAAGATAGAATGGGCGAGCTTCACAAATTCTACAAAAGTTACAGAGAACGGATGCGAAAATTCGATATCTTCAATTACCAGATGTATGTAATGGGTAAGTATCTTTTCTTGATTTACTTTGTATTTTTCTTTTCGGTCAAAGTTTGAAAGAGTTATGGAGTATGTGCAAGCTCAAAATAATTGTATGGAAATAGTTCTATTGAATGATAATTGTTCGTTATTATGTTAAATGAATTTATTTAAATATTATGTGGATTTATTTAAATATTTACTTTATGTTTGAACTATTTATTTGATTTTTATAATTAAAATTTTATTGAATTTAATATTTTTATATTGATATTTGGTAACTAAAACATTTTTGAATGTATTTTGGCATATAATATTTTTAATTTTTTTAAAAATAATTATATTTAAAAAAGAAATAAAAAACTCCGAATCAATCCGATCCAACCAGTTGACTTTCGATTCAGTTGACAAATCGAGTCGATCTCTGCTTCTGAAAATATTGTGTAAAACACAAGTTTAGGGGTTAATATTTATAATTTTGTTAAGTTCAGGTCTTGTACTTCCGGTCCATGGTCCCACCTATGAATTTAGATTTTTTTTTTAATGATAATAGTTAAAAAAAATGATAATAGAAAAGCTATTTAGCCTTTCAAAACAAAAGAACATATCCAAAGCAAATATGCTGTACAGTTTTCAATGACTGGTGCAAAGGCAATGTTATTGCTATAAGTTTGTTATATATTGCGGAGAATCATTATGTGGAGGCATATTCCCCCTTGATTATGTTTTCTAATTTTTGGGTCTCAGTTTGAGTACTCGAATATCAACCAACCAAATAAAGAAGTTCTCCATATATATATATATATATATATATATATATATATATATATATATATATATATATATATACACTCGAATATCAACCAACCAAATAAAGAAGTTCTCCATATATATATATATATATATATATATATATATATATCATTAATTAATAACGTTTATCACATTGATAATTTTCTAATAATATTAACTTAATTCAAATGGATTATTCCAATTATCGGTATTATTTATATCATTTTGTGGAGGATAGCTAGTTACTTGTTATTACCATATCGAAAACTAACTTCCTTTTGTTTCATACACAAAATCTTGAATGAATACATTAGTCTTTTGTTTTTTCAATCACCTTTCGTATAAATTTGATTTATAATTTCATTTGCAAAATCGAGTTAATGATATAATCGAGTTTTTATAAATACATAAATAAATTTAGATGATAATGTATTATTGTATCAATTTATATATAAATAAATATATGAATTTGATCTAAACCAGCAATAAGCAATAACTAATTGTTGCTAAGCCATCAGTTTCATCTTCATAAAAGTAGGAATTAATTGCTTATGAGACTATTATTAATTCATCAATTAACTCATGAATGAGCACTTCACAGATAGGAACTGGACAATAAATAATAATAGATCTTATTTAAGAAAATCATAAATAGGAATTTTCGACAATTTATAAATTTTAGTATGAGAAACTCATAAATCGGAATTTTGAGCATAAGATTTATTATTATTATTATTATTATTATTTTACGTGGGACCGTAGTATAGATCTGGTGCATCATTAACTCCGTTAATTTCTTTTTCATTCTGTACATATTTATTTTAAGTTAATTTGCATTTGCAGTTTATTTTTAATTTTATACCCTTTGATCCTGCAATGTCTTTGAGCTTGGAGTGTATTTTATTATATGATAAATTATTGATAGTTTTAAAAATTATTTGTTTTTGAAAAAATTAAAATATTATTTGGGTAAATGATTGTTTCTGGTCAGGCATTGAGAAAAAAGACATTTAGAACAGTAAATTTTTTGAAATTTTTCCATGTAAAAAATAATATTTTTTCAAAAATAATTAATTTTTGAAATATATGGATAATTTATTTTGTAGAAATATATTTTTTTAATTTTTTCTACTTCAAACTTTGCGGATTAAAACAGAATTATCAATAGTGAAGAAATTACTATTGAAAATTTTCAAAAATCAATAAACAATTAAGTGATTTCAAAAAAAAAAAAAGAAGATCAAGTTTATGAAGTCAGTTTATTTCAAAACCTTTTTATAACCGATTTCATGATAAAAACTGAAAAAAGAGACGCTTATATTTCAAAACTTTTTAAAACTATTTATTTTCTTTTTCAAAAAACTTTACAAAAATACCAAGAAAGGAAATATAACTTTATTCATATTGACCTTGTCCAAGTGGGTATATAACCATTAATAAAAGAAGGTTTGGACACTAAAAAAAAATTTTCAAATACCAATAAAAATTTCGGACAAAATTTAGTGATTTTTCGTAGAAAATCACAATTATTGATGGAATTTCTTGATGGAAAAAGTCGTAGGCAAATTGGTCACAAGGACTTTTCCTGATGGAATATGTTTTTGTAGGTAATTTTATCGACTGAAAAATTAATCAATTGATAATTCCGACTAGAGGTCCAGGCCAAACAATTGTTGTGAATTACAATATTTACCTACATAATTAAATTCTGTTGTTAAATTTACCAATGGAATTCACAAATTCGTAGGCAATTTTCCAACGAAATTTAGTGATTTTCCGTAGAAAATCACAATTAACGATGGAAATTCCCAGCTGAAAAAGTCATAGGCGAATTGATCATAGGAACTTTTCCTGACATAATATGTTTCTACAGGTAATTTTACCAACAGGAAAATTAATCAATCGATAATTCCGTCTAGAGATCCAGACCAAAAATTTATCGTTAATTACCATATTTACTGACGGAATTAAATTCCGTCGTTAAATTTACCGACTGAATTCACAAATCCGAAGGTAAATTTCCAATGGAATGATGTAGCGACGGTAAATATATTTCCATTGGTAAATTTGCCTCCTGCTAAAAAAAATATTTTCATGACGAAATTATCCTTCACTAAAAATATTATAAGTTTTTAATAATTATTTGATAATTTGGGACATACATGTTTCATACTGATAGCTGCCTGCCATCGCAAAAGCTTCAGAACTTTAGAAATTTGACAAACATCTTCACTTTCTAACAGTGCATATATGATGAAATGTTTTCATAGATGTATAAATTCATTGTGCATATATATAGAGAGATTGTTAAAGGGCTAAAACTCATAAGATGAGTTGCGCTTGAGAGAGCAAAGGTTCTAACAGAAAAATGGAATTTAAATGCATTAATTTAGAATTTCTCTTGCTATGAACAATAGCAAATTCATTAAGCCAATTCCCATCCAAATGGCTATTTCAACCTTATAAATTATAATGATGAAAATGACAATGAGAAGAAAGAGACCCCTAGACATATAATTAAATATATGATCTATCACAAGAAACAATCAGATTTTATCTCTTTCTACTAGATGTGAGCATAGAGATGGTCAATATACTATAATTTAAGACCTGGAAACTCCCAGTCAGAGGAACTTAGAATCTTATTATTCTTGATTTTGAAAACTACTTGATTCATGTCCTATTCACGACTGTAAATTCTCCAGTACTCGTCATAATTAGGATCATATTTATTCAAGGGAGTATATCCAAATATAAGATTTCTTTTTAGCTTAGATATTAGCCATAATCCCACCCTAGTTGCCACCATTAACTAGTACCACAAATAATATTATGGAGGTGATTTTTGAATTATTTGTTCTTCATTTAAAAAATAAAAAAGCTGGGCAAGAATACCACGACCAAACCCACATTTGATCAACTAATCAGAGCATATTTACACAGAAAAAAGCAATCTGCATTGAGATTAGGGATTAGAAGGCAGCGACTAATTAAACATTTGCATATAAGAATAACAGAGATCAGATCAACTAAAACGACAACTAATAAGCTAAAACAAGAGCACAAGGTGCAAAAACTTCGACCCAATCTCTTGGATTTGACAAGCAAAAGTGTGTAAACACAATGAAATGAAACAAATCTAGAAGCTAACCACTGATCTACACTGCTAACCTAAGATTAGGCAATTGAGTCCCGAATTCAACAGAGGAAAACAAATCGAAGTATAAAATTGAGTAAGAAATCAGATACCAGTTAAGCTGAATCATTCATAGGGAGATTGCAACGAAGGAACTTTTGTGATTTTGTATAGTTTTTCTTTTCTTTTAAAATCTTTAAGCAAAGCCTTTTAATTTTATCAGCATGTATGGCTTACTGGTAAAATAGACAGGCGTACTGGGTCCAATTTGTATCTGATTTCTCCGTGGTAGCTTAAATATAAATTTTGTTGAGGTTTGATCGATGAATGCAGATATTGCTGTGAAACATTGGGATTAGAACAATAAGACGCGAACTTGGAAGCAGAATGCCTAGTCTTTGTAGATGCTACGTTAGGCTTAGGGATATAATTAGCACGAAACTGCCTTCTTGGAAATCTTGGTTTTGGATATATGATCTTCTGGACGGATACCCTGTTCTGGGAGAAAAGGACCGCCATTTACCATTTATTAAGGTTGATTTATAGAGATATTTTTTCTTAAAATCAGGTTGTACCTCGGTTCAACTTCGGCCATTGACTAGTCTGTTTTATTTTTATTTTTGTTTTACTTTTTTGCCACTAATGCCCTAATTTTCAATGAAGTACAGGAAAGTCATCACGACAGAATGTTATTCTGACAAGATTAACTGACCAAGAGATGTCCTTTTTTTTTTTTTTTTCTTTTTCAATTGTACATACATTGGCAAATGTTACAGAATACATCTTTCTTCTGAAGAGTATCTGGACTCTGAGGGTTGCTCATCTATTTTTTGTGTTAGGTGTAATCCTTTAATCAATTCAAACTGTTCATGAGTCCAACTTGCATCTGTGTTATGGCTTACATGATTTACAATTTTTTGTCCAGTGCAAATGTCTTTGGAGTTTCTGCCAAATCGATGCAGTGCACTTTTGATGACAGAGGGAACAGTGTACCACTCCTTATATCGTTACGGTCGTCGTCTTTCTTTATGAGGGGCTGCGCCATTTGCTAGAGGCCGTTAATCGTCAAGATTTATGATCGTATTTATAGTATACCTCTCTGTGCCTCTGCCTTGCTAGGGGCTCTGAGAAGTTTCTCTTGCCCCCTCTAATAAACACAAAGGAGAAATTTCGAAGACGACGCACGAAGGCGAACGGCGGGGGACGAAGACAAGCGCAAGATGGCGCCAGCATAAGAACGGCACCAGTGACATGCAAACGGCAGCAGATCAGCTGGAAGGAAAATGAACGAGAGAGAGCAGGGAAGATAGAGCCTACAAAGGGAGAGTAGCAAACAGAAATAGTTAAAATGTTGGCGATCTAAAATTTTTTTAGGAGTTTCTTCCCTACGGAATTGTTAATTTCCATCGAAAAATTCCCAGTAAAATTCTCAAATTCAGTCGGGAAATTCTCTACGGAATCATCAATTTTCCATCGAGAAGAAAACTAATTTTGTAGGAATTCTTTTGCCTTTGAACAATTATTATAATATTTTATTTTAATTTAAAATTATGTATTTTAAAATATTATTAGATTATTAATTAATTAATTTTTATGTACAATTTAGTTATTTATATGAAAAAGTAGATGACAAAATATTTTTGATCATTATTGAATTATATAATTTCATAATATAATTTATTTTTCTACGAAATTACCTACAAAAATTATAAATGTCAAATGGGTGGGTTGAACGGATTTTAATTTAATAATTAATGAATGAGTCATAAATAGGTTCGATTATAAATTGATCAAAAAATATAAATTATAAATTTGTCAATATCCAAATAGATTGGACAAATTTAGGTTGATTTATGAGTTTAATACAAATTATTATAAAATTATATATATATATATTGTAAATTTTATATAAACAATTTTAGTAATTATTTTTAATTTGTATATAATAAAAAAATTGAATTTTCCATGGCTGGTGAGCCTGACCACCACAACGGCTGCCTGAGCTGCAGCAATCTCAGCAGCCACCACAATAGCATGCTTGTTCTACTATTTTTCAGTCTCAGCAAGGTAGGATCTAAGCCAATCTTTTCTTCTCTTTTTTGTCACTTGAAATTGTAATCGAACTATCACCATTAACATCTCTTTCTTTCTCTTTACTATCTTTCTTCATATCCAATAACCCCTTTATCCATCTCGTAGCTTTACCCATCTTAGATCTCTATATCTTCCTTTCAAATGGGAGAAACTTCAAGTATCCAATGCTCCAAAGAGACAAGCTTTGCATTAAAACTCAGTGTATAAACGGAACGTGAAGCACTGAACCAAAGAAAGAATGGTTAATAGTTAAAAGAAGTTTGCCTTATTTCGAAGTGAGAGAGGGGAATAAAAGGAGCATCTAGAGAGAGAACAAAATGTATGTTTTAAAAACTAAAAGCAAGAACCCAATATAGGGGTTTATAGAGAGAGAGAGTGTACCACCCTTACTATAATAGTTTTTTGGGCTTAAGCATTTGACCGAAATTTATTTTTTCTTAAAATTCATAAACTTAACCTTTAATTATTCATTAACCAACTATGCTTATCCAAAATTCTTATACAAAGTTTACCTTATTGATGATCTATAACTATCTAATTTACTATTTATTTTGCAAAAATTTGGCAATATAACGGCTATGTATTGGATTAATTCCCTGAAAATCAGACAATAATTACAGCCCCTCAAGGGCAAAATATTTTATAATCAACAAAATCATCTCAATCATGCATCCACCAACACAACTCATTCAAAAATAAAAATATCCAATACCAGTCAAATCCATATATAGTTATACAATCCAAGTACTATTACATATCCATTTTAAACTTCAAATATTTATAGTAATATACATGCCAAAATAAAATATTGCTTCAATCCTTCAAAATTCTTCATCCTTGTGTACTAATGCTCCAGATCACAATCAGTACCTGCACGCAGTAAATCTTACGTGCTGAACATTAAATATGCTTACTGATGACTAAATATCATAAAATTTTTCAAAACAAGCATAATTGCACCAAAAGTGCAAAATTCCAATATTTCTTATTAAAAAGCATTTTTATCCATTTTTAGCAGTGTTTTCACCTTAACACTACAATTTTGGTAAACTTTTCATTTAAGTTTTTCACTTTTCAATTAATTATAAAAATACCCGTTTTACAATTTAATTACAAAATTGCCATTATTTTCATTATTTTCACTTTCAATTTTTACTTTTATCATATAAAATCCTTAATTGGCTTTGCTTTAACCTTTTTACGTAAAATTATATTTTAGTTCTTGAACATTATAAAACTTAATTTTTTGAATTATTTGAACATTAAATTACCATTTTACCCTTTTATCATTATTTTTAATTACTTTTACTCACTTAACACATTTTTTGGAGAAATTATAGTTTTACCCCTAAATTTTTAATTTCTTTCAATTATGTCATTTTTCATATTTAACTTCACTTTTACTTATCTTTTAAACCTTTTTATCTTATTTTCACATTAATGCCCCTAGTACAATTTCGGTAGAAATTTTTAGACCGGATATACGAGACGTGGACCCCATATGACCGTAAACAGACTAAGAAATGACCTTAAAGGATCATTTTTCATGGATCAGATAGATACTATAGAGATCAATAATCTTACCATAGCAAAGCAAATCGTCATATCTTGCACCGCGGTATAAGTATCCATATGGGTAGCTAATTATATCCTGAGCTAGATTTTGACTATCTGACTATTTTTAAGGGCACAATTTCACTTATTTACAAAATATTTAATAGATTTTTAACACTTTCAGTAATTTTTTTTCCAGACAGTTGGTCAATTACTTTTTCAGTGCTTTTTACACAGTTTATGAATTAATACAATATAATTCACCATTTTTCATCACTTTATGAATTAATTCACATTAATTCAACATTTTTTACCTTATACATAAACAAAATTCGTAACAAAAATATTCAATTAAATTTCATAAATTCTATAAAAATTTATGGATATGTTATTTAATGCTTATAATCATTTAAAGGCTTAAAAACATCAAAATAACTAAAATACATATTATTTTCCCCTAATAAAGAATTCGGCCACTATGAGAAGTTCATTATACACATTCTTTAAAATTTATTTAAGCATTCTAATAAGTTTATTTAAGGTCTAATTGCACTAATATAATTTCAATTTCAATTATACACACATTTACCCAATTTTTCCTAATTTACCTAAAGGAAAATCATGCTAAATAATAGGAAATAGTTGGATTTGAAGCCATTAACCTTTTTCTCTTGCCTTAGCCTTGCCTAGACCTCCTTTTCTTTCCTTTTTGCTTTGAAAATTTGGCCTTCACTTTGAGTACCTACCATGGTTGATAACAGAAGCCATCGAAACCTCATTTTTTGTTCTATTTTTTAAAAATAAACATCATAAATAAAATCTAAGCACCCAAAAACATCAAGAAATACCCTTAAATAAATTTAAACCTTTAAATTTCTCATACCTTAATTTGACACCTCAACTTTCTCACTTGATTTTCTTAGCTTATCTCCCTCTAATAACAAGATAGATGCTGGATCCAGCAACTAGAGGGGTAGAATAACCTTTCTTATGATTGGATTGATAGAGGATTTTAAAGAAATCTTGAAGAAATGGTGGCTAAAATGGGTTTCAGCTATAGAGGAAGAAGAAGAGAGCCGATGGAAGTGAGGTGGCTAGGCCAAAAATCTAATTTTTAAACCTTTATATATTGGTCTTAATGGGTTAAGCTTTGGTCCAACCCCAAGCCCAAAAACTCGAAACCAAATCCATTTTGCCATTTTCCTACAATTTTCTCTCTTTCCAACCTCAAATCACTCTAAAAATGATTCCATCATTCTTATCACATAAAAAATAAGATGCACACAAAATTTCAGTCCAATCAAAATTCTTTTTCAGTCTTATTCAATTAAATCGATCCGGTTCAAATATATCGATGTTATTGAAAATTTACTTTTTGCTACCAAAATAATCTACACATCATTTTAGGCATATATGCATTTTTTAGTAAACTTTTAGACTTCATTTGCTATTTTTAACAGTTTGGTCAAACTATGAACAAACTAGTTAACCTAAAATCGAACTGCTATGTTTTTTGTATTTTTTACTTTTGGAGGCCTATTTAACCTTAAAATCACTTCAAATTTCAATCCCAGACTACCCGTGAGCAATAGTATTCGATAGCCTAATAAACTATTTTTCACCTCCGGATATATTTTTTAACTCGAAAGCATGGTTAACTATCAAAAAATACTATTCACGGCTAATTTGGTATTGAGGCCATTACAATTATCCCTTGCTAAAAGAAATTTCATCCTTGAAATTTACCTGATTCGAAAAGCAAATGATACTTTTATCTAATTGCTGCTTTTAGTTCCCATGTAGCCTCCTCTATATTGTGATGGTGCCAGAACACCTTCACCAGTAGAACCTGCTTATTTCTGAGCTATCTGATCTCCCTACCTAGGATCCTTATCGGTCTTTCTTCATAAGTCATGTCAACCTGCACTTAGATTTCTTCTGGTGTGATCACATGGTTAGGATCAGACCTGTACCTATGGGGCATGAACACTTGGAACACATCGTGCATCTTCTCTAACTCCGATGGCAGTTTCAATTGGCAGTCTATGGGATCCACTCGCTGAAGTATCTTATAAAGACCAATGAATCTTGAACTTAACTTGTCTTTCTTGCCAAATCTCAGAACTTTCTTCCATGGAGATACCTTTAGAAACATTTTATCTCTGACTTGGAACTCTATATCTTTTCTTTTCAGATCTGCATAGGATTTTTGGAGATCCATGACTTCTTTCAATCTACCTTTGATGATCCGCATCTTTTCTTCTGAATCATGGATCAAGTTAGATCTTACCAGTTTCTTTTCGCTCATTTTTGTCCAACACAAGGGAATTTTGCATTTTCTACCATACAAAGCCTTAAAAGGAGCCATTTTAATGCTGAATTAGTAGTTGTTGTTGTAAGAAATTTTGTAAGAGATAAATATTTCTCCCAACTGCTACCAAACTCTAACACACAGCATCGAAACATATCTTCCATAATCTAAATCACCCGCTCTGACTGGCCATTTGTCTAGGGGTGAAATATTGTGCTAAAATGAAGCCTAGTACCCAGAGCTTCTTGCAAACTTTTCTAGAAATGGAAAGTAAACCCGGGATCCCTATCAGAAATAATGGATGATGGCACTCCATGCAATCTCACTATCTCATTAATGTAGATTTCTACCAGCTTGGTCAAAGGATAATCCATCCGAACTGGCAAGAAATGAGCAGATTTGGTGAGTCTATTAATGATTATCCATATAACATCATGCTTTTTTTTGAGTGATAGGCAATCCTATTACAAAATACATAGTGACCCTATCCTATTTTCACTCTAGTATCAAAAGAGGATGAAGCAATCCCGAAGGAATCTGGTTCTTAGCCTTCACTTGCTGACATATTAGATATTTACCCACAAACTCTATCACATCCCGCTTTATACGTGGCCACCAATATTAAGCTTTTAATTCTTGGTACATCTTGTTACCTCCATGATGCATGGCATAACTGCTATGGTATGCTTTGGTAACGTTATTTTTCTTCAATACTTCCTGATTCGGTACACAGAGTCTTTTCTTATAGTAAAGGATTCCATCACTGCTCAAAGAGTAATCACTTTCACTAGTATCTTTGAACTTATTCATGACAGTCATTTATCAATTATCTTCTTTCTGGGCTACTTTAAACTGATGCAAAAATTCAGGCTTCACTTGCATTTTAACTAATAACATTCCATCTGAAGCCAAACTCAAACTGACATTCATATCTCGAAGAGTTACAAATCTAATATCAGTTAAAAATACTTATCAATTACCTATACACATTTATTAAAACACATCTACATTACCTGACATGAAATTCCTATTAAGTGCATCAGCTACTACATTTGCTTTCCCTAGATGGTAGTCGATAAAGCAATCATAGTCTTTAATCAACTCTAACTAGCATCTCTATCTGAGGTTAAGCTCTCTCTGAGTAAGAAAATACTTTAAACTCTTGTTATCTGTATAAATGTAGCATCTTTCTCTATACAAGTAATGTCTCTAAATCCTTAGTGCAAAAATAATGGTTGTTAGCTCCAAATTATGAGTAGGATAATTATTCTCATGAGTCTTGAACTGTCAGGAGGCATAAGCAATCACCTTGCCTTCCTGTATCAGAACATAGCCTAAACCATTTATTGAGGTATCACTATAGATCATAAAATCCTTGCCTGCCTTAGGTTGTGTAAGGATAGGAGCTTCCATCAGCATACTTTTAAGTTTCATAAATATTCTTTGCATCTGTTAGTCCACATAAATTTAGTATGTTTTTATAGCAGTCGAGTCATAGAAACTGCAATAGTGGAGAAGCCCTTTATGAATCTCCTATAATACCCAGCTAAACCTAAAAAACTCCTTACTTCAGTAACATTTTTAGGTGGCTTTCACTAAAGAATCACATCAATCTTTAAAGGATCCACCTTAATACCTTCTGCAGAAATCACATGACCTAAGAAAGATACCTCATTCAGCCAGAAGTCACATTTGCTAAACTTGGCATACAATTGCTTTTCCCTTAGAGTCTGCAAAATAATCCTCGGGTGCTTATCATACTCCTTCGATCCCTTGGGATACACCAGAATATCATCGATGAAGACCACTACAAACTAATCTAGATAAGAATGTAAGACCCTGTTCATCAAGTCCATGAAGGCTACCGGTGCATTTGTAAGCCTAAATGGCATGACCAAAAACTCATAATTGTCATACCTAGTACGAAAAGTAGTTTTGGGCACATTAGTATCTTTCATACCCATCTGATAGTAGCTAGATCTCAGGTCAATCTTTGAAAACACACCCTCTCCCTTCAACTGATCAAACAAATCTTTAATGTGAGGAAGGGGGTATTTGTTCTTAATGGTCACTTTATTCAGCTGTCTATAGTCAATACACAACCTAAGTGTCCCATCTTTCTTTTTGACAAACAGGATTGGTGCTCCCCTAGAAGAAACACTGGGTTCGATAAATCCTTTGTCAAGTAATTCTTGTAGCTGAATATTTAGTTCTTTCAACTTAGTAGGTGTTATTCTGTAAGGTACAATAGAGATAGGAGCAGTACCTGGAGCAACATCAATAGAGAATTCCACTTCCCTGTCAGGAGGTAAGCCTAACAACTCCTCAAGGAAAATATCGAGGAACTTTCTGACAGTAGACACTTCTGACACTTTAGGACTGTCTCTCTTTGCCTCCACTGTGTAGCACATGTAAGCTATGCACCCTTTTCTGATTAACCTCTTGGCAGTAATTGCAGATATCACATCAGATAGGAAGTTGGTTCTCACACCCACAACTATGATGTCCTGACCTTTTTTAAGCTTTAAGGTGACTCTCTTTCTTATGCAGTCAACAGTCGCTTGGTGGGCATATAACTAATCCATCCTCAGAATCACATCAAACTCATGGAAAGGCAGCTCAATAATATTTTCCAGGCTTGTAGCTGAATATTTAGTTCTTTCAACTTAGTAGGTGTTATTCTGTAAGGTACAATAGAGATAGGAGCAGTACCTGGAGCAACATCAATAGAGAATTCCACTTCCCTGTCAGGAGGTAAGCCTAACAACTCCTCAAGGAAAATATCGAGGAACTTTCTGACAGTAGACACTTCTGACACTTTAGGACTGTCTCTCTTTGCCTCCACTGTGTAGCACATGTAAGCTATGCACCCTTTTCTGATTAACCTCTTGGCAGTAATTGCAGATATCACATCAGATAGGAAGTTGGTTCTCACACCCACAACTATGATGTCCTGACCTTTTTTAAGCTTTAAGGTGACTCTCTTTCTTATGCAGTCAACAGTCGCTTGGTGGGCATATAACTAATCCATCCTCAGAATCACATCAAACTCATGGAAAGGCAGCTCAATAATATTTTCCAGGAAAACATGACCCTGGGCACTAATAAGACATTGTCTATAAACTTTGTTTACTACCACACTATACCCCAAAGGATTACTCACCAAGATATCCTGGTCCAAGCATACCTCTTTCATCCCTTTATCTTGAGCTAACTTAGTGCTAATGTAGGAATGTGTAGAACCAGGATCAATCAAAGCATGAATTGAATTAGATAAGAGGATGAATTTACCTATTATCACATCTGGAGCATCCTCCTCATCTCTGGCTCTGAATGTATAAGTCTGGCCTCAAGCTCACCTCTATCCTTGAGATAACTACCGTACCGACCTAAAAGCTGAAGTGGTAAGGGCAACTCCCCTTCCACGACCTCTCAGTGCAAAAGATCCAGTACTTGATGCTGGAGAAGCAGTCGAAGCAGTCTGTACCACTGGACAGTCTCTAATCTGATGATCTCTGGACCCATACCTGAAACATACTCCAGTTAGATATCTGTACTCTCCAGAATGGATCTTTTCGCAATGGTTACAGGCTAAAACTATCCCACTATCTCTGTCCTGAGGTGTACTGGCTACTAAAGCAGTTGGATCTCTGCCATGTGGTGCACTACCCTGACCTCAACCTATTGGAATTGGAGGATGGCCTTGAGGTGTTGGAGATCCCTTTGCCTTCTTACCTTGAGCTCATTTACCACTGGACTGTCCCTACTTCCTCTTTTGCTGAAATCGAGACTGTCTTTCAGCCTGCCAACCTAGAAGCTGAAGTGATAGGGATAGCTCCCTTACCATGACCTCTCAATACAAAGGACCCAGTACCTGATGCTGGAGAAGTAGTCTATACCATTGGACAATCTCTAATCTGATGGTCTCTGAACCCATACTTAAAGCATGCTCCAGTTAGATATCTGCACTCCCCAGGATGAATCTTTCCATAATGGTCATAGGCTACAGCTATCCCACTGTCTCTGCCCCATGGTGTACTGGTTAATGAAGCAGCTGGAGCTCTACTACGTGGTGCACTGCCTGACCTCGACCTGCTGGAATTGGAGGATGGCCCTGAGGTGTTGGAGATCCCTTTGCTTTCTTACCCGTGCTCCCTTACTACTGGACTATCCTTGCTTCCTCTTTTATTGGAATTGGGACTATCTCTCAGCTTGCTCTACCTGAATAGCCTCAAACTTTATGATTGCCTCAACCATAGCTCTTAAACTAGGGTATTGTTGGATCCCAATAATCTGTCAGAGCTCTATATGCAGTCCTCTCTTAAATCTTTGATGTAGCTTTACATCTGTGGGCTGGCTCTCTTTTAAGTAAGTACTGAGGCGCTAAAACTCGCGCTTATACTTAGTCACTAATTTATGACCCTGCTTAAGCCTCTAAAAGGCATCGTGCATCGCTAATTTATACTCAGGCCCAATATACTTCAGCTCAAATTGAGACACAAAGAATTCCCAACTTAATTGATCCACCAGGATATGTCTCTTGATGGAATCTTACCAGATAAAGCCTGGTCCCTGTAGCAATACAACTATACCCTCAAGTTTTTCTTCTACTGTACTGTTTGTAATTTCAAATAATCATTTTATCTTGAATAGCCAATCTTTTGCCCTTGCTGGTGACAGAGGGTCTCACCCAAAAAAGTCCTTATACCCAAGCCTTTTTAATTACTCCAGAATGGATTTTTTCTAGATAGAGCTGGCTGAACCTATACTACTGCCTGGGAGGACTGAGCTTGACCTGTCTATAGTTGCTGCTATATATAGTCGGCCATCAAATTAAGAAAGTCTAGCTGTGGGGGTAGAGGTGGCACTGCTAGAGAAGAAGCCTACTATTGAGGGGCCTCCTACTGTCCAGTACCTATCGATGCTTCACTCTCTCCATCCCCACCTGTCTATCACGGTCGAAAGACATTTTTTCACTATAAAACATAAAAAAGCATGTACACATTAGATTTCCATACCACCTCTTTACTAACTGTAGCACCCTTATCTTTTAAACTATACATATCACTTTATTCTTCTCATTACACAAGTTTTACAGTACAACTTAAACATATCCTAACTATACAGAGAACATATATTCATACTTAATCAATAAGAGTGTCATACTATTAAAACCTTACAATATACATTAAAATCTCTCTCTTCATTATACAAATGATAAACATCTATACATACAATATTTTTAATTCCAAAAAAAAAAACTTTATTATACCTAAAGAGCCCAAAGTAAAAGCCTATAATAGTCCCTCTCGTTGACTTGAGTTGGCCAACCAGCTGCATATATCTCTTTAACAACCTGCACGGATGAAACACCCGTGCTAAGCTATAAAGCTTAGTGGGGAACTAAAATCATGAAGACGACCTCTTACAAAAGTCATCTAATATACAAACATATATGAGTGTATAAACAAGCATCCAATAACACATTATTATCAGCAAGTATTGTATTCATGGACTTTTAAAACATTATACATATATCAATTTGACACATATATTTCACAATTAGTATTCTCATTTGATCTTAGAAACTTTCATATGTATCTATACATATAACCTAACTTATAGTCAATTTTACATAGGATTAAGGTAATCACTTATGTCTATATACATGCTTAATTATCTCGCAAGTACTGTATCAAACATGCAACATATACTACCCCGCATACCATATTATGACATATACCATAGCAATGTATATTCAAATAAATAGCATATGATCACCAATAAAATATGTAAACATTATTTTGACAAAGCATTAAGAAATACTCAAGCTTACCATACTTTGCAATAATTTGTGACCCAGTCATATACAGATACGTATATAAAACAGATGGAGTAATTGGCATATGATTATAAAAACAATATGATCATTGATAATAAATCTGTAATGTATAACTTAAGCTCATAATTTATGGCTCCAAAATGCATATGTAACATTAGAGTATCGCATATTCAAAATCACTATAACCTCTACTTTGTTACCTTAATTCTACATGCAAGAGGATAATACTATGTAAATCAATTTAATTAAATAGTATGTGAATATAGATAACATTTATTCAACCATGTAATTACTTAACGATGCTGCCATAACGTGCAAGTTCATATGCTTAATTTTATAAATTTTGATTGCATGTGAAATAAAAAAATGTATATTAATAGCTTTAGTTCAGTCATACTTTTAATACAATCCTATAACTAGCCTGCCTAAGTCCTAACAGTGGATAGTGGGAGCAATAGATACCAGTTGGTATTGAGTAATGGATACCCTTAGGTATCAACAATGGATATTTTGATGATATCAAATAATAGACCCAAATGGGGCCGAACAATAGTTCCAATAGGAATGAATAATAGACCCAAATGGATCAATACAGTGGTTCCAAAGGATAAATAGTGGACCCAAATAGGTCAATACAATGGTCCCAAAGGACAAATAGTGGACCCAAATGGGTCAATACAATGGTCTCGAAGGACAAACAGTGGACCTAAATGGATCAATACAATGGTCTCGAAGGATAAACAGTGGACCCAAATGGGTCAATACAGTGGCAGCTGCAATATCCCAATAGGTGCCTATCTATCCACAGATGAACTCTAATAGCAAGCATATACTTTGTTCATATAACATTCAATAACACTATATCATGTTCATCATTAAGCATCTTCATTCCATGCTTTACTTTTTCGTCATTATATACTTATAGGTAACATACATATATACATACATATATATATTCATGTTCATGCAATAGCTTTATATGTATATATCTTATCATGCACACCTTGTGAGTAATACCTTACAATACTTGAAACTTTCTTTAAAACATGTAACTATTTCACATACAATCTTATATGACATTCAAGTAATTATAGATGAACATATCTCATTATTCTCCCACGCTTTGGCATAATAATTCATACACATAATATATGTAAGCATGTACATGTTATCTCAACTAAATAATAATTATAATAGTTCATATATTTGTTATATGACATGTTTCATTTAACCATGCAATACCATCATATATTCTTAAACACATACTTCATATGCGTATTATTATTTGTAATTACATTGTATTACCCACATATAATGATTTCCTATATGTGTACATACATATATATGCACATTCAATTTGAGGTAATATAAATCATATACATCTATATGGACAATTTTGTATGTTCATATATACAACTTCCAGCATTAATGTATATGCATTTATATATATTCATGTTTTTTTTCTTCAATTATTGTACTCTATATACATTATATGGCATCAAATTTCATGACATCAAATCCTTCGATTTCATTTTTTTATGTCTTAATTAGATTTAAAGATGTCTATATAAGCTTTGAAATATATATATATATATATATATATATATATATATATATATATATATAATGTATATAATGTATATGCATGTCTATGTCATATTTAAGTACAGGCATATTTATACTTTTCACTTAAAACATTTCCATTACATCTTTACAGTAAAGCATATTTCAAGATTTAAACCTATTCATGATTAATCATACTATCTTTAGGCTATAAGCACACATATACCCTATTAATAGCATTACTTCTTTATATATGTAAATTTGATATTTCAACTGTACACAACATTAACCTCAAGATATTCAAGGAAACCCAAAAGCTATTCATAATACCAAAAATAATTTTTTTGTTAGCACTTAGAAAATTTATAGAAAAATATGCGTATAGAATTAGAGAAACTTTTCTTCATGAAAGTTATAATAATTATCTAGTTTACCTAGAATTTTACATCACAACCATTAAACTCATCTACCAAAACTTATGCCCAAAATATTAAATTTTGTTCCTTGATAGTACACAATAGTTCCTAGGAGATTTAAGCTAATTTTAAGGAAAGTTGGAAATCGATTTAGAAGTGGTTTCCTTCTAAAAAAACATACATTAGTGTCTTAAGAAATGTACCAACTAGAATCATTCAATTTACTGTCCTAGAACTCAAGATATTAACATTTAACTAAATCATGTTCCTATTGACAGTGCTGTATACAGGTTCGGAATCAAGTTAAAATTAGACAAACTTAAAGACAAAATTAGGCTTTACTTTCTTCATGAAAATTATAGATTTAGAAGTATATTTTTCATATAATTTAACCTCATAGAATTTTGTTCACTATACAAGGAGATATGTAATATTTTCTACAATGTATTCCAGAACTGAATTCAATAGCTCTATTAAATTTCCAAAAATTATTAGTATGACTTATAGGCATAATTAGCTCCAGGTTCCTCTACAAAAACATAGGTATATATATTATATGTAAGTGAAAATTTAAAACACCAAAATTATAGTTGTATAACTTAATATATACTCCAAAAATAGAAACCGTTTCATAGTGATCCTACACAAATTTTATTTTTTTACCAAATGACACATGCAAAGTAAAAATCTTACATTTCTATCTTTAAAAACCTTATCACCAACTAAAAATGCATCTCTCACATATATAAATTCACAATTCCAGCAACAACAACCACATTCAACATGAATAATATTCCTAAACCTAAACATGCAAATTCAATTCTTCACAAATCCTTCAATTTCTTTCTCTTCTTTCTTCTCTAATCTTCTAGTTCTCTTCTACTCTTGTAATCTTCTTTAGTTTTGCCTTCCATCCATGCATGCAACTGAAAATAACGTGGATTTATTCAAGTATGATGGTTGGATTTGCAAGAGATATAAGAGAGAGGGATGAGAGAGATGAATAGTTGCAAATTTTAGTTTTAGAGAGAGGAGTACAAAGTGAAAATGGTTTTCTTTCTTCTCTTCCTAAAATGTGCCGTCCTCCACACCCCAAAATCCCTTTTTATACTATATATTTCTATGAAAATTTTAGTGGAGGATGAATTCACATAAGGCCCATAAAAATTTCACTTTAAGTCCTTCCCTTTTTCCCCATTTACAATTGCACCCCAGCTGACTTTCCTATTTTACAGTTGACCAAAGAATTAAAATTTTATTCCAATTATACTCATGATAAATAATCATTTTACCCATTTAACTCTTAATAGAAATAAATCCTTAAATCTTTACTTGAAATACATAATTTAATTGTACTAAATTATACACCTATGTGTCTTAATATAAAACAACTATTTATCACTTAACTATTGTATCCTCTATCACCGACAGTTTTTTGAGTTAAATTTGTAAGCAATTTTTGACCTTCCAAAATGCGTTTTTAGCAAAAATGTTCTTCTGAAAACTTGTTCCACTATGTTTTTAGTTTTTAAAAAATCAAGATTCATCTCAATATCATTTTTAGATTTTCAGATATTTAAAAAACACAGAGGTCTACTCCTAGTGACTAGGCAGCGGAATGTTTCAGATTTCATGATTAAATATAGCCTAGTTTAGGATAGATTTGAAATTAGTTTCTTTATATGAAATATAGGTATGAATTTCTATTTTCAAATCCAATTGGAATCATCTAATATGGTGCTCTATAACTCGTGATATAGGCAAAAGAGTACCGAAAGGTCAAGCAAAACATAATAATTCATCCAATAATATTTAATTAGACTTTCCTAATGTGAAATTCCCTTGAATTCTTCTATAGCCTATTTTGGATCCTTACACTAACAATTGGTATGTATATAGAGACAAATCATTCACTTATTTCCACTTCGATCTCAGAACCGTTTAAATAATTGCTCTTATAACACAAAAAGTAACACCCTTACTATAATAGTCTTTTCGACTTAAGCGTTTGATCGAATTTTTTTTTCTCTTAAAATTCATAAACTTAACCTTTAATTATTCATTAACGAACTATGCTTATCAAAAATTTTTATACAAAGTCCACCTTATTGATGACCTATAACTGTCCAATTTACTATTTATTTTGCAAAAATTTGACAATATAATAGCTATATATTGGACTAGCCCCCTGAAAATCAGACAATAATAACAGCCCCTTGGGGGCACAATAATTTATAATCAACAAAATCCTCTCAATCATACATCCACCAACACAACTCATCCAAACGTAAAATATCCAATACCAGTCAAATCCATATACAGTTATACAATCCAAGTACTATTACATATCCATTTTAAACTTCAAATATTTACAGTAATATACATGCCAAAATAAAATATTACTTCAGTCCTTCAAAATTCTTGATCTTTGTGTACTAATGCTCCAAATCACAATTAGTATCTGCACGCAGTAAATTCTACGTGCTGAGCATTAAATATGTCTAGTGGTAACTAAAAATCATAAAATTTTCCAAAACAAGCATAATTGCACCAAAAGTGCAAAATTCCAATATTTTTTTATTAAAAAGCATTTTTATCCATTTTTAGCAGTCTTTTCACCTTAACACTACAATTTTGGTAAACTTTTCATTTAAGTCCTTAACTTTTCAATTAATTACAAAAATGCAACTTTTTACAATTTAATTACAAAATTGCCATTATTTTCACTTCCAATTTTGAATTTTATCATATAAAAACCTTAATTGGCTTTGCTTTAACCTTTTTACGTAAAATTATATTTTAGTTACTGAACTTTATAAAACTTCATTTTTGGACTATTTGAACATTAAATTATCATTTTATCCTTTTACCATTATTTCTTAATTACTTTTACTCACTTAACACTTTTTTTGGAAAAATTATAGTTTTGGTGCTAAACTTTTAATTTCTTTCAATTAGATTCTTTTTCACTTTTATAGTGGTCTTAATGGGTTGGGCTTTTGTCCAACCTAATCCCACCAAATAAAGCCTAAAAACTCGAAACCAAACCCATTTTGCCATTTTCCTATAATTCTCTCTCTTTGCAACCTCAAATCACTCTAAAAGTGATTCCATCATTCTTATCACATAAAAATAGGTTATACACAAAATTTCAGCCCAATTGATATTCATTTTTGATTCGGTTCAATTAAACTGGTCTGGGTCAAAAATACCGATGGTACCGAAATATGTACTTTTTGCTATCAAAATAATCTACACATCATTTTAGGCATATATGCATTTTTTGGAAAATTTTTAGACTTCATTTACTATTTTTAGCGGCTCGATCAATCTATGGTCAAACTAGTTAACCTAAAATCAAACTGCTTCGTTTTTTTTGTGTTTTTGATTTTTGAAGGTTTATTTGACCTCAAAATCACTTCAAATTTCAACCCTAGACTAGCCGTTACCAATATTTTCTGATAGTTTAATAAAATATTTTTCACCTCCGGATGTATTTTTTGGCTCGCAAGCACAATTAACTATCGGGAAATACTATTTACGGCTAATACGGTGTTTAGGCCATTACAGAGAGAGAGTAATAGCTGCAAAATCTTTAGAATCTTTATAGGTTGCAAGCAAAGAAGTGAAAAGAACAATGAGGGAATATCTATTAAAGGAACCCATTGGATACATACCCAATGGGTTGAAGAATGAAATGAATCAGTTTTGGATTGATCCAGTGGGTATTGGGTTGAAGAATAAAATAGGCCAATTTTGGGTTAATCCAGTGGGTATTTATTTGGATTTGGTTGGGTGTGGGTTATTTTTTTGGATGGATTTAAGTCGACCAATGGGTTTGGGTCAATTTTACCAGGTCTAATGGAAACACAATTTCTTAGAAAAATTACCCATAAAAATATCATTCTATAGGTAATTTCCCTATGGAAATATCTTTCCATAGGTAATTTTTCTACTGAAACTATTTTTCATAGGGAAATTACCTATGAAATTATGTTTTTATAGGGAAATTACCTACAGATAAACTATTTCTTAGGTAAATTATCGATGGAAACAACATTCCATAGGTAAATTTTGTGTGCAACTTTAGCTGCGAAACTTGGCGCCAATTTTACGATGAATTTTTATATTCTATCGATAATGTATGGTGGCAAAATTTTCCTCTATTATTTATGATGGAATTGTTATTCCGTCACAATAAACATTTTTCCTTACCATTTTCCCTAGGGAATAAAATTTTCATTAGTAATTATCTATTGAATTTTTCCATAGGTAATTCCTCATCAATATTTAAGAATTTTCTTGTAGTGTAGATACTTTAATCCTTTATGTTTTAAGGGATGAAATTTCTTGAATTTTCAAAGATTCAATGATAAGTTCAACTAAATCAAGCCTTTGTCAAAGGTTGATTTCTTTTGAATGTTATCCTGATTTTTTAATTTCTCTAAAAGAGCCAAATATTTTAAAATCTTTGATCTCACAAATTAAAACTCATAATTACAAAATACTGGAAGGATCTATTCCAATAGTCATGATTTTTCAGAGTGCATTATAAAACCATGGTTCTGCTTTTATTACAAAAAATAATGTTAATCACAACAAAAAGGGTGAAATCCCATTTTTTTAAACAAATTTTTTAAAAGCAAACACACTGATTCCAAAATCTATACTTTGGAAAAATATAACTCTTTCTAAAGAATGGATTTTGAAAGGCACTATAAGACCAAAATCTCTAAAACAAACAAAAGCAAATACTCATATGAGGGAAGTAACCTAGTACAATGATGGGAAGGTAAAAATGAGTTTCTAAAGATTTTCCAATAGTAGATTCTCTGATGTTGGTTCTTCTATGAGTACTATTGATTTGTAGGGAGCCTCAAAATTACCTTCAATAATTAATCTTCTTTTTGAAACATAAAGTTTTTAAAATGCAAGATTTTTTTGCTCAAGTATTCCAAGTGTTTCTTTTCAAAATGTGGATTATTATATAAATGTACCCCATTAAGTTTTCATAAAACCTCATACAACTGATGAGGAACATCAAAATAATTCATCACCAACTTCACCATCATTTTTTGCAATAACTAAAAATATTATTAATGAACTTAATGTTATAAAAAAGGAATTTGAAGTTGGTAAAAAATTTTTGCACGAGGACTTTTTTCCTTTCATAATTAGAAAAAAGAAATTAGTTTTTTTCAAAAACTTTCTAAAAGCAAAAAAAGAAATTCAAAATGAGTTTTATGATTTTTTTACAAAATAAAACTCATGATCTATTTTTTTGATTAGTTTGAAATTTATGCATCTCAAAAATAAATTTCATGTCCATTCAAAACAAACTCAAAATCAGTAAACCCTATAACTTCCAAAATAAGGTTTCTGAATGGAAAATGTCAAATGGTAGGAAAATTCAAGTAGAACACCCATCTTACAAATTTCAAGTGAAAACATATACAAGGATATTAAGAATATCCTGCAATAAAAACTTTACAAATTCTCATCTTAATACAACTTCAAAATAATTAACTAGGATAAAAGAAAGCCAAAAAGTCATTGTTGTTTCCCTTGTTGAGACAACATAGTCAAAATTGAAGAGTCCCTTCTTTTTAATCATTTTTAGATTTTAAAAACAAGTAAAAAATTGTTCAAGAAAGGTAAATCATAATTTACCTAAGCTCTTTATGACCAACTTAATGGAGTAAAACAAATATATACTCCTACTTCGTAGTTGCATAGGTCACCTTTGACAAAAATAGGATCATTAATGCCTTAGATTAGGTATTTGACTTTAAAAAAGACCAATAGGAAATTCAAAATGTAGAGTTTACAACAACACCAAACATAGGTATGGAAAATAGACCAATCATTTTATCTCGGTCTAAGTTTAATGCCACCACTATCTATGAATCGAATATAGATATTTTGCTTGAGTACAACTATAATGGCCCAAATACCGAGTTAGTTAGAAATAATATTTTCCGATGGTAAATAGTGACAACAGGATGAATATTACCTCCTGAAGTCGAGAAATATTTTATTTGATCATTGAAAAGAGAATATTAGCAGGAGCCTGTGGTTTGAATTTGAGATCAAACAGAAGTCATTTGAGCCTCGAAAAGGCAAGAATCACTCACAAATTTGGAATATAACTAGTTTAACTAGACCATAAAATATGCTATAGATCTTAGAAAAATGATCTAAAAATATGAACGTACTCATATTAATAAATGGAATTATACTGGTAAAAGCAAATCAGATCGGAAGATAGTTTCTGATTGACTCAAAAATATATGTGGAGACTAATTAATATATTTTGAGAATTATGGAATTATTTTTAGGAAGGTTTGAACTCAGGAAGTAAGAGAAAAATAATAATTTTGGTTTAAATAGTAATCGGTTGAGCTAGATTTGATCGAGCCTTTAAAAATAGCAAATGATCTTTAAAAATTGCAGGAAGTTCCAGTTGGGCTCTAATTGGTATTTAGAATTATTGGATAGTGAAAAAGTAATTTTACGGTAACATCAAAAATTTACTAATCGGACCAGTTTAAGTGAACCGAACCAAAATGGATTCTGATTAGGCTGAAAATTTGTATGTAGGCTATGGTATATATTTTATGAATTATAGAATTACTTTTGGGAGACACTAATCTTGGAAGGTGAAAGAAATAATTTTTAAAACGTATAATAGGCTTAAGAGGATAATTATACTTAAATTAGGTTGGGCTAACTTGCTTGAACCCAGTCTAATCTATTAAGAGGCCTATAAGAGATGAAAAATCTAATTTTTCCAGAATTCACCATATTTTTCTCCTTCTTTCCCGTTTCTCCTTCTTGGTAGAATTTTTTTCTTTTCCTCTCTAATGGTTTCCTCATCTTCTACTCAATTTCTCCTTAAATGCAAGCCTCATAAGTAAATTTAAACTCTTCTATTAGTTGGTGGCAACTTTTAACTTCTATTTATGGTGAAAGAAGTGGTAGAAATCAAGGATTGAAGTTTATGTGTCAAATTATAAGTAAGTAAAATTAAGATCTTTAATTCAAATTAAAGGCATATATTGATGGATTTAGGTGTGTAGAGTTTATTTATGATGATAGAATCAATTATTAAAGGATGGTTTTTATGGAAATTTGCATGGGTATTTTCGATCACCTTTGAAAACGAATGAAAATGGTGGAATTTTATGGATTTAAGGTAACAAAAATGAAGATTTAAGTGTGAAAGATAAGGAATAAAGGTAAGTGGATACAATATCCCTTAATTTTCATGAATTTTGTGTAGTGGTATAATTATGTAAGTTATGTAATTACGTATATAGTTCATGTTAAATTGAAATAAGCCTTATAAATATGTTTAGGGGTGTTAGAATTGGTGATTTAAATGCCTTAAATAAGGAGAAAAAATTATATGGTATGGATAATATGGAAGCCGAATTAAGTACTAAGAGATAGATTTCGTTCAATTGGATATAAAAATGATTGTATAATTAAGAAATAGGATTTTGCTTGTTTATTTTATATTTAATTTATTTATTTATATAATTTATGTATAATAAATATATTATAATTATAGTAATATTAATTATATATTCTAACTTATATATAACTTATACTTATATATTTATATTCTAATTAGAATATTTATTCTTTTGTTGTATATATTATTCTATTAATATAATAGAATATTATTATATATTGAATATTATATATTTCCATATTTTTTTTATATAAACATGTTAATTAAGGTTATAGGAATGCGAACAGAGCTTATAAATGAAAGTTTAAGTGCTTAAAATGGAGGTAACTTATGTTAATCTAATAGTTATAAGGCCACAAAAATAATAGTAATTAAAAATAGAGTACATTGTGATTTATTGAGAATTATTAAAGTTTAATTGAGTATAATTTACATTGATAGCATATTATACTTTAAATGAAGCTATTAGAGTATAATATATTTAATTCAAATAATAGTGAATAATTAGTTAAATATTGATAAAATAAAGATAAATGGACATTAAAAAGGTAGAATGGTATAGTTAATAGAGCTAAATTACCATTAATGATATTGGTATTAAACAAAAACCAAAAAGATAAAATGAAAAGGTATATAACAAATAACTGAATTAAGTGGGATAAATAAGTCTATCTAAGTGGTGAAATTAATTAAAATGAAATTGTGATGATAGTTATATACCATACCAATTTAAATGCAGTTAAAGTTTATCGATATAAAAGGTGATAAGAAAAGATGTGTAGTGATAAGTATGAATGTAAATGCAATGTTTATGAATATGGAATGATAATTGTACAATAATGTTAAGTGAAAATTGTATTTTATTTAATATAAGCCTAAAAATATGAATAAAGGCTTTTAAAAATGAATTTATACATGAAAAGAAGTGTCCATGAATTTATTTTGAATATATGGAATATGTATGAATATTTTTAAGTGTGAAATTGCATTATATTTAAAGTGAAATTAATGAATTATGATGAGATAATTCATGAAATATGCAAAAGTGATGAAAAAGTCAAGTGACTAGTGTATTGAAGTGTAAATGCAAGTAAAAGTGTTAAAATATGAAAAGTGAAATCAAAATAAGTAATTATTGTGCATTTAGTGGTGGTCAGACAGTTTAAATCTAGTTTAGGATATGATTGGCTGGCCATAGGGATACCCGTACTGCGATGCAAGTCATTGTGCCTTACCTCACTATGGCAGGATTGTAATGATCTCCCATAGTTTAGTGTTCAGTGAAAGTGATGGAGTGGTCCTTCAGGGTCATTCCTTAATGCAGTGTTGTGGATTCGTAGGATCCATGTTTCATATATCCGATCTAAAGATTTATATCGGGATTGTACTAGGGGTATAATGACAAAAATAAGTTAAAAGTGTAAAAAATGAAGTGAAAATGAGAATGTGAGTGAAAAAAAACCTAATTGAAAGAAAATAAAAAGTTTAGGGTCAAAATGATAATTTTTCTAAATAAGAAGTTCAGTGGATAAAAATGATAAAGTAATGAATGAAAGGGTAAAAAGAGTAAAATAGTGACTAAATAGTTTAAAAATGAACTTTTGTAATTTTGGAGGACCAAAATTTAATTTTATATGAAAATGATAAAATAGGGACCATTTGGTAATTTGTATGCCAAATAATGGGTTTAGAGTGAAAATGAGTGAACTAGTCACAAAATTGTAAATAAAGTGTAAAATGATAATTTTGTAATTAATTGAAAATAATTAATAGATTTAATTATTAAAATGGTAATTGTGTAATGAATAAAAATATGAAGGTTAATTCCTAAGTGAAAACGAAATGTAAGTGAACTTATTTGTAAAGAACGAAAAAAATTGGTACTAAAATATAAAGTGGTAAGAAAATAACATGTTAAGGATCAAAATTATAATTTGTATAGTGAATAGTAAATGAAGTGCATAAATGAGTTCAATTAGTGATATTAAAGTAATTAATTATTATTGGAAGGCAATATTGTAATTCAATGAAATGTTAATTAAAGGACGAAATTGTAAATGAACCTTATTATATAGTAAAATAGGGACCAAAAGTGTAATTCTTGCACTTAAGTAAAAAGTAAGGATTAAATCGTAATCTTACATATCATAGCATATATTAAGAGTAAAAGATAAGAAAAATAAGCTATAAGAGTGAATAGTGAAAAATAAGGTAAATTAGAAAATGTACAACTTTAGGGACCATATTATAATTTGCCATTAATAATAGTAAGGAGAGGACTAAAATAAAAATTCAAAAATAGTATAGTCCATAAGTGTAATTAAAAGTATATTAAATATTGTTTAAGAAATGACAAAAATAATAAGGTTGAGCAAGTGAAGGGTAAATTGTAAATGAATGGAATTTAAAAAATGACTTAATTAGAAATTAGTCCTGATAAGATTAAAGGAAGATTAGCCTACAAGTTGAATTAGCTTGCGATCAGTAAGTTAAATAAGTTTGAAAATATTAGGGCCATTATGGATGAAAATGTTATAGATAGTGTTAATGCATAGGTTATTGATGTCAGTATTAATGATAAGAATAGTGGCAGTAAATTAATTAATAATGCTTCTATAATGTTAAAGAATTAATCAAAGGGGTTAGCAAAGTATAGATAGATCATAGTAGTAACGAAAAGAAATGATAGAAAGTTTGATCAGGAAAGTAAGGTAATAGTATTGCTAAATAAGATCCTAGCACTTAAATGTTATTGAATAAAAGTGTAAGCATAGTAATAGCTGATTTTAATAGTTGATGGATAATCGAAGTAGCAATATTAAAAGAATTAATGACAGTATAATATGAGAAATGAATAAGCTTGTGTATACCTATATGTGATTAGGATAGGAAAGTTTGGGATATGTATTCTACCACTGGGCATTTTTAATGCTCAGCGTGTAGTATTGTGACTGCGCGTAGGTTTTGAAGATAGAAAGATTCAATATATTTGATAGACAGACGTAGAGGATGATGGAAGGCTTAGGCATGGCATATATGTTATCATAAGGAATAGGATGTAAGTGTTAAAATTATGGTTATGTATTTGTATAAGTGCAAACTGTACTTAGTATTGTATATGAACTGTTTGGTTATTGTAGTGCTTGAATATTGATGATGTTTGAAAAAAAATTACCGAACTGTTTGGTATAGTGCATCATGTGACTGTAGCTCTAATGTGACATCTGAGTTAATTTGTCACCGTATATATAGGATAGTGTTATAAGGGTGTTACAACAACATCCTTAGTCTTCACCAACAAAAGATTGTGGCCTCAAATGCTTACAAAACCTGAGCCAATACATTTGATAGAGCTATAACTGAACTCCTTATAGCAAGATTCTCGGAACAATTGAAAGGTTAGTGGGATTATCATCTCACTTCTCGACAACAGCTAGAAATATTAAGTGTCACTCAAACCACAAAGGAAGGAATACTCATTCTAGAAGAAATTAGGAACCCAATACCAAATGCAATAGCAATCCTAATTCACATGTTAGCTTGCACCTCATAGGTGACCCTTCCTATCTAAAAGATAAAAATGCAGAACTTCTTTTTAATCTTTATTGCAAAAACTTTGATTTTCAAAAAAAAAAAATGATTTCTTAACAAGGGTAATACTTAGGGAAGATTCTATAAAATCTTTTTGAAAAGAAAAATTTCTAGCAAGTCTTTCTAACCTTTTAAGAGAGAGAGTTCGCAAGAAAAGTAAATAAGCTTTTAGAATCATTAAGTTCCCTTATAATCAATTAACTTATGGTGAATCGGTTAGTTTCACGCAAAAAAGGTTTGAAAATCTATAAAGATGAACTTTATAATTTATATAATTTTATTATTTTCATAAGTTAATTTTTTTATTGATTATCTAAAAAGTTATAAATTAATTGAATTATAAAAGGAAAAAGCATAATGGCTAGAAAATGTTGATTTGATTTATACCAAACAAGTTGAAATTACTCTTTTACCTTTTTGTCAAATTGGCTAAAAAAAAAAAGGTTCTCATGTTTCCCTCTAGTTATTTTTCACTTGTACTACCCCATTCTTTTTCTTCTTTGCTTCCAAAACAAGATTGAGAGTTATTACTATTAGTTGAACACTTTTCTACTTCCAATAAAATTAGTCAAATTATTTCCTATTGTAAATTATTTATCTAATACCAAGAAAATATAATCTATAATTTGTAAATTATCAAAGTTGACTATGAGAATTTGGAAGATATAGAGAAAGTAAAAATTATGTTGGTAATGGAGACTTAAATGTAAATGCGAGGAAAGTATTGATACATGTATTAGGCATAAGAGATGATAACAATAATGGAGATGAAGTTGATGCTTCTTAAGATAGTTTAGTTTCAATTCAAGATGCTGATTCTTGAAGTAGATGATTTTGATTCAAATGGTGTTGGTAATGATGATCATGAATAACATTCGTGTAACATTAATAGAGATATATACAATGATAGTGATAGTGGAATAGATGGATTCAAGGAGCAGACATTCGAATAAGGACCAATCATAGGTATGCATTTTGAAAATGTTGATTATGTGTTGAAATTTTATAAAAAACATATTAGGAGAAAAGGTTTGTTGGTTTATAAGAGATCTTTAAAAATATTTGGTGATATGGGGCATAAGTATTTGATGTTTACCTATGATAAGTCTAAAGCATGAAGCTAAATGAAATATAGCAAGAAAAATAATTGCCCAACTAGGATAAATGCTAAAGTTATCATTTTGGGTAAAAATGATAAAGTAATGAATGAAAGGGTAAACTAGTGACTAAATAGTTTAAAAATGAACTTTTGTAATTTTGGGGGACCAAAATTTAATTCGATATGAAAATGATAAAATAGGAACCATTTGGTAATTTGTATGTGGCATATTTTCATAGAGTTGTCAAAAATGTTGAGGGTTCAAGTGACTATGGCCTTTCTAAAAAGGAATTTAAAGCAGTTGTTTTGAATAAAATTATGGCAAAGGATTTTAATATGAGGTGTAATAATTTTTTGTCTACTCACATGTTAAATGGAAAACAATGAGTGGGCAAGTTGTATTTAAAAAGGCATAGTTGGATGCCTATTTACCTCAAAAATTTTTTTTGGGCTAAAATGTTGTCAATGCAAAGGAGTGATGAATGCATGCATTTTTTGATAACTATATCAACTATAAAAGAACATTGAAACAATTTATTGGTAAGTATGAATTGGATTTAGGAGAAAAGTATAAAAATGAGCTTTAAGATGAATATAAGTGCAAGTATAATAAAATCAAATGTGATTCAGGGCTTTTATAGAAGGAACAACTTAAGAGTGCTTATACACGCATAATTTTTAGCTTGTTTTAAAATCAATTACATAGGCAATACCGTAATGAGTTGTCCACAACATAAGATGAAGAGAAAATAGATGCTAATAATGATAATAGGGTAGAATACCGGTGACTCAATTAGGAATAAAGTTTATGGAAATTATTTTACATTCATAGTTGATTATAGGTTAAAGGGCAAATTTATCTAGTGTAATTGCAAGTCATTGGTATCAAGGGTTTTACTATGCTATCATATATTGGAAGTAATTACACACAAAATTATAAACTATGTTAATGAGTAATAGATCTTCAAAAGGTGGAGACAAATGTGTATCGATCACACTCGAATTGTGATGCTTCAAAAAAATCATGATCGCAAGTCGAATAATGAATGGTGATACTAGGCAACACTGGGGTGAATAGTGTTAGGGAGTATGCCTTAGAGCCCATGTAATAGGGATGTTTTTCATGTGTATAAAATTTATATTCTTAATAAAAGGCATAATTCATTTATTACTGCTATGTTTAAATACATGAGTTTGTAAATCTTAAATTAATGAATGAAGTCCTAGATATTATAAACACAGTGCAAAGGTAATTATTAAGGTGTTCATGATGTGAGATGTCCATTGCATGCAAATGTGTTAATATCCAAATATCCCTAGTCATAGAATTAACAAGATAGGACATTATTAATTCGGACAGACTAGCACATGTTATGCTTCTTGAATGGTTCAAGCAGTGGTTCTCATAACTGTAATTATGGAAGATAATCAAAGCTAACATGTGGATGCTTGTTATAAGAACAAGTTCATTGGAGACCTGCAAAGAGAATCTTCACATGGATATTAAATCTATATCAGTGAGGAATCTCTTCATAGCGGTTGTGCAAGTATCCTTAGACTTGAGATCACCAAAGTTATCTTAAGTAGCAAGTGGTATACTTTGATTCCATAACTGATTCCTTCTAACTGGGAGTGAACATAGTTAGGAGATTGGGTATATCATAACCTACTTGAAGATAGTTGAGTGATTGACAAAGGATTCACCATCCCAAATTTAATAAGGGAAGTTATCTTGCATGATTCTATAATTACCTTGTTCAAAGAATCTCTGGCCAGAGTAAAATGCCAAGATGGATAGAGATCTATGGAGGGCATTTTGGGAACAATGGTTAAATTAATATAACATACATAATTAGATTTATATGAGTTAACACAAATCCATACTCAGAATCTAATTCAGATAAGAGTGGTGAGAGGAGTAATTGCACGGTAACTGTTTCTATGGAAGGGTATAGTCAAACTACATGAATTTCCTGACATTTGGGTAGTCATAATGCCTAGCTAGAGGCCAATCATGAATTGTATAATGATGTATCAAAAATATCAATGGGGATTGATAAAATGATTTGAAGGAGTTTAAATCATGTGAGTTTTGGATAGAACTCACAATTACATATTATACTACCAACATGGATAGGAACCCAATAGGTCACACACATATAGAGAAAAGGATAAAATGGTAAAATGACAAGGATAATAATATTTGATATTATTATGAGGGTATAGAAGTGAATAAGATAATAATTAATTAAAGAGTTTAATTAATTATGATCAAGCAAAATTGTCTGCGGAACTTTTGAGAAATGTTCTATAAATTGGACCTAATTGAAATAATGTATTTCATGATTAATTATTATTGTCTTATAAGTGTTATAGGACTACTATAAGTGTTATTGGACTGATATAATAATTAATAAGTCCATTGGAGGAGTTATAAAGGGGCCAGAGGAATGGAGCTGGTGTGGAAGCCCTTTTGTAGAGGGCCACACACCAACTCCATATAGAAGGCCTTAATGACCTATTTCTTGGACCAAATTAGTTTATATATGTTACATAAGTGTTATGGAACCTACATATTTAATTTGGTTGGATTTGGAATCCACTTGGGTATTTAAATCCAATTAGTTGCACAAGGGCCTAGTTTGTGGGTTTTGTGCATAGTCTTTTATGAAAATGTTTAATTTGGATTTAATTAAGCCCAAATGATTATAATTAATTCCAGAGGCCCAATTAATAATTTTCCAGCAATTTTAAAGAGCCCAATCTCATTAGAAGTTGAAATTTTAACCTGACGATAAAAGTCCAACTAATGAGGAATTAGGGTTAAGTGATTAAACACATAAGAAAGTCTTATTCTTCTATTCTCTCTCTCCCTTTTGTGCCACTCCCTTGATAGCTCTAGGTTTTTTTGGCCACTCCTTGTTCTACACCAATTTGTTGGTTCAATTTATCATTCTCTAGTGTGGATTACTCATTGGAGGTGTTAGATTTTGGACACTGTGATTTGCGACAACCCGGTGCGAAGTAAAATCAACTGTTCAACAAAAATCAAAGGTGATTTTTCTTATTCTCATATAGTTATATTGTATATTCATGCGAAGATCAGTAATATTGGTTAAAAAATTTTAAATTTTGCTTATGTATGAGATGCATGTAACCGAGAAATTCCAACAAATAGTACCACCCAAGGCCATTGGGACCCATAAAAATTTCACTTCACCATTGAAAAGTATAATTTATGACGAGTCTAGTGGTATAATTTAAGGTAAAATTGAAGTCAAATAGGCCCCTAAAAGATACAAATAAAAAAATACTCAGACTGTGAAAGAGTTGACTACCTTTAAGCAAGTCAGAAAAAATATTTTGAATCTAAAAAAAATATTTTGATTGTATGGAACAATCAGAAATAGTTACAATGAAATTTTGAAAGTGAAAAATGAATTTTTGGAAAAATTTGAAAAATTAGGATTTTGGATCGGTAATTTTGTCTCTAGGCTAAGAAATATTTTGAAATGAACTCGAATTGATCCAAAATTTAAAAAACATCTTAATTAATATTTTTAGACTAATTTTAGAGATGAATTAACAATTTAGAGCTTATAGCTAATGAAATGGTGACAAATGGCTTAATATTGATCACATATTAAAAAAAATGGTCAAAGCTAGTTTAACACTCTGATTAAAAGGAGGTATAAAAGGCTAGAGAATGGATATATTTCTTTAGAGAAATTTGCCTCCTCCTTTCTTCTTATTCCTTTTCCATAATCCAAGCTTTCTCCTACCCTATTTCTCATTCACATTTCATCTAGAATCTCATCTTTATCATCTTTTCTACCTTAGAATAAGTTCAAGTGGAGTTTTGAGTGAAGAAAGTTGGAGAATTTCAAGTTGGAGAAAATTGCTAAGTATGTAAAATTAGGGTATTTTGGTAGAAAATTGTAGAAAATTGACAAAATAAATGATTTTAAGTAATTTTATATTAAAAAATTAAAAGAAAACTTATGATTTCTTACCTTTTAAATTCCACCATAAGGTGAAAAAGAAGAAGGAAAAAGGACCAAAAGGGAAAAAGGCAAGGAGAAAGAGAATTAGGAGGTTTCAAACACATTTTGAGGTTAGTGGATACAAATTACACATAATTTCACTGAGTTTCCTTTAAATATTGCATAAATTTACATTATTTAACTATAGAAATATGTATAAAATGTTGAAATAACTTAATATTATTTAGTAAATTAGTGAACTAACATGAAATAAATGATAATTATCATGAAAAAATCAATATACCTTCAATCTTGACATGGATGAATTGTATACCTTTGATTCAAAGCTTGAATTTTGATGTTAATTTGATAAGATGGCATGAAATGATTATTAGAACAATGTTCCAACTTAGTTTGAGTAAAAAGCAATTACTAGTACCTAAATTTCACTAAGGATGAATGGTATATATATGCTTTTATACCAGTTGAATTTGAATGCATATAAATATATGAAAGCATAAAATAATCATACAAACATAAAAAGAAAGATAATACAAGCTTGTTCACTCCCTGTGGTCACCTTAGAATATTTAGGATAATTGGAGTCCTCGTCTTGCATATTCGGTTTAAGGGTTTTCACTAGTTATTACTAGGGGCAAATATATAATTTAGCGAGAAAAAGAGGACTAAAGAGTAAATAAGTGAGAAAGAATGCTAAAAATGTAAATGAAGAGTAAATAAAATGAAAAATTTGATTAAGTGATTAATAGTGATAATTGTGTGAAAAAGTGAGAAAAGAAGGGTAAAAATATAAATCAATGTTAAAAATATAGTTAAAAAGGGTAAAATGGTAAAAAAGATGAAAATGTATAAAAGTGAAGTCAACAGGGAGCAAATGGTAATTTACCACTATATGAAGAAATTATATGAACTAAAACGTAAATTAAAGGATAAAAATGTAATAAATGATATAAAAGGGTAAACGAGTAAAATTAGTATAATAACTAGTGGAAAATGTAATAAAGCAAAAGTTTAGACACAAAATAGAATTTTTACCTAAGATGTGGAATAAATAAGTAAAAAGTGGAAATAAATAGTGAAGGAGATTAAATAGCAATTTAAGGATTCAAAAGGAAACTTTGAAATAAAAATATAGTATTAGGTAATAAGAAAATGAATGTCCATAATAAACTATTTTATATATGATGAAATTTTATGTAGTGTATCCACCACTAGGCAATGAAGTTGCTTAGCACATGATTTTGTTTGACAGCTCATAGGGGATAGATAATAGAAGATAGGTGGCAGTAAAAAAGAGAGTGCATGGCATGTATATGATACATAATGTAAAAGATATTATGTTACATTTATTTTGGGAAAATAATAGATTAGTTAATTATGTAAATGATATATGCTTAGTAGTGGATTATAGATATGTAAACTATAAATATGTATAATGATTATGTTGTGGTATGGTTTGTGTTTATTGATAATTGCGATGATTTTGTGGATGGATTGTGATTGATGGGTAATGATGTTAGAGAGTATGCCTTAGAGCCCATGTAAAAGGGATGTATTTCATATATATATAAATTTATATTCTTAATAAAAGGCATCATTCATTTGTTAATACTATGTTTAAATACATGAGTTTGTATATCTTAAATTAATAAATACAGTCCTAGATATTATAAACACAGTGCAAAGGCAATCATGAAAGTGTTCATGATATGAGATGTCTATTGCAAGCAAATATGATAATATCTAAATATCCATAGTCATAGAATTAAAAAGATAGGACATTGTTAATCCGGACAGATTAGCACATGTTATGCTTCTTGAATAGTTCAAGCAGTGGTTCTCATAATTGTAATTATGAGAGATGATCAAAGCTAACATGTGGATGCTTGTTAGAAGAAAAAGTTCATTGGAGACTTGCAAAGAGAATCCTCACATGGATATTAAATCAATGTTAGTGAGGAATCTCTTCATAGCGGTTGTGCAGATATACTTAGACTTGAGATCATCAAGGTTATCTTAAGTAGCAAGTGATATACTTTGACTCCATAACTGATTACTTCCAACTGGGGGTGATCATAGTTAGGAGGTTAGGTATATCATGACCTACTTAAAGATAGTTGAGTAATCGATAAAGGATTCACCATCCCAGATTTATTAAGGGAAGTTATCTCACATGATTCTATAATTGCCTTGTTCAGAGAATCTCTGGCCAGACTAATATGCCAAGATGGATAGGGATCCATGAAAGGCATTTTGGGAACAATGGTTAAATTAATAGAACATATATATAATTAGATTTATATGAGTTGACAAAAATTCATACTCAGAATCTAATTGAGATAAGAGTGGTAAAAGGAGTAATTGCACGGTAACCGTTTCTATGGAAGGGTATAGTCAGAACCACTCAACTTTCTTGAAATTTGGGTAGTCATGATGCCTAGCTAGAGGATGCTCATGACTTGTATAATAGTGTATCATAAATATCAATAAGGGATTGATAAAATAATTTAAAGAAGTTTAAATCATTTGAGTTTTGAATAAAACTCATAATTATATATTATGCTGCCAATATGGACATGAACCTAATAGGTCACACACATACAGAGTAAAGGATAAAATGGTAAAATTATAAGGATAATAATATTTGATATTGCTATGGGAGAAGAGAAATGAATAAGAGAATAATTAATTAAAGAGTTTAATTAATTATGATCAAGCAGAAATGTTGGCAGAACTTTTTAGAAATATTATGGAAAATGAACCTAATTAAAATATTACATTTCCTAATTAATTATTATTGGACTATAAGTGTTATAGGGCTGATATAATAATTAATAGATCCATTGGAGAAATATAAGAGGCCCAAAAGAATTGGTTTTTGCGTAGAAACTCACCAGAGGATGGGTTCCACGCTAACTCCAAATAGAAGGCCCTAGAGGCTTAATTCTTGGACTAAAATAAATTAAATATATTTTAGAAGTGTTATGGAGCCTATATATTTAATTTGGATGGATTTAGAATTGATTTGGATGGTTAAATCCAAGTATATGTATAAATGGCCTTGTTTATAGGTTATGTGCATAGTCCTTTATAAAATGACTTAAATTAGATTTAATTGAGCCCAAATAAATTAATAATATTTCTAGAATCCCAATTAATATTTTTTGAGTAATTTTAAAGAGCCCAATTCGATTATAAAGTAGGATTCTTAACCTAAATATAAAAATCCAAGATAAAAGGAATTAGGGTTAAGTGAGTTTCATAAGAAAAGAAATTCTCTATTCTTCTCTAACCCTAGCCACCACTCTCTCTCCTTGCTAGCATTAAGGAATTTCGGCCACCTTGTAATTTCAATAGTTCTTGGTTCATTTAATCCTTCTCTAGTGTGGATTACGATTGGAGGTGTTCAATTTTGGACACTATGATTTGCGATAATCTAGTAAGAAGGAAAATCAACTGTTCAACAAAAATCAAAGGTGATTTTTCTTATTCTCATTAATATTTATATTGTATATTCATAGCAATATCAGATATATTGGTTAAAAATTTTAATTTCCGCTTATACATGTGATGTATATAGCTGATAATTCCCGACATGGTATCGGAGCCACGATTTTGCCATGAATCTACAATTCTATATTTTTGTGGAATAGTTTTTCTTTTTATTTTTGAGTTATTTATTTTATGAAATTTAAAATATCAGATCTGATTGTTCATAAATAAGAAACATTGATTTCTGGATGTATGTGATCAAATAAATAAAATGAAAAATAAAACGATTCTTTTATGTAAAGAATCATTCTTTAGGCGTGGAGTATTTTTATTTTTCAATAAAGTTTAGGGGCTGTTCTAAATTAAATTTTTATTGATCCATGCTAAAATTATTTTGATGATAATTTATGTGTTTAATATATGATATTAAGCCATAGTATTAAACAAAATTAAAATCGAACAAATTTTGCATGAAAACTAGTTTAATTGAAAAGTTTGATAAATTGGTGTTCTTCGTGTGTTCTTGGTAAGTTCATATTTAGAACGATTTTTAATCCTCTAAATTTGATATATATGATCTATTAATGTATTTTTAATTAATTGGATTAATTAAAATGAGCCTTGAATTAATTAGATTAATTTTAATTTATTAAAGCCACTTAATGGGTTTAATTATGTTTACGGGTTTGATTTAAATTAGTGAATGACTTGGTGAGCCCAATGAGCTGATTTAAATTAAATATTATAGAATTTAATTAAGTTTATTAATGGGTTTTAAAGGCTGGAGTGGGCTTGGATCATTCCAAAAGGCCCAAATGGTCCAAAAGACACAAAACTAGTTTGTGTGTGAACACGTTTTTAGGGTTTAAATTGTAGGTTTCGGCCTACCCATTATTTTAAATCAAAAATTGATTCTTTAATTCTTTAATATGATTAATTAATTAATTAATTAATTAATAATCAATTGGATTGATAATTAAGACAAGAACGCATACATGCAAATAGGTTGCCTAAAATGGAAAGTTTCCAAAATGAAAAAATTTTCCTAATTTGATCACATTATTAAAATAACTCAAAAGTAAGTTTCAAGAGTTGAAACTTAGTTTTTATTCTTTTATATGATTTTACTTTATGCATTAAAAATTTATATAAGGGTGCATGATTGGCATGTTGGATAGTTATGGACAAGGCCAATGTGATTGAGCATAATGCATGTTTTGGCCTAATGAGGATTTTCATGTCCCGGCCTAATGAGGATTTCCATGTCCCGGCCTAATGAGGATTTTCATGTCCCGACCACTTTTTTTTGGTTTAAAATATAATAGAGACCTCTATCAAGGAGTAAGATGGGCCGGATGGAGATCCAACAAGATTGAAGATAATGTAATTATTTTTACTTGTTTGAATCGTGCATATTACTTAGGTTTGACCTTTTGATTTTCCTTTTGGCTCGGGGAGGTCAATATAGTAAAGTCTATAACTATATCATATTTGTATGCTTATGTTTACGTGATAGATATAGGATGCATACCAATATATGCCAACCATCTATGATGAGCTTAATTAACTAAAATCCCTCAAACTAATACTAAGGTATATAAGCCTTCCATTAATTGGAGGAGAACCAGAGTTCTTTATAGTATGGGTTGTTGACCATAGTCAACCTCATATTATATAAAAAATGTTCGAATCTAACTAAATGGGTTACTTAGCTAGCCCATTAGCTTGTTGACCACAATCAAGGCTAATAGTTTTAGAGGCAAGATTAGGGAATGCATATATGATATGCATACATCAAGAATTGATAACCTAATGATCCAATAGTTGTGTAAAGACACAATTTGTATAGAGATACCTACCTTTCAAGGGTATGAAATTTGACTTGTTGACCACAGTCAAGGTCAAATTTCATATCAAGGATTGGATATTGGCCCACTAAGAAAACCATTGGGTTTTCTTGGATTATATAGTGAGGGCTATTGATTCGCAATAAAATAGTAGGAGTAAATGGATTAATTAAAGACCTAATTAATGCATACATATATATGAACATACTCTCATATGTTTTCTTTTTCACATCTAGGTCATCATTATAAGCACATCAAACATAAACATACGATCAATCTTGGATAACAAGCTGGTTGGTAGCAATTATTTTGACTGGATCAAACAAGTGAGAATTATTCTCAGAGCTAAAAAGATCCATTATGTCTTGGATAAAGATCCACCACCACTTCCATCAGATGATGCCATTGATGAGATCAAAGGCATTTATTGAAAATACATGGAGGATAGTCAAGCAGCGGCATGTCTGATGCTGGGTGCTATGTTCTCAGAGCTTCAAAAGCAACATGAGATGATGGATGCTAGAACCATCATTTTGCATCTAGAGGAGTTTTATGCTTATCAAGCTAGAACTAAGGAATATGAGATTGCTTGAGCTCTATTTAGCTACAAAATGGTGGAAGGCACTTCAACTGCTATACATGCATTAAAGATGTATGGGTATATTGAGAATTTGAGTAGACTTGGCTATGTAATGGATAATGATCTATACATAGATTTAATCTTGTACTCATTGGCTCTAAGTTATGCACTTTCATGTTTAACTTCAACATGAACAAAATCCAAGTAACCACTCTTGAGTTAATCAATATGCTCAAAACAGCTAATGGATCCTTCAAGAAGGATTAAAAAAGTGTCATGGTTGTCACTTTTGCTAAAGAAAAGAAGCAGAAAAAGAAAAAGATGACCAAGGCACAGCCAAAACATGGTGGGGTTTCTAAGAAGAAGGTTGCCAAGAAAGAGAATCCCAAAGGAACTTGCTTCCATTATGGGAAAGATGGTCATTAGAAGCGTAACTGCAAGGCCTATCTAGATTCTTTCAAGGAGAAGAAGCAAGCTAATGCTTATACTTCAAGTATTCATATGATTGAAATAAATACTTATTCTATTGCTTCAAACAAATCTTGGGTATTAGATACCGGATTTGGATCTCATTTATGTAATGATCTACAAGGGCTTAAAAGCAGTAGAAGAGTTGGAAAGGCAGAAATATGTCTACAGTCAGCTACTTGAAAAAATATCTTTACAACAGTTGTAGGGACTTATTTCTTTCAGTTAAATAATTGTTATTATGTTCTAGCATTATCTAAAAGTATTATTTCTTTTAGTTATTTATTGAATGATTATGACATTTCTTTAAAGGATAAATGTTGTTACATTTTTAAGAACAATATATTTTATGCTAAAGCTATCATTGAGAATGTATATTTGTTCTTGATTTAACTAAAGAAGTGCATAATATGGATACCAAGAGAATGAAACAAGATAATCTAAATACTTCATATTTATAGCATTATCGTTTAGGCCATATAAATGAGAAATGCATGACCAAACTACACAAGTCAAGTGATTTGGGATTATTTGATTATGAATCATTTGATACATGTAAATCTTGTTTGTTAGGAAAAATGACAAAAACTCCATTTATTGGTAAAGGAGAACGAGCTAAAATGATTTTGATCTTAATGTATTTAGATGTATGTGGTCCAATGACTACGCATGCCAGAGGAGGTTACCCCTACTTCATTACTTTCATAGATGATTACTCCAGTTTTGGATATATCTATCTAATGAAATATAAATTAGAAGCATTTGAAAAGTATAAAGAATTCAAAAATGAAGTAGATAAGCAATTTAGCAAGAGTATTAAGACACTTAGATTACATCGAGGTGGAGAATACTTAAGCCAAGAATTTCAAGATTATCTTAGAGATAATGGGATTTTATCTCAATGGACTCCACCATATACATCACAACATAATGGTGTATCTGAGAGGAGAAATCAAACACTATTAGATATGGTTCGATCCATGATGAGTCGAGCAAACTTGCCTAAGTTCTTTTGGGGATATGCATTAGAAACTACTGTTTATGTGTTAAACAGAGTTCTTAGTAAATCGGTTGATGTTACTCCATATGAGATATGGAATAAGAAGAAACCCACACTTTCTCATATGAAGGTATGGGGTTGTCTTGCTTATGTAAAGAGGACAATGTCAGACAACCTATATGTTAAGTATGACAAATGTTTATTTATGGGATATCCAAAAGAAATGTTTGGATATTATTTCTACCATCCCTTAAAACAAAAGGTGTTTGTTTCAAGGCATACTGTCTTCTTAGAATGAGAGTTTCTCCTATAAGAGGATAGTGGAAATAAAATTTAACTTGGTGAAGTTCAAGACCAACATATAGAAGTAGATAAACCGATTAAACCTGAGACTGAATCTTATAATGATGAGATTATAGTTGAACCTAATTATAAACAAAATCCTAAAAGATCTACTAGGATGCATTCTATCCCTGTGAGATATGGATTTCACATTGATTCAGATAGAGGCATAACTGTAGTAGAGGACAATGAGCCTACAAGCTATCAAGAAGTTGTGAATAGTTCAAAACGTGATTTATGGCTTAAGGCTATGCAGTCTGAAATGGACTCCATGTATGAGAACAAAGTATAGGCTTTAGCTCAATCACCTGAAGGGATAATACCCATTGGGTGCAAATGGGTCTTCAAAAAGAAGACCGGCATGGAAGGTAATGTAGTTACCTATAAAGCTCACTTAGTAGCAAAAGGCTATCTTCAAAGAGAAGGAATTGACTATGATGAAACCTTTTCTCCTGTAGCAATGCTTAAGTCTATAAGAATACTTTTAGCCATTACAGCTCATTATGATTATAAGATTTAGCAAATGGATGTGAAGACAACTTTTCTAAATGGAAATCTGACTAAGGATGTGTATATGACACAACATGAAGGGTTCACATCAGAAGATGGTGAAAAGGTATGCAAGCTTCAAAGATCCATTTATGGATTAAAGCAAGCCTCTAGTAGCTGGAACATATGATTCAATGAGACAATAAAAGAGTTTGGTTTCTCACAGAATGAAGATGAACCTTATGTGTATAAAAGGGTTAGTGGGAGTACAATTATGTTTCTAGTTCTATATGTGGATGACATATTGATCATGGAAAATGACATTTCTCTTCTCCAATCTATTAAAATATGGTTATCCAAGCAATTCTCCATGAAAGACCTTGGAGAAGCATCCTATATTTTGGGAATAAGATCTATAGAGATAGATCCAATAGGTTGTTAGGTCTTTCTCAAAGTATATATATAGATAAAGTATTAAAGAGGTTTAATATGGATCTTTCTAAGAAAGGGTTTATACCCATGATGCATGGGAAATACCTTTCCAAGTCTATGTGTTCGTAGACACTACAGGATAGAGAGAGCATGAATAGAACACCATATGCATCTGCAATTGGTTCTATCTTGTATGCTATGTTATGTACACGTCCAGATGTAGAATTTTCTTTGAGTTTCACAAGCAAATTCCAATATAATTTTGAAGAGGAACATTGGGCAGCTATCAAGAATATGCTTAAGTACTTGAGAAAGACTAAGGATATATTCTTGGTATATAGAGATGGCAGTTTGGAAATAACTGGATATACCGATGCCAGCTTCCAATCTGACAAAGATGATTGTAAATCATAGTTTGATTTTGTATTCATAATAGAAGGAGAAGCAGTTAGTTGGAAGAGTTCCAAACAAGAAACAACGGCTGATTCCATGAAAGAAGTTGAGTAAATTGCTGCTTCGAAGGCTGCCAAAGAAGTAGTATGGATCAAAAAGTTCATATCTGAACTAGGAGTGGTGCCTAGCATTGTTGAACCAATTCATTTATATTGTGACAACAATAGAGCCATTGCACAAGCAAAGGAACCACAATGTCATCAACGATCCAAACATGTTCTCAAATGCTACCATCTCATAAGGGACATAATAGCTAGAAGTGATGTGAAAATAGAAAGGGTACCTATAGATGATAATGTGGCGGATCCCCTCACTGAAGCACTTTCCCAGATAAAGCACGATCACCATATAAATAATATGAGTTTAAGACATACGAGTGATTGGCTCTAGTGCAAGTGGGAGATTATTAGAGAGTATGCCCTAGAGCCCATGTAAAAGGGATGCATTTCATATATTTATAAATTCATATTCTTAATAAAGGGCATCATTCATTTGTTAATGCTATGTTCAAATACATGAGTTTGTATATCTTAAATTAATAAATGAAGTCCAATATATTATAAACACAGTGCAAAGGCAATCATGAAAGTGTTCATGATATGAGATGTCCATTGCATGCAAATATGATAATATTTAAATATCCTTAGTCATAGAATTAACAGGATAGGACATTGTTAATCTGGACAGACTAGCACATGTTATGCTTCTGGAATAGTTCAAGTAGTAAATTCATATTCTTAATAAAGGGCATCAATCATTTGTTAATGCTATGTTCAAATACATGAGTTTATGTATCTTAAATTAATAAATGAAGTCCTAAGTATTATAAACATAGTGCAAAAGCCAATCATGAAAGTGTTCATGATATGAGATGTCTATTCCATGCAAATATGATAATATGTAAATATCCCTAGTCAAAGAATTAACATGATAGGACATTGTTAATCTGGACAGACTAGCACATGTTATGTTTCTTAAATAGTTCAAGCAGTGGTTCTTATAACTGTGATTATGGGACACTACAAGAAAAAAGGCTTTCAAGGACGGAAAATCTAGTCCTTAAAAGTGCTAATCCGGTCCCTAAAACTTAATAAGGACAAGAAAAACAGGTCGCTATCCCATCCTTATAGGCTTCGAAGCTAATGATAATTAAGGACGAGATATATCTACTGGTCCTTAAAACTTTTAGTGATCGGGTAAGTAACTGTTCCCTAAATAGTATTAAGGACCGATTTTTCCGTCCTTAATAATGTAAGTCACGTGCTCTTTAGAGTTAATAAGGACCGGATATATGGTCCACAAAAATATAATAACGACCGTAAATGTTTAAGGACTAGTCTTAAACCCGATCGCGTAAAACCATTAGGGACCGGATAAAAACTGGTCCCAATTAGTATTAAGGACCGGCTTTACCGTCCTTAATAATGTAAGTCATCTGATCATTACAATAAATATAGACTAGAAATCCGATCCTTAAAAATGTAATATTGACAGTAAATTTTTAAAGACCATACTAAAATCTAGTCGTTGAAATATAAATAAGGAAAGGAAATGCCATCCTTAAAAGTAATAATCATAGAACCATATGATAGATTAAAGACAATAAAACTTTAATTAGAGACCATTCTTTTTACCCTGTATTTTTAATTTAGTATCACAACTAGAGCATCCAAATTAAGATTGCTCAAAAGCATAGACAATTAATAATATAATACATTCATAGATAATTTAAAATTGATAAATATATAGAATTATCATCCAAAAAATCAATGCATTGTTTATACAGCCCCTTTGCAAAAAAAAAAAAAATCTATAACAAAATAAGATAATGCCTTTCTATCTAGCCAAAAATCTAATGTTCTTTTGAATCTTCGTATTCAATTTTGTACTTCAATGTTTTGTCCATACCAAAAACTGGAAAATGTATAAGGAAACAAAAATGATTATGCCAGAAAATATATAAAACTACTATAAATAATTAATTAAATCTACAAATATTTTGAGAACAAACCTTAGAAAAAGTATATGTCCTTTAAGTGTAAATATATACACTTCAAAAAGTCAGCATATGATCCTCAAAAAAATATAATTCCACCAAGTGTAACTATCTACACTTCAAAAATTTAGCATATATGAAAGGGGCTGCAAGATTGATGAACAAAAATTAATTTTACTATAAATTTAAAGCAATGAGATTCACATATATAAAATGTAACCAAAATACAGCTCGAATAGCTGAAAACAGAGCTAAATTGATAGTTCTAAAAACAACCTAAAAATGAAACCTATGCAACAGCCCAAGGTGATCTAAAGCAACTCTCAACAAATCAAAAAAGGCCAGCAAAATCTAGAGAGACGAGAGCCAGATTAATTATGAACTTTGCAAACAATATGAAACTACCCAAACAGACAACCCAATATGCAGTTCCATATAACTCTAGATATAAACTCTGAAGTATTGAGAATTTAAACAATCAAATTAAATACCATACATTAAAAATACTTTCCTTGCTGCCTACATCTAAAATCAATAGATATTTATCAAACAAAACATCGTAAATGAATATATACATAATTCAAGCAGAAATTTAAATCAATATTGCCAAATTTCTATTAAAATTAGCAAAACACATGTATTTTTTTATAAAAGACCACTTTTTGTTTATGCCCTCAACAAATAATTACCAATAAAACACATCATTACAAAACATACAAGCCTTCTAAAATTCCCTATCAACATGCAAAATCCCACACAAAAAATGGATAATAACAATATTTGAGGATTATATTTCTATTCGAGGATTATAACCAATAAAACACACCTGTAAATATGCTTCTAGCAGTCTAGTCACTCCTTTAAAAGGGTGTTGATGGAGACTAGATATTGGATTGTTCAACTAGCAAAAGTTCTCTTAATTGTTTAAGTTCATTCACTTGAGATTCCACAGCTGATAATCGATCCTTCAAAGCCTGATTTTCCTTTTGAGTATCTTTTAGTGCAGATAATAATTCACTTTTAGAGGAACTACTACCTTTCAAATCCTTTGTTTTAATCCCACCACCAAGGATAGCCACATGATTGCGAGTTTAAGGGCCAAAACATCTTTCTACTTTCTCTATGCTAGAAAGAGATTGCTCAGATTGCACCAATTCTAATATTTCAGCCTATAAAAACATGCAGAAGGTCATGTTATTAGTTGTTTGTCTAGAAAAAAACCTAGACTAAAGCACATTGCAAGTTGAATACTTTAGACATAAATGTTTTTCTATTGCTTTGGGTTTAATAAGTGTGTTATTCTTCTTTCAAGACTTGAAGAAAATGGTTGCCACATCTGGTGGGTTGCCATCTTTCCCTCTCTTTATATTAAAATCAAGAAGTCAACCTTTTTAAAAATAAGCTAAAAAGAAAAAAGAATGAAAAGCAAAAGAATAATTCATAATAAATAAATATTTTCTTATATGACCTGCTGATAAATTAATTCTCTAATAGGTTTGCTACCAATATGATGAGGCATTGTAAGCTTAGCCCTATTTTCTGCATTCATTTTGCTTGTTGCCTATATTAGTGTAACAATATAAAATCTGAGTACCATCTTCATCTTCGTAATCTGATTCTAGTTCACCTAACACTTTCCCATGGTGATACCAAAAGGTATAATTTTGAATTATTCCATGGATGCTCAAATGTGCTTCGACTGACTCACGTGTTCCTAAGTTTGTGTTATAACATTTTAAACATAGACATTGTATTTGATCTTGTTCCCCTGTTCTTTTAAAAGCATAGTCTAAGAATTTTTGCATCCCAATCGAATATGCCTCACCAAGTTGATCATCAATAAGGTGCATTCACTATTTATTAGGTGCCATAACCTTATAATTTATATTGCAATATATTAGAATATTATTTAATCACTAAGCTAGGAAGGGGATATAATTTATTTAACATGTAATTTAATAAAAAAGGTCATTTTAAAAGTTCCATATAGAATGAATATAGCAGCCACGAACTTGTTGCTTGCAAACCTTGGTGATGAATCAAATCCCTCCCCAAGATGAAACGTCTTGTCCAATTTATTGAAAAGACAATGTTATCAAATCATGTGCAGTCTCTAAGAACTCACTATGACATATACAAACAAACACATTAGGTCAAGCAAGCTTATGGATAACATGCACCCATTTAAAATGTCAAAGCTTTTGGTAAATGCATATACAAATCCAAAGGACTTAATTGTAAAAAGGCAAGAAGATTTGGGCTAAAATTGTAAAATTTGAAAATTCATGTTAAGATATTATCATGAAGTCCAGAAGACAAACACGTGGCCACGTGAAAGTTGAAGTTAAAAGACCCATGGCCACGTGAAAGACAATTGATGAAAGCCAAAAGAAGACACGTGACCACGTGTGGAACAAAGGAAGACCACATGTGACCATGTGTGAAGAACACCTAGAAGGACACGTGACCACGTGTAGAAATACACTAGGAGACATGTGGCCACGTGTAGACTCTCCCATAAAGCGAAGGATTCCCGATCTTCTCCAATTCAAGAAGGATTCTTCTCCTGCTCCAATTTGGGAAGTTTAGAAGTCTTCTACAACATATTTTGCCAATAAATAGACAACTCTAACACCAAAGAAATGGGATCAATTAGGGAATTAGAGGAAAAATTCAATCTTAGAATTAAGCTTAGTTTATTTTACATTGTTTTTATTTTTCTTTTCAACTTTGTATTTAGTTTATAATTATGTTTAGGAAATAATTTTTTCTTCTTTTGCTAATGATTCTTGAAATCTTATATTTTCATTGTTATGATTTTATTTTGAGCTTACTTTCAATATCGGTTGATTATTTCTTGGTTTTAAGCATATTCTTATCTTTGATTGTGTTGAGATTGATTGTTGGTTTATTGAATAAATAACTAAAAATTGGTTTTGACATAGTTAATGATTTGCATGTTCTTGGGTTAACTCTTTAATATTTATGCATGATTATTATCCGAAATATGAGATAATTATGTGTTAATTTTATTGGTTAATACTAAGAGAGGAAGAACTAAGAATAGGTGAAAGTTAAATCTCTTGAAAAAGGCTTTAATAGACATCTAGGAGGATTAATTCAGACCTTTATGCTAAGTGTTGAATTGTTCTGAATAAGGGAATTTTGATGCTTGGAATGATAATCTTGAGTAAAGTTATGTGGTTCTATTTATCTGAATTCTTCATAATCACTGGTGTTCCTTTGAATTTAAGTTATTATAATGAAAGTTAAGGTGGATAGTTTCTTTAGTAAGAGAATTCCAGTTATTGCTTTATTTTTAATTCATGTTTTAGCTTTTGTTTTGTTTAATTGTTTATTTTGTTTAATTTTTTCTTTTAAATCAAAAACATTTGGGAAAAAAACTCAGATTAATTTAATTCATACATAGATATTATTCTTAGTAATCCATGTTCCCTTGTGTATGATATTTGGGATCTTAATCTATATTTTCCTGTATTACTAGCCGATCTAGTACACTTGCTAGCATTCGGTCAGTATCTTAGGCACCAACTGATTAAAAACTTCTCAAAAGATAATTTAAGATGTAGTTAATATTTAGAAAGCCAAATAGCAAGTCAATGTTAAGGGATAAATAACAGGACAGAGAAATCTGAAAGAATTACATCATATAAATCCATGACAGTAAGTTCTTCCAAACCTTATTTTCACTACATAATTTAGTGTCTCAATACAAATTCTATAACAGAAATCTAATACACACAAAATAAACATGTGTGAAGCAAACATACAAGTGCAGAGAGCATGCTTTACATAGTTGTCTATCAAGCTAATTCTCAACAATGAAGTTCTGCTTTTTATAATCTAAGCCTATTACTTAAACAGTTGAACAAAATAACATTCTATTGTTTCTAAGTAATTTCCAAGATAGAGTCCCTAAAAAATAACTCGCATTGTCTATATTGGAGTTCAGCTTCCACAAAGTATCAATATGATTACATTAGAATCACTAACTACTTCAATCTAACTATAAAAATAGCTAGCACAAGCATTTAATTATCATAATGTAATAAAAAATGGCAATGAATTATAACAACTCAAATTGAAGCCTATATCCACGTCATATTCAATAAAAAAAGAGATATATCAAACAAGATTTTTTCTGTCTATAAAATAAACTAAAAAAGCTAGGCAACCAAGGAAAGAAAATTATAAATTCATCAGATTCACAAAATATTCAAGCCAATTAAAGAACCAACTTATCAACATGGCAATAAATAAAGTAAAAAAAGTGCCATACACAAGTGAAAAATCAAATTTACAGGTGGTTAGGCATGATTTTATAATTGTTATACTACTTAAATTTTTACCAAATAAATAGTAATATTTCGACGCTAACGTTAAATGGAAATTATATGCCATGTTACAACTTAATGGTCACAAACATATTTATATCAAATGGATGAGATATTAAGTAATAAATGGTTCACTTAGACTATATAAATGACATTGCGATTCTAGCAAAAGTGACACTTTGATAGTCAGACCAATGTTTGAGTATTTGGGTGTTATACGAATAACTTCTTGTTTTATGGATATCCAACTATGATTGAGTAGTTTAAGAAGTATAAGGATTTACTAAAATAATTTGGTAGGGTTGTTGACAATGTAATGGCTTCTAATTTTAAAATTTAATATGTGTCAAGACTAAGTTAATGATGCTCAAGAACAAAGTTATATGTTTTGTTAAAATTATAATTGGGCATTAGAATGAAGGTCAATTAAAAAATGCTAAAGAGGGTAACGAAGAACCTATATAGGTTCCCAGTGTTACTTTTTCTAAGGGAAGCCTAGATTTAATCAACATATGTCATCTTTTGAAATAAACAACGTGAACATAAGAAGAAGGGGTTCAGGTGAGGTAGCTAGAATGGTGGCATGAATGCAATGGGTGCAAGTATTGGGAGAAAAAGGTAATGGATAGAGATGTGGAAAAACGTATATGTGGCTAATGGTGGGAGGCATAAAGGACAAAGTTTTATAGATGCTACTGTTGCAAATAGAGGTAGGGGAAGGAATAGAGGAAAGAGGAGGTAGGATGTAACACGCTTATTTATAACCTATACACGTCATATGACATTGCATGTTTAAATAGGAGTTTGGCTTATACTCATGTGATGTGTATGTTCAAGTCAAGTCATTTTACTGGTATGTTATTACCAATTAATCTTTTGGGTACTACTTTAGGGCTTTTATAATGCAGTTTATACTTTTTCATTTTACATCATTATAATAAGATTTTACAACTGTTATACAAGTTTAAGACATTTAATACAACTATTTTTTTTACATAACATTTATAAAGCACAAAATTTTAAAATCTAAAAAACTCAAAAGCTCTGCATGTATTGGTTTTAATATTGCAAATAATTCATGAGATCAACTCCCTTCATCTGAACCTACACAGATTAAAAACCCTTGCTAAGATTACTAGCTTAGTGTGGAACACACACGCATGAGTATATCATTAGGCATATAATAAAACACTATAAGAAAATCAGCAAATAGCAACGAAAATTAGCAATCGAATTTGTTGAATTTTCGTTGCTAATAAAAATTAGCAATGGAAAATAACAACGAAATATTCAGTTGCAAATTTGGTGGTTGATATTTTTAACAACAGAAATTATTTTTCGTTGCTATTTTTACCAACGGAATTAGAATTTTCGTTGCTATATTTAGCAACCAAAATAAATTTCCGTGGCTATATTTAGCAACCGAAAATGAGTTTTCGTTGCTATTTCTAGCAACCGAATTGAAGTTTTGGTTGCTAAATTCAGCCAAAATTATAAAAAAAATTACGACGGAATTTTCATCACTAAATTATTGTTGATTTTGATGAGAGGTTGAAGGGACTCTTTATGCTTTGTAAATTCCAAAATTTCCATCAGAAAATAGCCACAGCTAAAAGAAAGTTGAATAATGTTTCACAGTTAGCTCAATATTGCAATCAAAAAATAGCCACAACTGAAAGAAAGTTGAATGATGTTCCAATTCAAACTAATAAAATAATAAATGAATTCAAACCAATACTTATTATTCTCAATCTTGCTAGAACTCCTTTCCAATAAAGAAAATCTACAATTAAAAGAACCCAACAATCTCATACTCATAGTTATATTTAAATAAGACTACATTAATTATAAAGACAATTTTAACAAAATAAAAAATAAAAGAAAAACCTGGGTTCTGAAGAAATAGGTTGGTGCAGAGATGGAGTTGTGATGGACAAAGCTTTATGAATATCTCCGATAGTAGGGTCTGAATAGACTGTATTAATAGCATTTGATGAATGGTTTGGTAATAGAAAGAAAGGAGAATCATCATCAAGAATCTCTCTTACAAGCTCTTCTTCTTCTTCTTCTTCCACCCTTAAATTTCCCTTTTTTGCTTCTTCCATTTTATTAATTATAGGTAGACCAAGAACAAAGAAATTAGAAGCCTAAAGCCAAAACAAAGTGATAAGAAGTGAGTGAGAGAAAGGTGTTTCAAGGATATAACTATAAGAGAGTGGAGTAGATGCTGAATTTTCAGTAATCTTTATTTTCTATTAAATAAATCCTTATTTTAGATATTCATTTGACTAAAATTCACGTATTCACAAATAAAGATAAAATTTTTATTCTCAAATATTTAAAAATATTATACTTTCAAAACTTAAATTTGAAACTTCTAATTAAAAAAAGTAAAATCCATACAATCATATCCCAATAATTTGCAGTAGAGTTTTTACATTTTCACAATTACCTATTTGATATTTTTTATTTATCAACCTATAAACACTCATAATTTAAGATTTGTTCACATTAATATGAGGTTGTTGAGTAAATAATTGAATTTTAGAAAATAATTGAATTTAAAGTAAGAATCATATATGGATTACATTTCCAGTGCAATATTAGGACAAGTAAGACATTTTAAGAGGCCACATAACAAATTAAGGCATTTACTTCCCGATGTAATTAATACTTTTTGGTGTGTGGGTATGTGTTGTGTGTTTATGCATTTTTTTTGGAGGGCGGTTAACAAATAACCTGCTTTTTTGATGAACTAGCAGGTCTCCCCTTAATTGGATTTTCTAATTTAACAACATCTCCTGCATTAGAAGTGGCATTGTTCTTCTTTTTTGAGTCAATAATATCAACATGTTCCATTGACGGTTGAAGCTGCACCACCGCATGAATGTGATTCAGGGATAACTGCAAGAGCACAGATAAGCCAAAGTCCCTTAATAAAGAACAAAAAGAAATTTGCAGTCACATTAACATGCATTAATCATGATTCTAAGTATAGGAGTAAAATTGAGAATAAAATTGTTGATTGAAATCTTAATTTATGCATTAAAATACAATTCATAAGATTTTATACACATCCCAAAGAGAATGGCTGCCTAAGAATCAATAGTCCTTGATCATAGTTTGATGCTCAAGAGATCAATAAGAGATATGATGCAATAAGTTCCATAGGTACAAAGTGCCATCTAATCTCCTTGCCACCATAAAATAGCATATGAGGCATCCTTTCTAAGCAAACTCAGGCCTTACAAATGTTAAAATATGGGCCTTGTATGTTTATATGTGTGTGTCTATGAAATAAAAAATAATCATTTGCCACAAGCTATGAAAAAAAAAAAATCATTTGCCACAAGACAAACTTCAGTTTTTTATTTTATGTTATAGCATTGGGGGCATATGCGGTTATAAAAAATGAAATGACCATAATGGCATGATGGGATATCTTAAACAGCAGATCAACAGCGTAAGACACATACCTTGTTGCCCATTAGAACTCCAACAACATAACCTAAAGCACGAGGTGGCATAAATAAAAAGGACATAATCTAGCCAGAAACAACGAAAATGATCACAAGTTATAACAAGTTCAACCAATAAATTAAATTTCAAACTCGAAATATATAGAGATCATAGAAACAATTGACAAATGATAAAGACTCAGCAGGAAGGTTTCAACAAGCTGCAGAAGTTGTGGACCAGTCTGACCAAAAGAACTATAGCAGATATGACAAATGACTATGCCCTTATTACACATTCATTTGAAACACAAGTAATAAACTAACTAACAGAAGAATAGAGTTTTGAGCTGTAGATTCAATTTTTTCTTCATAAGCACAAACAATGTAGCAAGAATTGGCCACAACATAACCTCAAATACAACTGTATTTTTAGTTTTTCACCAACCAGTTTTGGTGTAAGCTATAACAGTTATCAGGAAATTAAACTTGCAAAAATTACAATAAAAATCAAACATTGGCATTTGATTGTCCTCTTTGGCATTGCTAAATAAACTAATTCATACACAAATGAGCCTTTATTTGAAATGTAAATGGAAGCAAACCCGCTTTTTGAGGTTGAATTTGCTAGCTTGAGCATGGTCCCAGTTGGTATAATCATCTATAGACATATAAAACTGCACTTCTGTGCTTTGAGGTTTCACTCTAACCTAAAAACACAAACAAAATGGCCCTTCAAATCTCTCTTTCTTCAAAAATAACAACCATAAAGAACAAATAATATCTTAAACTAAAATAATAACCTCCTCTCATCGATCTTCTAACTCGTATGGTCTCCAGCACGGTCTCAAAGGATGCTGCATAACATTTAATGATTTTCTTTCACATAAATTGCTGCAAGATCAAAGCTGTAAAACTTGTTCTTTGAAGCTAAATTAAATTAAATTATTATATGATAGTAAAAAGACATTATAAGTATGTAATAGTGAACTATTTTTTATTTCACAACAAACATGCTATAGGAGAACCATAAAATCTATTTGGTTGCAAAATAAATTCTACTTTAATCTCAGATTTTGTGAAACTGCTTTTTATTTAACAGCGAAAGAGAATAATAACACTCATCACATGGACTAATTACATTTACTTACTCAGAGGACACCACAAAATAAGAAATTAAGTGTAATATTCACTAAACATAGATTGTCGGTTCATTACTCACTGTTACTTTGATTTCATTTTTTATGAATTCAAGCATTCCCTACTTTCTAGAAGCAAAATGATGCATACACAAATATGACATAGTACTTCTTGTGAGTTAATTATCAATGGGAGGAAAAAAAGTAATTCTGCACATTTCAAAGAAATTAAATCATATGTTTCAAAATACAATCTACGGTTCAGTAGAAGAAATATTGAGATGTAGTAATGTTAATAAGAAATTGGAGGTATTTAATAAAACATATTAATCTAGCTGATTAATGATTTTCCATTAAACCCATTTATTACTTTGAATAACTCATCCAACAAGAGAGCCAAAGAAAATCAAAATACTAGACTTCCAGCCAACTAAGACTGCAGCAATCATCAACCCAGAGCTGCAACTAAAATAGCAGCCACAAAACAAAACAACAAATTTAACAAAACAACATATCTCAACCATAAAATCAACCCGCAAGTAAAATAGAAGTAAAAAACAGGGGAGGGCAGTAATAAGCAAACATTTGATTCAGCCTAAAATTAGCCAAATATCCAGTCCTATGTTCGTTTACCCAAAGAAGAGGCACAAATCCACCATAAGAGATAAAATCACTTAATAAAATATCTACCTATAACTGACGTTTGAAGATGAATGATGGTTTTAGAAATGAATGACTTGCCATGAGGAGTCCGGTGGTGGTGTTCGTGTGGCTATCTACAACCAAAATTTTTCAGTTTCACAAAGGAACCATTACTATTCATCTTTCTCTCTCATCAGGTGAATAGTAGTGTGAATGTAGATCGCCATTCGAATAAGGACCGGAGAGAAGCATCTCTGTGATGTCTGCTGAAGCTTTAGCAGCTGCTGAAACCCTCTCGTTGATGGAAAAGATCCCACCACTATCTCCGTTAGAGATCGGTGAAGAACGGGGCAGAGATTTGGTTTGACTTCTAAGAGAGGGAAAGCTACTGCTGAATTGTTTAATAGCATAATAAACCAAGCTGGTGCTGATTGTGCTGGCAAGAAATTCTAACGTTGTACTATTAGTGGTAATAGGCATCTCCTTCGTCGGATTGTTCTTTTCTCATATCTCAGATGGCCGGAGTTTGCTTAGCAGTAATCGATTTGTTAATTTGCTTTTACGAATTGCCATGGTTTAGTTTGAAATTGAAAAATGAAAGAAAAGAAAAAATTGGATTATTTATACCTAGGGCATTAGGGCAAAATTGAAAATAGCAATCGAATTTATTTCGGTTGCTAAAATAGCAATGGAGTAATATTTCCGTTGCAATTTTAGCAACAAAATATGAATTTCGTTGGTACTTTTGGACCCAAAGATTTTTCATATGCGCCGCAAAATACCAACGAAATTAATTTTCCGTTGCTAAAATTGCAACAAAATTTAAATTCTATTACTATTTTAGCAATGAAAAAATAATTTCATTGGTATTTTTAGACCCAAAGTTATTCCACCTCTTTAACACCAAAAATACGAATCGAATTCAGTTTTCGTTGTAAAAATAGCAATGGAATTTAAATTCGGTTGCAATTTTAGCAACGAAAAAATTTTTCCATTGCTATTTTTCGTTCCAAAATTTATCCGCCAAACGTTGGCGCCTTTTTAGCAATGGTTTAAGAGTTCCGTTGATAATTTTTTGCGCTAATAATTCCCTCCACTTTTAGCAATGAAAAAAAATCAAATATATTTTCGTTGATAAATCTGCAATGTTTACAAAATTTAGCAACAGAATATATTTTTCGTTGCTAAATAGTAACAGAATTCATTTTCTGTTGCTAATTTAGCAACAGAATCAATTCTGTTGCTATTTTTCCATTGCTATTTTCAGATTTTCTTGTAGTGAAATAAAATCAATAATAAAAAATATGATCATAGCATTACATGGTATTATGCAAGTAGTATAATGTTATATCTTCCAATCATCTTAATTACGTGTTCTAGGGAATTTACTTTCCCTAAAACCTTAAATTTATGCTATTAATATTCCCTCGTGTGTCTTTCATCATCATATGAATCCTAAATCATATAATAATTACAAGCATACAAAATTTAGGTCATCTTTTAATACATGTGTTCATTTATACATGATTACTTTAACTATATAGTTATGTGTGCTTACATATCACTTCAGTATATATCACACAAGATACTTACATTACAACCCTATTCAAATCTTTAAGCTTATTATTATAATCTCATAAACTATATGCTTTTAGGTGAATGATTTATATTTACCTTGCCATTATTATGTATCTTGATTTGATATGTATAGTTTTTAGATCATTTAAACATTTTTAAGATCATAGTTTTATAATCAATTTATTTCTTGTGTACAATTCACATTTCTAGTTCATAAGGTTACTTATGTATGCACATTACTTCAACACATATCAAAAAATTGCATACATTACTTTTCTTCTTTATATATATATATAAATAATTTTATTTTATTTAGGCATCTTTAAATTATAGTTTCATGTCTAGTTCATAAAACATACAATGATTCACGCAACCCAAGTTATAGGTTCATATATCCCAAACCTTACATGTAACATGCAAACCAATTATAGCATGGTTTACAGGATACCGTATAAATCACAAATTTTAATATATGCACATCTCAAAGTCAAATAGGAATGAACACTTACAAACAAGCTCAATGTCAATTTCTCTATGTTACATGACCTTATATATAACTCATAGTCTTCATACACACACATCATACAACGTGATTTGTATATTTCCCTAGCACTTCCCTTATTTATATTGATGACATAACTAATCTAGTCATGTAAACACCATATTATACATTCATACTTATTTTCATACATATCCGTTGTAATAGTCTTATGTGTATTCCTATTCAAATATATTATTTAGCCACTTGCATTTAATATGACAAACCATAGATTCATGTAAAAGTGTCATTAGATCAAGTATGTGGTTCACATATCATATTGTCATATTTGTAATAACAATACTTTAATTAATTCATATAATAGGTATGTATCTTCCGATGTGTGTGGATAACAGTGTTATGGATACTCAAATGTATCAAATAATGATAATTGAAGGTATTAAGTATATGGATCCAAATCTTATAGATTGGTCAAGTGGACCAAAATAAGGTCGAACCTATGGCAGTTGCAATATACCCTTATAGGCATGGCTATCTATCCACGACCTAGACATATATGCATGCAACTATGATAATTTCTTTTTTATTATCATTCCATTCTTGTTATTTAATTCTTTAATTTAACCATATATGTAGTTATGAACATAAGAGTATACCGTATATTCATGTACTCATATCATGTACATATACATTTATGCAAAGGCATAAAGCTTTTCATTTGCATATAATTACTTTACCTATACTTTAACCATCATGTATTCTATTGCCAAGATAATTTATATGCATATTTATTCATATTCGTACGTTTCATATACAAATTTATATATCATTTCAACCATATTCATATATTTTGTATGCATGTTCATATATGCATTACATAAGCATAATATTTACAAGAGTTCTATAAAAATTCATCATAGACATGTAAATCACCATACACTTATGCATTTTAATATTCCAACATTTTAATACATATACAAATCTCATTTTCATATAGACATGTTACCTATTTAACATAAATTAAATCATAACATTAAAAATAATTAATATATCAAGGTTCATTCATTTGAAATCATATAATCAATATGCCTACTCCTATATTTATATGCTATAGACTTATAACCTCTACATAGGTATGCTTATTATCTTTACATATACATTAATCTAATATTTACTTTGTTCATATCAAACCTTAACATCTATCTATCCATTCTATATACTCAATATGCTAACAATATACATATTTATATCTAATTATATTCATATGGTCCATGTGTGCATATACTATGCTTACATTCTTACTATATGTTTAAAATCCATTATAAACTCATATTGTATTTTATACACATTCTTATCTTAATGCATTTCTATTTATCTTATTTATATTAAGTCATTAAACATGTTCAAATATGTGCTTGCAGAGTTTCATAAGTATCCGAGAAGGTTTAGATGCAATTCGGTGACTTCCAAGTGAGAAAAACTCACATTTGGGGCAGAATTGGGGGTCTTATAATGGGCAAGTATTTTTTCTAGCTATGAGATGTGCCACTTTTAGATACAAAGTGCTATCTCATGTCAGGCAACCAAACCTGCCAGCCGTGAGTGTGCTATAAGATGCCCAAATTCTTGATTTTTTAAGGCTGCTTCTTAGGGTCATTCTTGTACAATACTTTTGGCCTGGTAGATGAACTTTTTAGGAATATTTGTCCTTTAAAATTTATTTACCTATGTATTAAATTTCTAATGAATCATGAATTTAGTCATATGGGTAATTAAATTGAGAGTTACACCCTAAAAAATACAAACAATTTTTATTTGTCATTTAAGGATAACTTTGTTACATGACTTTGGAAACTTTTTGGAAATAATTGAGTAGGATTTAGGCAATTCTTTCTGCATGAAAGTCTCTCTATTTTAAATCTAGTTTCTAGTAAATCTAATTTCATGTCAGCTAGAGCTCTAGAGAGGGAGTTACACTCCAAAGAGTCTAAGCTAGTCTAGAAACAAATGGCAGAATTGGATTGTCAAGTTCAAGAAAAGTTAAGAGGAACTTAGAGACATATTTAGACATTTTTTTCTCCTAAAACAATTTAGGCTATGTCTTAAGTTTAATTTTAAATTGGAATAATCCAATTTGGAGGTCTATAGCCCGATTTATAGCTTAAACAATCCAACTGGTTCAAGTGAACCCTAAACAAAACTTTCCCTAGAATACACTTCATACCTTATTTCATCATTTCCATGTAATTGAGCACCAAACCAATACAGCAAAATAATTTTTACATTCAATACAATACATTTTCAACTCAAACACATGAAATAAAGTTATAAAGTTCCCATACCTCAACAATTGCCAAATAACTTCTCATAGCTCCTTTACTTGTTCCTCTCTTTGTTTTTGCTTGTTTCTCTTACTAATCACAACCAAATACCCATATAAAATTCAATTCCATCTTTAAATTCTAACTCTTTTAGTTTTGTGTATAAAAGAGATTGGATAAAAGCATTAATCTTGTATAAACTTATGTATATTTACTCATATACCTTAGTCCCCTTAAGCAATCAATTAGGTGTGATTTTTAGAAGAGGAAGTGATGGAGAAAAGCGAAAATTTTTTGTGTTTTTGAGACTCAAATTGGCTGGTCACCTCTCCTTAAATACCATGCAAATTCTTAAAAATTTTAAAGATGCACAAGTCACAATCCTACTAATCCATTTGTTGATCATAGAGAAATTGCACTTTACTCCTTCAAATTTATTTAGTCTATCAATTTCATACATTAATACCTCTATGTGCATATTAATTCATGTCTCTTATTTATGCATGTATGTTTCTTTGTAAACAAATAACCGAATTAACCTAAACTTTTGCATTAATACCCTTTATGTCCTATACTAGCCACCAATTTACATATTCTTTTATATTCACTTCATATACTTTCAGAAATATGCCTTATTCCTACCAGGGTATACTTTAGGGCCTTACATGGGGAGTAGATATGTTTTTTTAATATGCTTTGATAATTTTTTTTATTATCAAATGTGTGGGAATTTGATATAGCTAAATGGACATATTGTTGTTTAATGATCTGATACTAAATTTAATAAATTTAATACATGATTTATTGACTAATTCAAGTAATTGATATTTATATCTATTGGAAATATGTTAAGCTTCATTTTTGAAGTTACATGCATATTTTTATCTAAGAAATTTTTTGTTAAGTTGCAATATGAAATTTTTGTAAATTATTCTATAAATCTTTTAAACACAATTATTCATCTCACTAGCAACCTGTGTGTTTATAAACACTAGTTAAAAGAAAAAAGAAAAAAGTATTTGATAACATCAGTTATGTAAATTCAAATGAGTCAATATTCATTGCACTATTACTTAACAAAATAGGGAAAATTAAAAAAAGAAACATAAATTGAAGCTAAGCATTAGATGAATTAGATCAAACAACACTAACATAAAACGTTCTATGGTACTGAAAGTTTGATTGAATAAATATGCATATATCCCATTTTATAATCCTTGTAATTTTTACAAAATAAACTCAATATGTATGTTTATCCCACTTGGCATGAGGGTGACCTTCCCCTTTCGGGAATCACCAATGGTAATTTCCTAAGTGTCAGTGTTGTATCCGTAGTGTTTATGTAAATTCTTACCTCCTTGCACTTACAATATGTTCAAGTAAAAGTTATTATTATATTAAATAGAACTATGTGTTATGGAGATGAATTTGCATTGGTTTTAAAGCATACTAACCATTTTATAGTCCGAGTTTGTTATATTGAAAATAATGGTAAATGAGTTTGCCCACATCTTGTAAATCATTCTTATAAGGGTAGTAGATCTCTTCACCATGAGGATCTCCGATCAACATTCCAAAATCTTCACTCAAATTGTAAATTAAAGTATTTAAATATGTCGCCTTCATATTGTATAACCTCAAGACTTGCGAAAAGCCGTCATTAAGATAATCATAACTTACATATGCATCCAATTGCACCAACCATATCTCATTTAGTGATGCTTTTGACATTAACTTCATTGTTATTGCATAATCTTTTAAGTCAAAAATGAAAAGGAAAATCCTGTAATACACAATTCGATGTTGAAGTTACTTTATCAAAATAATGCATTAGAAATTACTTAAGCTATTTATGTTACAAAATTAAAAAAAAAATAAATCACTTACTATGAGGTCATTATAAATGTTTTGCTAGTTGATGGTGATTGTGAATTGGTTTGCCATTGAAGGGTGCTTGTTTGAGTTCGATCACTATATTCTCGTAAGAAGTTTTAACATGTGTTTATAGTATGTCTAATGAGTAAGATAATTAACCATTCTTTATTGAAGAAATATGATTAACTTAAAAGGATTTGAATTTATAATGAATGGCTAATGTTGATTTATATTACTATCATGGAATTCATTATTTACACTATTTTCCATTGAATCGAAGGTTATATTTGATTCATTTGTAGGTATATAAGCATAAAATATATCATCATAATTAAAATGGGTTGAAATTTTGATATGTATTGATCCTAATTGATAATCAAAATGGGGTTGTTAATTTGTTTTATTGAAAAGTTATATTGTGATATGGTCAATCTCAAACAAAGTAGAGTTACCATTCGGTACAACCACAAACGGAATATACTGGCATAAGCATTTTAATTATAAATAGGTATTAATCCATTACTCATCTAAGAACTGGGTTTCATTGGTTGCACTTAATTGTTTCTATGCCTGATAGTCCAAATGTGATTTTTAGTGTTATACATTAAATTCCAATATATTTCTAATGCAATGAAGTACTTGAATTTTAAGTACATGCAATTACATGCTTAAATAAATAAACACACAAATTTACATATGTAATTTCCCAAAAATAATCCTCGTCAAAATTGCATGACTTAATGTATCATTATTTGATTTAGACTGATTAAATAGGTGAATTTAATATTGAAATCGTGGGGGCATGTGATAATTTTAAATTAATGATGAATTGTTGGTATAAATTGTAAGAGTAATTTGTATTTTTAGGGTGTTTTTGTAAATGAATAAAAGTTAGGAGTTTTTGCTTTATTTAGAGAGGGAGTTAGTGGAGAAAAAAATAAAAGGATAAGAAAAAAAAAGAAAAGAAAGAGGAAGGGAGCAGACCACGATTGGGATGGGGAGGTGGTGCTAGCCGTCGTTGCTCACGATGTCGGTGAGTTTCGGATCGTCGTGCCGCTACCACTGCTGGTCACCCCTGCAAGCTCCGTTGCCTCTGTTAATGGCGCCGTTCTCCCTGTTGCTTCCACCACCGTGGGCTCCTCTCTTTCTTCTTTTCGGCGATTTTCGACGGTGGATAAGGGGGCTGATGGTACCGATAGGATCCTGAGAGCCAGGCGTTTCTCCGACACCTTTCACTTGCCTTCAGTCGCCGGCGAGACGATATTAGAGGGGGAGGAAGAGCTAGCGATTTAAGTCGGATTTCTGACCAACTCCGAAGACCGTTGGGCGCGTGAGCATCGATTGGAAGTTATCAATGACTTGATCTACCAATGGATGGCTTCGGTGTCCTTCTGATGAATCTCCGATGACCGGTCCGATGAGCTGCAGTGATCGGTCCGGCGAGCATGATGACAGGCAGATTCTAGCAAATTCGACTAACAGGTTCGGGAACTCCTTTGATCTTATATGTGTTTGATTAGTGTAAACATATATATATATATATATATATATATATATATATATATATATATATATATATATATATATATATATATATATATATATATATATATATGATGTTGGATATTAGTAAGGTAAATCGAAATGTTATCATGGTATGGGAATTATGCTTGATAGCGGCTTTACATATATCGGATTTGCCATAAGAAACTTGTAATTTGTAAAAGTGAATGAGTTATAGTGTTAGTGAGGAAATAGTTTTGAAAGTGTAACATTTGAAGTGAATTTAGTTAGACATATGACTGATATGTAGAATATGTGCTTACTTTTGATGATACCATCAATGCATTTCTGGACTTTCAAAACTTGAATTTTATCCGTGCTTTTCACAAGGGATGAAATGAATCTGCTTATGTTAGGAAAGTGACATATGCTAGTAAATGGAAAAAGGAATGTCAAAAAAGGGATTTATTAAGGATATTTAGGATAGTGCCAAACTTCACAAGGCATCGCACAAAATAGTTGTTAAATCACATAACTGTGTCCTAAGGTGAATAAAGCTTGAGCCTAATAATTTTTGTTTTTGTTGGTGCATAAGTAAATGCTTGTCTCCGTAAGTGTGTTGACAAAGCTTCATCATTTAGCAAATGCGCCCCATGACCATCACAACCGATGATATTGACCTTCTTTTAGTCTTTTGGCAAAGATAGGATTTTTTCATGTTATGTTATATGCTTATCTTACGTTCCAACTTAATATACTATTATTTGTAGCAAAGACAAGTTTGTGTTTGTAAGAACTGATAGAGAGAGAAAATGGAGGTTAAGTGAAAAATAAGTCTTTTGGGAGCAAAGAATGGTTAGAGGTGCATTTTGGTGATAATATTTGTTGATGCCTTTTTAGCTTGATATAGTTTCTGTTGTTTAAAACTTGAACAGTATTGTTCTGTTTCTCTTTATTGACATTGCTAGTTCTTTGCTTTCTGTTAACTTTAAGCTTAATGAATATAGTTTTCACGGATGCTTGATGCTGGAGTTCTGTTTATGTTATAACTTAAATAATTTAATTAAATTATGTGTTAATGGTTTATTTCTGACAATATTGATAAATTTAATAGGTTAGTTTAATGATCATTGTCTTAGGCCTTGCCTAGTGAGACTTAAAATATTAAATAGGATTATAGCCAAATCATATTGGAAATTCATGATTGAGTCTTCAACATATCAGTTTAAATATGATTTTCTTTGTTAACTTGTATAGATATATGTTTAACTTCTTACCAAATGATTTTAGAATTATTCTTTAGTAAGGAAATTATAATTTGCTATTTCACTTAGCTTCCCGAAAAATTGTTTAATGTATTTGTTGAGATTAACTAAGAATGTAGCTAACATGTTTATTTAAAAGATGTCTAATTAAATATCTAGGTGATTCTATTAAACATTAATAGAGAAATTTTAAAAGATGATGATTAATTTGGCAATAAAAAGTATAGTTTTTGACAGTTAACTTATGATTGAACTTAGATAGCTAAATCAATTAATATGAAAATGTAAAAGTATGTTCATACATAGAGTTGTATAAAACATGCGTAAAGAGTATAAGATATGTACTTAGTTATTGGTTATATCGATATGATAATTGAAAATATATGTAAAGCATGATGTTAGATGTACACAAATATATGATGAAAGTTTATTCTTTAATATAATATGAATAAATATGAGTATAAATGATGAAGCCAAAACTTAGAGTTAGAGTAGTTCTTGAAAGAAATTGAATTGTAATAATTAGATGATATTGAAGATTTTGTTGATAGGAATAAATCCTTTAAGGCTGTGAATCACACTTTAATTGTTTTAAATTTTAGTTATAATCCCATGCTATCATAAGTAATGTTTTTCTGTTTGTCATTTTTCAGCATAGCTTTTCAAGAAATATTATAACCATATTATTAAATTGTTATGGAATAATTATTTAATATTAGATTCTACAAAATGTTTTGGTAATGATATAATAAGTACAGAAGTTCAAGAGATGATCATGATGAGCCATGTAGGTACATCCTTCTGAAATGATTATATATTTACGTGCTGTTTTTGATGGAATATGACATGGTATGAATGTGATGATAGCACAGCGGAAAAACAAAAATTTTTATCATACATGCCATACAATTCCATGACAAGAATCGAAACATGCAATTTTAGGGTTTTAAACTTACAACTTTAGATGTCTTTAAAACTTGATTTTGATGATGACCAGCAACCAAGAAGGATATGTCCACCTTAGATCTTCACCACCAATGCCAAGGAACAGCCTTTACGCCACTCCCTCTATTCTCACACACACACTTGCAAAGATGGCTTAAAATCAAGAGTGCTAGCTCTATGATTGTGTATTCGGCAATGGGAATGATTTGAAGCCACAAGATCTGATCTTGTTCTTCCTTTAGGTTACTATTTCAGCCCAAGAACACAAGAGAACATGAAAGATTTCTTTCCCCTTGAGTATTTCGGCCAAGAGCGAAAAATAGCAAAACGGCATACCTTTTTTATTCATTTAATTCATTAATATATATCACTTAATTTAGGTCAAGTGTGAGTGCCAAAAATTAAGTGTTAATTTCAGCCTCCATCACTTCCTAATTAAGAGATATATCTTAATTTAAATTCTATTAGAATTTAAATTCAAATGGCATTAGTCATTTAATCAAAACAAACTTACTTATTTAAGGTGATAGTTGCCAAATTCTACTAGTATTTTAGTTTGAATTTTGGCTACTTTAATCCCCTCTCAAATTTTATATTTTGATTAAATACAAATTAGGATTTAATACTCAATTAACTTAATTATACATAGATAATTAATCAATTGAAATTAAATCTAGCACATGCCAACAAATTTCTCTCGTGACCAACTGTTAACAGATTTGCCTAAAACAGCAAGATGTTTTAGGCAAAAAGACAGTTCAACATATTTGCCTAAAACAGCTAGCTGTTTTAGGCAAAAAAACTTGTTTCACAGATTTGCCTAAAACAGCTCTATTTTAGGCAAAATCGTGGCTTAACAGATTTGCCTAATACAGCTAGCTGTTTTAGGCAAAATCGCACCTTGACAGTTTTGCCTAAAACAGCTAGCTGTTTTAGGAAAAAAAATTGTTTTTACAGATTTGCCTAAAACAGAAAATCTGTTTACCCATTTTATGCATTAATTTGACTTTAAATAAAAGTCCAAATTAATTCCCAATACACAATTTAAATATTTTAAGCCCAATGCTTTGTGTGCGATCCTATAGGTCCATTTAATATTGGCAATGAATTAATAAATTAATTCAAAGGCTATATATATACTCTAGCAAGATATTATAGCATTCCAAATTAAATGAAAATACATATGGCATTTAGTGACCTAATGCAATTTTGCATAGTCCCTTACCCATAAATATCAGAATTAATATAAGGCATGGAACTAGTCATCCTTATATATATTAATTCCTTTCTTGATATTCCAGTGACACTGAACTCTCAGATAAATAATGATTACTCATTATTTCATCTCGGTATGGCCATACACTTCTCAGTTCATTGATCAAGTGGCCGATGATATTTTCTCTCTCAATGAGAGGGGTAATCCCTTCACTTCTCTCATGCTCTCTAACATGAATCAATGCATACCCAATCATACCCGTACTTGTCACTCTGTTACGAGTACGTTAGGTGTGTGTTAAAGTACACAGTAATTCATAAAGAGTTTCATAGAGATTTCAGGTCTAAGAACTCTGATACAAAACTTGCATATGAGAAACACTTATGACTTGTACCATGTAGTGTTCTCATGAGCGGATCGTATACATATACCATGTTCTTTAACATATATCTATGATCTCTGATTGACACTCTTGTCCTAATGATCCGTAAGACAGAACTCATAATATCAGAGAGAGCATACTAGTCTTAATTCATTGTTATTCCCATAACAATGACTGACTAGGGATGTTTAGAATGAAGTCTCATTTGTTTCAAGGTCTTACAACCATATGCCTCACACAAGATAACTTAAACCAAAATGACATTCTTGGATAGTTTTATCAATTGATATGCACAGGAATACAAAAGATAAAACAAATGCCTCATTTTATTAACTAAGTGTTTTATTACAATGTATTGGGGCTAGGGCTTACACTAACAATCTCCCACTAGCACTAGTCCCAATTGGGCATAGCCCTAAGACCGAATGCTCTCAAATGAGCTTCGTGCAGATTTGGACGCAACTGTTTCGTCAAAGGATCTGCTACATTGTCTTCACTTGCTATCTTGCTAACCTTGACGTCCCCACGATCAATGATTTCTCTGATCACGTGGTACCTCCTGAGTATGTGTTTGGATTTCTGGTGTGACCGGGGCTCCTTGGCCTGTGCGATGGTCCCATTGTTGTCACAGAAAATTTCTAATGGATCTAGGATGTTTGGGACCACTCCTAATCCAGAAATGAAATTTCTAATCCAAACAGCTTCCTTTGCAGCCTCACTCGCTGCAATATACTCAGATTATGTAGTTGAGTCGGCAATGGTCTCTTGCTGCAAGCTTCTTTAGCTAACAGCACCACCGTTCAAAACATAAACAAACCCAAATTGCAATCTTGTATACTGAGTGCTGGTCTGAAAAGTAGCATCGGCATAACCTTGTATGACGAGCTCTTTTTGACCACCATACACCAAGAAGTGATCCTTAGTCCTTCGCAGGTACTTCAGAATCCCTTTTATAGCAAACCAGTGCTTCTCACCAGGGTCTTGCTGAAACCTACTGGTTATACTCAGTGCATGAGCAACATCCAACCTAGTACATAACATAGCGTACATGATAGATCCAATAGCAGATGCATATGGGATTCTACTCATGTTGTCCCTTTCCTCTTTGGTTTAAGGGCATTGTTCTTTAGTCAAAGGAACTCTCAAAGCCAAAGGTATGTACCCTTTCCTTGAGTCTCCCATACTAAAATGCTTTAGTACTTTGTCTATGTACTTTTCTTGACTTAGTGCCAAAAGCCGATTCGATCTATCTCTATAGATTCAAATACCAAGTATTGTCTTGACTTCACCTAAGTCTTTCATTGAGAAACATTTTCCCAACCATTACTTAATCTTTTGCAATGTTGGAATGTCATTTTCAATGAGAAGGATGTCGTCCACATATAGGACTAGAAATACTACTATGCTCCCACTAACCTTCTTGTACACTCAAGGCTCATCTTCTTGTGCAATGGGTTCTTGTTCCACACCTTGTTGTGAACTTGATCCCATTTCCAACTTATCCTCTACAAGAGTTTATGGCACTTGAATTTCTTCAAGTTCTATTTTACTCCCACTGTCTTTCTTGAGAAGGAACTCCTTTCCAAGAAAACAGCCTTGTGAGCAACAAATATTTCGTTCTCGGCTTGTGAGTAAAAGTAGTATCCCTTTGTTTCTTTGGGATAACCCACAAACAAGCAGACACTGGATTTAGACTCTAGTTTGTCAGATGTTAATTTCTTAACATGTGCTTTATAGCCCCAAATCCTGAGAAAAGACATATTGGGTTCTTTCCCAGTCCATACCTCATATGGTGTCTTCTTAACTGCTTTAGTTGGAGTACGGTTCAATAGAAACGCAACAGTTTCTAATGCATAACCCCAAAAAGAGATAGGAAGATTAGCTTGACTCATCATAGATCGAATCATGTCCAACAGAGTTCGATTTCTCCTTTCGAACACACCATTCCATTGAGGTGTTCCAGGAGGAGTGAGCTGTGAAATAATACCACACTCTTTTAGATAATTGTCAAACTCTTGGCTTAAGTATTCACCACCTCGATCTGATCGAATGGTTTTTATACTTTTGCCAAGTTGGTTTTCTACTTCGTTCTTAAACTCTTTGAATTTCTCAAAAGTTTCAGACTTGTACTTCATTAGATAGACATAGCCATATCTACTGAAGTCATCTGTGAATGTCACGAAGTAGCTAAAACCACCTCTAGCTTGTGTACTTAAAGGTCCACATACATCGGTATGTATTAGTTCTAATAAGTTATTAGTCCTCTCACCTTTCTTGTTAAAAGGACTCTTTGTCATTTTTCCATGCAAACATGGCTCGCATGTGTCATAAGACTCTAAGTCAAATGACCCAAGCACTCCATTTTTGTTAAGTCTTGAAATACGTTTTTCGTTTGCATGTCCTAAACGACAATGCCAGAAGTAAGTAGGGTTTAATTTGTTTGATTTAACCCTCTTTGTATTAATGTTGTATATGGACTCTTTGTTTTGTAAATCAAGGATATAAAGGCCATTTTGAAACATGGCATTGCCATAAGAAATGCCTTGGCGATGAATATGAGCATTGCCATTTTTAATAACAAAATCAAAGTCATCATTATCCAAACATGAAACTGAAATAATGTTTCTGCTCATAGCAGGCACATAATAACAATTATTCAAAACAATACAAAGTCCGGAAGGTAAAGTGAGGTGATAGTCGCCTATCTCCATGGCAGCAACTCGTGCTCCATTCCCCACATGGAGGTCCACTTCATTCTTCCCAAGTAACCGCCTAGTTCTTAGCCCCTACACATTTGAACAAATGTGAGAACCACAACCGGTATCCAATACCTTAGTGGTAGAAATAGAAAGGTTAATTTCAACAACAAAAATACCAGAACTGGACGCCTTGGCTCCATTCTTCTTTTGTTCTTCCTTGAAGAGAGCGCAATTCTTCCTCCAATGCCCTATCTTGTTGCAATGGAAGCAAGTGCTCTCACTGTAGCACGCCCTATGCAAATACCCCATTAAACATGTATCATGAATACTATTAATCATGCTTATACTACATGTTCAATTAATCATCATTTAGCCATTAATCATGCCATATGATTTCATATGCTTATATTCGAGCTACAAGTCTATTCATGTTTTTCCTTTTTATACCTATTATCATGCATACTAAACTATATGAAGATTACTTTATGCATATCACATGCACACACATCTGTCTTAGCTTTACTACTAATGAGTTACAATATTCCACATAGGTTTTATACATATCATAAGATAACTGGCCCATATACAAAACATATGATAATTGTATTACAAAATATCCTACATCAAGGTTATAAGTCGATGGTTGGCCCTTCCTGATGCAGAGAACGTCCCTCAACAAAAGTCTTGCTATTTGAACCTGCAAGGATAAAATAACCTGTGCTAAGCTATAAAGCTTAGTGGGGAATATCTACAGATGGATGACCACACACACAGGTCATCAAACGTACATATACAATGTATACAATTAATAACATATGCAACATATCATGTCTTTAATACCAAATACTTTAAAGCATAACATATTCTTCCATGTTCCTAATCATTGTACCCAGAAGAGTAACAATTATGCTCATATTCATAATTCATATAGACAACAATTTCCCATGTAAACATATTCAAATAAAACATAATTCCTGTGGTAAAACAACATTATGATCCACAATATCAATCTTTAGTCAAATCACTTTAACTGTTTAATTTCTTTATCATTACTATGAATAACATTTAGCCTGCCTTAGCTTTATCGGTGGATAACGGGAACTATGGATACACATCGGTATCAAAGAAGGATATCCGAAGATATCAAATCTATAGACCCAAACGGGGCCAAACTATACTATGGATCGGTCAAGCATACCCAAACGGGGTAGCCTATCAACCCAAATGGGGCTGATCATGATCCAAACGGGATCATACATATACTATGGACCCGAGCGGGCCAAACTATGGCAGCTGCAATTTCCCTATAGGCGCCTATCTATCCACATCTAAAACTGTATCGCAGGCAGAACTATATTCGTGTTCAATTCACATATTAATACTGTATTCATAGTATAATGTTGTGCACATATACATAGTCTTATATAACTATGAATTCTATGGTGCATAATCAGATATATGCACAGTTCACATGCCAAGTTATACATCTGGCTTATTCAAATCTGTATGACTATATAATTTGCATCATAACATATAGGCATGACATATAATCATCATATCATATACTCGATCATGTTTTCATTAAGCATTTCACATGCTCATAGTCATGCTAATTCATTTTCTATCTCATAAGGCAATTACATGTTCATATACTCATATACATAATCATAAATGTACATACCTGTGGGTACATTCGCATATAGTTGATTTATTCTTATGAGCATGTTTCCAACACATATATATACCTTTTATCATCATTCAAGTCATGTGCTATACAACATATCAACATGTTTTCATATGGGCACATACACATGCCAAGGTCATACTATTATAATCCCTATTTTATAGCATAGATACATGTCAATATGTGCACTTTTATGTCATAGGATTTACATGTGTATATATATCAATTTAGCATATGACCATCATGCACAAGACTAATCACATGTATAGGTTAGATATTTCATCACTAGTCTTTATTCATATACACAATTGTATGCATCTGTATTCATATAAATCCTTCATTGATAGTCATACTACATGTCTTATTCAATTAACTTTACTATCACATAAGCAACTATCTGTCTCAATCAATTTAAAGATCATATAATCAAGTGTAGCAATGATTTGCACAATATTGCAATTTTTGTTATATTGAGCAGTCTAAAACAAATCTGGATTCAACCCTAGATTACATGTACTTAGAGACAGATTTAAACTTAGTTTTCTTCATATGAAATATAGGTATGGAAGTCTAATTTTCAATGCAAAAAGAATCATTCAATTTGCTGTTCTATAGCTCAACTTATGAGCAAAACATTCCAGATAGGTCATTCAGTCGTGAAGGGGAGTTCGACTAGTGAAGGGCTTCACGAGTGAAGCAAATAAGGCAAATCTCACGACTCGTGAAGGAGTTCACGAGTGGAGAAGAAAGGCTATACATCACAATTAGTGAAGAAGCTCACGAGTGGAGAAGAAAAACTGCACTTCACGACTCGTGAAGAGCTTTACGAGTCGAAATAATGTTCACGACTCGTGAAGTCATTCACGACTCGGCAAGAACAATTTTATTCTTCAACCTCACATCTATAAAATTTCAGAAAAACGTAAATTGAGTTCTATAAATCCCACACAATTCTAATAATCATCCTCACATGCAATATGAACAGCCTAAATTCCCATACCTTGGCTGACAAATCCTATATCTTCAACCTCTAGCAATGTCCTTTCCTTTGCTCCTTCTTCCCTCCACTTCTCCTTCACAAATATCATCATCATCAACTTTTAAATTTCCAGCATATGTACATTTTCCTCAGTTAACTTGAAAAGAAGAAGATGGAGATGATGAAGGGTTAAATTAAGAGTTTAATTACCTTATTTTACTGCACTAAACTCATGATTAACCCACAAACATTATCACCTAATTGCTTGAGATAATTGAATGAAAATCAAAGGAAGAAGAGATAAACAATTTTCTGGTTTTCTCTCTTCAAATGCCGTTCTCAAGATCTCAACCAGCCACCTCACAATCCACTAACTTCTTATCTTTATATCAACAAGCAAAATTCTCTCTATGGTCCCTTGAAAGTTTGCATGCCACACAAACGCCACAAACCTTTATGCTTGTAAGACTTTAACTTTTTCAAAAAATCAACCTATCAATTTATTCATCCTTTCAAATTAACCTATAATTAAATGCTTTTATTCCCAATTGGCCACTAATATGCCATAATTACAAATTAACCCCAAATTAATATCTTTTACTTCAATTACACCCTCAAATACTATTAAACCATATTCTTTTATTTTATTTTCATGCAATTAACATAATAGCATGCTAATTTATCCCCTTAACTTAATCATACAAATATGCAAAATTAAATTAGGGTCATGTTAGGGGCCTTACACTCACTCTCTTTGAGTTTTGGCGCCTTGGGCTTAGATTGGGCCTGAGGTGCACTCCCAACTGACTTGGGTTTTCCCTTTCCCTTAGCAGGTCCCTTCTTAATTCCCTTTTGAACCATTAGTATGGGATTGGTCTTTCGAATGTTCTCTTCAGCATTCTTAAGCATCCCATGAAGCTTAGTGACTGACTTGTTCATTGCATGCATGTTATAATTCATAACAAATGGATCATAAGCAGCAGGCAATGATCCTAAGATCAAGTCAGTGGCTAATTCCTTTGGCACTAGTACCTTAAGCTTCTCAAGAGTATCAAGATACCCTTTCATCTTGAGTACATGGGTACTAACAGGAGTACCCTCAGCCATCTTGCAAGAAATTAAGGCCTTTGTTGTCACGAATCTCTCGTGACGAGCTTGCTCTTGGAACATCTCCTTGAGGTGCACCATGATCGCATAGGCCTCTTGGTCCATAAATTGCTTTTGCAATTCAGGCACCATAGTGGCTAGCATCAAATAGGTCACATCATTAGAGTCATTTTTCTTGGTCTCAAAAGTTTCCTTTTGAACCACAGAAGCGTTCCTAGCAGGTTCCTCAGGTAAGGGTGCATCCAAAACATACGACTTCTTCTCTTGCTTAAGAACTATTCTTAAGTTTCGAGACCAATCTATGAAATTGGTGCCATTCAATTTGTCCTTTTCAAGGACCGATCGCAATGAGAAATTATTGTTTGAAGATGCCATTTTCAATCTACAATAAAATTTAGCAAGATTAAATGAGGTCTTATTATAATCCCATAAACTGAATTAATATCCCTTTAAATAATTCGCGTTAGTGATTTGATGTGGGCCAAGATCCACTTTTCACAACAACTTATTAGTCAAGCTGAGCTTGTACACCTAATAAGTTAAGTTACTTAGGTAGGAAAACTCCAATCATGTCTCGTACATGACTCTTGGATCAAATGGGCTAACATCTTAAGATGTTATAGCACAAACCCATTTATTAGTTGCCTAGGTCCGGGCATCCCTTTCCATGATAAGTCCAACCTACATTCACAACCCATGCCTCACAAAGATAATCGGGCGCATCTAGGATTCCTAGTCTACGTGACCGATGATCGATGCCTTGACATGTTTCGAATTAGGAAGGCAACTTTGTGACTTACTATTTTAGGGATTAATTTTATTACAGCTTACATGGCATACGCTTTGTCATCCATACATAGCATGCATATATAAATAATTGCATAAAGTAAAGCGTGACAAACATGGACCGAAAAACCTACAACTAAGATTCTATACTATTACATAAGAATCTTCGAGTTGGGCTTCTCCACTCCGGTGGGCTTCGTCTTGATTTACAAAGTCTTCAAGTATATTCTATTCTAAGAAATAAATGAAAAACTTTTACAACAAAATATAATGGCTCGCAGGCCATATTTAATTACAAAACCCAGGGCCCATGAATGCACCATGCATATCCATTCATCACACCAAATTAGCAAATAAATATACATAGCATTCATGGATAAAACAAAGTCCAATTTTAATTAATTTAGCCAAGCCCATTAATGGAAATTGTGTACTTGAACCTTTAAGAGATGACCCCGTGATGGGCCTGGGCCGAAGCCCAATGGACTAAATCCTCTTATTGAATAAGTTCTCTTAAAAGCCCAAAACACAAACTAGTTAGATTTGTGCCATAAATCAACTCTAGTATAATTTCCAATTTTGCCATTTTTAATTTTATGTCATACAGCCCATAAACATTAAAAATACATATAATATGTGCTAACATGAATTAAAAATATAAAATCATGAAGAACACATATATAGTACATGGCATTCATGTAAAAACAAACAAACAACAAAAACTAGTTGCTTAATGCTTATGTAATGCCATAAAATGCACAAATATTTAAATCAATTTTATGAATCATTTAATAATCTAAATAAGTCCATAAATATTGATTTAATATTCTGTACCAATCTGATCTAAATGTGTTTTTACCATTTTAATCAAAACAAAACAAACAATGTTGATTAAATATGTAACAAACACAAACTAGTCATAGTTTTAAGTGATTTTAAATTAATCAATTAAATTGTCATGGACCAGAATTAAAACCAAATTTAAAATATGTCCAGAACTGATATTTAATCTTTAAAAATCAGTTACAAACATGCCAAAATTGTCTTTACATTTAATATTGAAAACTAGTTGTTAAACTAACAATTAACATGCCAAATAGCACCTAGTTTTAATATTAACATGTACCATCAGGTATTATTAATTAAATTCGACCATTAACAGCTCCTAAAACATCTTAGGACAGTATATTAATATGTCATATTAATTATAATACCTATCTAATCAATTAAAATAATTTTTACACCAAAACAATGCAAAAAACTCAAAACAGAAAATTTCAGATTTGCATGTTTTCAAAATGACGATTTTTAATTAATTTTTTCATGCATCTAAAGCACTAAAATAAGCATGTTTAGGCTCTGATACCACTGATGGAATATGACATGGTATGAATGTGATGATAGCACAACAGAAAAACAAAAATTTTTATCATACATGCCATACAATTCCATGACAAGAATCGAAACATGCAATTTTAGGGTTTTAAACTTACAACTTTAGATGTCTTTAAAACTTGATTTTGATGATGACCAGCAACCAAGAAGGATATGTCCACCTTAGATCTTCACCACCAATGCCAAGGAACAGCCTTTACGCCACTCCCTCTATTCTCACACACACACTTGCGAAGATGGCTTAAAATCAAGAGTGCTAGCTCTATGATTGTGTATTCGGCAATGGGAATGATTTGAAGCCACAAGATCTGATCTTGTTCTTCCTTTAGGTTACTGTTTCAGCCCAAGAACACAAGAGAACAAGAAAGATTTCTTTCCCCTTGAGTATTTCGGCCAAGAGTGAAAAATAGCAAAACGGCATACCTTTTTTATTCATTTAATTCATTAATATATATCACTTAATTTAGGTCAAGTGTGAGTGCCAAAAATTAAGTGTTAATTTCAGCCTCCATCACTTCCTAATTAAGAGATATATCTTAATTTAAATTCTATTAGAATTTAAATTCAAATGGCATTAGTCATTTAATCAAAACAAACTTACTTATTTAAGGTGATAGTTGCCAAATTCTACTAGTATTTTAGTTTGAATTTTGGCTACTTTAATTCCCTCTCAAGTATTATATTTTGATTAAATACAAATTAGAATTTAATACTCAATTCACTTAATTATACATAGATAATTAATCAATTGAAATTAAACCTAGCACATGCCAACAAATTTCTCTCGTGATCAACTGTTAACAGATTTGCCTAAAACAGCAAGCTGTTTTAGGCAAAAAGACAGTTCAACATATTTGCCTAAAACAGCTAGCTGTTTTAGGCAAAAAAACTTGTTTCACAGATTTGCCTAAAACAGCTCTGTTTTAGGCAAAATCGTGGCTTAACAGATTTGCCTAATACAGCTAGCTGTTTTAGGCAAAATCGCACCTTGACAGTTTTGCCTGTTTTTACAGATTTGCACATTTTATGCATTAATTTGACTTTAAATAAAAGTCCAAATTAATTCCCAATACACAATTTAAATATTTTAAGCCCAATGCTTTGTGTGCGATCCTATAGGTCCATTTAATGTTGCCAATGAATTAATAAATTAATTCAAAGGCTATATATATACTCTAGCAAGATATTATAGCATTCCAAATTAAATGAAAATACATATGGCATTTAGTGACCTAATGCAATTTTGCATAGTCCCTTACCCATAAATATCAGAATTAATATAAGGCATGGAACTAGTCATCCTTATATATATTAATTCCTTTCTTGATATTCCAGTGACACTGAACTCTCAGATAAATAATGATTACTCATTATTTCATCTCGGTATGGCCATACACTTCTCAGTTCACTGATCAAGTGGTCGATGATATTTTCTCTCTTAATGAGAGGGGTAATCCCTTCCCTTCTCTCATGCTCTCTAACATGAATCAATGCATACCCAATCATACCCGTACTTATCACTCTGTTACGAGTACGTTAGGTGTATGTCAAAGTACACAGTAATTCATAAAGAGTTTCATAGAGATTTCAGGTCTAAGAACTTCGATACAATACTTGCATATGAGAAACACTTATGACTTGTACCATGTAGTGTTCTCATGAGCGGATCGTATCCAGATACCATGTTCTTTAACATATATCTATGATCTCTGATTGACACTCTTGTCCTAATGATCCGTAAGACAGAACTCATAATATCAGAGAGAGCATACTAGTCTTAATTCATTGTTATTCCCATAACAATGACTGACTAGGGATGTTTAGAATGAAGTCTCATTTATTTCAAGGTCTTACAACCATATGCCTCACACATGATAACTTAAACCAAAATGACATTCTTGGATAGTTTTATCAATTGATATGCACAGGAATACAAAAGATAAAACAAATGCCTCATTTTATTAATTAAGTGTTTTATTACAATGTATTGGGGCTAGGGCTTACACTAACAGTTTTAGGTACTCACAATGAGTGTGATTATATATGATTTCATTCTCATGAAAATAGTCTAGTAATGCATGAACTACTATGACAAGTATAAGTATTGTTAATATGTGCCTATTAGAAAGTTTAAAGTAATTTAAATGAATCTATATAAAGTAGATTCCTTTGATGACCGAAGAGTAGTTTAAAGATAATTTGCTGAATTATTGTGAAATAAATCATGACATGAGTGAAAGATGGTTCACAAACTGTACAAAAATATTTAAGATTCTGAATAACTGTATTCTCTGGATTGAAAAGGAGTTGAAATAATGAGAAATTTTATAAATGTTTTGAAAGTAAGTGAAAAATTGTGCCTTTAGAAAATAGTCTGGCAGTAAAACTAGCTCAGCATATAATTGGCTGGCCATAGGGATATCTGTACCGCGGTGCAAGTCATGACGACTTGCTTTGCTATGGTAGAATCATTGATCTCCATAGTAATTATTTGTCTTTGTTATATGTATCTGTTATTTGTTCTATAGAGAAATGGTCCCTTGGGGTCATTTCTCTATCTCTGTTGTGGTCCTGTGAGATCCACATCCCGTGTATCCGGTTTAAGATTTTTTGTCGTGTCTGTACTAGGGGCATTAATATGAAAGTAAGTTAAAAAGTGTAAAAGATAAGAAATGTTATAGTTTAGAACTAATTTGTATAAGAATTATCCTCTTATATATGTACAGCAACTGAATAATAAATTGAAAGTTATAATATTAATGAGCATGTGATTATTTAAATCTATATAAGCATTTTGTATCTATATATATATAGGTATGTATACCACTCTGTTATCGACCAAGTACATAATATATGGCACACTATGGTGTTAAGTAATATCTTGTTTAGCTTGTTAAGATTATTTTAATGATTACATGAAAGTGAATTAGAATGCATATTATGTTTTAAATGATGTATAGGTATGAAGGAATTATGCCAAATGTCTTTTGTGATAACAATGCATATTGAACTGCTTACTGAGTTATTAAGTTCTGTTGCCTATCTAAGTAAGATGTTTGGTCGCTATTACTTATGATTTACTGTTGAATGTAGAACTAGGATCTAAGGTAATTTAAGGTAGCAATTAGGAGTGTTATCAACTTTGTACTTGTATAATTGATATTACATGTTTAAAAGATTTTCTTTAGATTATACTATTCCCCACTAAGTTTTATAACTTAGCACGGGTTTTGTTATCTGTGTAGGTAATAGGATAGGCTTGTTTCGGGTTAGGCAGCTGCTATGCTTCAACCATCAGAAGAGGGGATCTAGTTTCAGGTAATTCACCTTTGAAGTTCATTGATGCAGCGAGGCAATTTTATATGTAAATTGCTTTTTATTTTGGAGTTTTATGGCGGTTTAAAAGTGTTATTTGTAATAATGAATTATCTTAAGACATGTGATAAATGATGAGAATAGATGTATGAAATGTTTGTACAGATTATTTTTGTATTGTTGTGCCCTGAAGGGCTGAGGAAAATTGTCTGAATTTTCAGGTGGATTAGATAAGTTTTTAGGCGTTATATTGCCAGATTTTTATTTGGTGATTAGTCAAGTGGACAATTATAGTTCGATCGGTATACTTAATTTCTAAGATATTTTTATTAGACGAGTCTACAGTCAATAGAGTAGTTAAGGTTTAGAAAAAAAAAATTCCAGGTTCACAGGTTTCAGTTAGACTGTTCAGTAAGGGTGTTACAACATATGTAAAATAAAAATAAACACTTAAGGAATAAAATCAGTCAGTATTCTCCTTTTGTGACATGATGAATTAAATTAATAAAAACATTAATAAAGTATAAAATCATGCAAGTGTTCTAACACCATTCAATTATTCTATTCCCAATCATTTTCCATATTAAATTAAATTACATGCAAAATTACCAAATTACATGTAATTAAACATAAATTACAACAACCAAATTAATCACAAAAATTTCTATAAGATAAACAAATAAACATAGCATATAATAAATAATTGTACACGAGAAAAATATGAGATAAATGCATGAAATAACAAAAAAGGTGGCCAAATGCATGAAAAATGCACAAAATACATATAAGGGATGAGTTACGGATCAAAGAAACAAGGCCTAGTGCACTAGTATCTAGGTAAGCAAAATTTTGGAGTAGAGATAGAGATACATTCCTAAGGCAATAGTCTCTTAGGTGGTGATGGATGCATTAATGGCAGATTTTGATGAGTGAGATGACCTCTGCGATTTGAGATAGTACCAACATTTGAGGTGAACTCTGTTGCTAGTGGCTATCCTAGGATGGTAGATTTAAGTGTTTAGTGCCTCTTAAGAGGACTTTTTTGGATCCAAATGATGCCAGCTTGTTTGTATGTCAAATCATAGTGGTTATGGTGATTGACACCAGTCAGCATGTCAAATCTCCATTAGCTGAGTTGATAGATGCCATTCAACATGTCAAATCTCTCTTAGTTAAGGTGATTAACACCAGTCGACATGCTGAATCTCCATTGGTTGAGGTAGTTGTTGCCATTCGGCATATCAAATCTCCAAAGGTTGAGGTGATTAATGCTAGTCAGCATTTCCAATCTCTATTGATTAATGCTAGCTTATCGGCAAGTCAATCATAATTAATACCTTATTGATGCTAGCTTATAGGCATATCCAAAAGATAATTTGGAAAATTGATGCCAGCTTGTCAACATGTTGAAACTCTACTACAGATTGATGTCATCTTATTGACAAGAATTGCATCGCGTAATCTTTACTTACTCCTTGAGCTATTTGATGACCTTTTAAAAAAGACTTTGATTTTTGCACCTTCTGAAGAGGACTTTAGTGAGTGAGGCAAACTCTGCTATTTATGACTATGCTAATATTTGAGGCAAACTCTATCATTTATGGCTATTAAGATTTATGGAGAGCTTTGTTATTTGTGGCTATGCCAAGGTTTGAGGCAAACTTTGCCTGTTTATGTCCATGTTAAGATTTGTGATTGACTTTACTATTTATGATTATGTCAAGGTTTGAGTCTAACTCTACTATTTGTAACTATGCTAAGGTTTATGGTGAACTCTATTGTCTATGGCTATACTAAGGTTTGAGGTGAATTATACTGTTTATGATTATGCTAATGTTTAAGGTGAACTCTATCATTTGTGGCTGTGCCCAGATTTATTGTGAACAACTGTTATGCCAAGGTTTGAGGCAAATTTCATTATTTTGGTTATGCCAAGGTTTGAGGCGAACTCCACTATTTGCCTGTGCCACTACTTGAAAGGATTTTGGATATTCTGAATATTAGGTGTTTATTTTTTCTAACTGTCTTTTAAGTCTTTTTTGAATGTTTGGTGTACTTTGGGTTTGTGAATTTTTAAACTTTTGAATTTTTGGAATTTGTACATTGTAGGTGATTTTTTTTTTAATTTTTGATGTATTTTGAGTTTTTTAATATTTACATTTTGGGTCTATTTTGTATTTTTGAATTTTTAAGATTTTGTAATTTATATTGATAAAATTACCTAATTGCCCTAGGTAAGGTGTGTATGGATGGTTTTACTCTTTGAGAGGTATTCTTTTTATGGGTTTACATGATTTTTACCCTATTGGAACTTTATCTTGATCTGATTGTCTAACGTTCGTTGAGCATATAATGTCTCAGCTGAATTTGTCCATTGACCAACCATTATGCATGAAATCTATCTTCATTTTATCTACAAGGTAATGTACACAAAAATATACGAAGAAGATTCACTATAAAAAATGCATTTTGCCGATGGATTTATGCTTTTACCGACCAAAAATGACCTTACAGATGATTTTTTATTATTTTCTTAACATAATGTATCCGTCGGTAAAATGCTTATAAGTATCAAATTATCGGTGAAAAATTCCATCAGTAAATATTATCGATGGTTTTACCAATGGATTTATAAAAAACATTCCATCGATAGTTTTATTTAAAATTCATTAGATGTTTTGTTGCGTTAACCGTCTACTAACGAAAAATTTCATTAGTAAACCACCGGTAAAAGTTAATGAATAAATTATTAATTTATTTTAGTATAAACATCGATGGATTTTTTTATCGGTAATTTTGTTGGTAAATATATAATATTAAATTATTAGAATGGCATTAACAAAATTTTCGTCGGTAACATATAATTTTTCCATTTATTTTTTTTATAATTTTTTTGCAAAAATTATATATTTCCTGTTTGTAAATTCCAAATTAAACATAATAAATTCAATACAAAAGTATAAAATTTAAATTGAAGATATATATTAATAATTTTAATATATAACAAAAATAATTTATACAAAACTTATCTAAGATTTCTACAAATATTATGTAAATTACAATACCAAAAACATAAAATTCAACACTAAATACTCTTAGAACATTCTTAAAAATAATGAAAACTTCAAATTATTAAACCTATCCTAAGCATGCAACCACTACGTTAATCAACCTTCAGTCTAAAATTTGAAATTAGGACGACAATCAACTGTAGAATATCATATGACAACTCAATTTCAAACTTGATGGTGACTTATGATAGCATGCAAAATAGTCAAGCTAATCTACTAAGCTATCTTCAATATCTTGCATAAATTTCAATTTAATCTGCATCAAGTTTTAGTATCTAGAATGCAAAACACAAAAAACACATAGCCAGGGCACTCTTTAGCTATAGAAAAATATAGCATACAAATATCATAAAAAATAGCCTCAATACTTTCCAATATATAATTTTAACTAAAATTTCAAGATAAGTAGAAAACCTTTGGGAGTATTTCTTATAGTCTCCACCTTAATAAAGACCATAATGAAATATCACCACCTGTCTTACGAACCCCATCATTTTTATCATCAGAATCTGACTTGTCTTAGTCAAAGCCATAGAGAACATCATTGAATAGTTCCAAGTTCATTTAATTTATGATTTTTGCAAAATTAAATATTATATGTGGACATTCTTTGATAAATTCAAATACTGTTAATGCATTTTACCTTTACAAAATTAAATAATATATCTGGATTTACTTTGATTCGCATTCACAAAGACAAATGAAGGAAGTTGCACCAAAGATTGTAAAACAAATAAAAAAAATACATAAAAAGGGAGCATAATTACTGCACTTTAAATTTTAAATGCAGGAACATAGATTCAAAAAGCCTAAATTGCCAATCCATAAGACTATAAATTTATGATTAGTGCTGCATATACCGATGAGAAGGCAAAGAAGACTTTGGTTATAGGCAGAGCTTTTAATTCAAAATCTCATTCCAATGTCCTAAAAATGTTTTAGTTGCATACCTCATGAAGGCTTATGCCAATAGCAGGTACCAACCTTCCATATCCACTAAAGCCCCACTTAAGAATATACATCATGAACAGTTTTTAATCATTGAAGCATATTAGATGTAAAGGGAGGGAGAGAGAAAAGTGCATATTGGAAGAAAGCAAAGGAGGGAAAACTTACATATAAACATAACCATTTGAATCAACAGCTACAGTAGGCCTATAACAAATTAGTATATGTAACAAATTAGTACAAGGGAATGGGATTGTAAAAAGAAAAAGAGGCCAGTTACCTGTATGGGCTAGAAGTTATGTTCACACCAATTTATTGCCAAAGAAACATAATAATATCAAAGCCAAGATATACATTAGTCATTTTAATTTTAGAATCTAGATGCCTATTTTCTTATGTATTTTTCCAACCTAAATACCAGTGCATGCAAGCTGTCTAAGACCAATGAATATATATAAAGATATAAAAATTACAAGTATTTCATTCCAAGACAAAAGACTTTAAGAGGATATACCATGCAATAAGTTATGAAATACATCTAGTTTTGCTTCATAGTTAAACAACTACAATTCATAGTTAATTTATCTTCAATATCTTGCACAAATTCTACATACCTTACTTTGAAGGACCTTGAGATGTCTGTCTTCAATATCTTGCGCAAAATTCAAGTTAATCTACTTCAAGTTTTGGTATATAGGCTACAAAACACAAGAAACGTACAACCAAAACACTATTTAGCTATAGAAAAATATAACATACAAATATCAGAAAAAAAAGCCTTAATTACCAGTGAAAAAGCAACTATAATTGTATCTCCAGACTTATTCGTCTCATAAAAATCAAAAACCTTAATTAAAAAAAGGAGTCTATACCAATTAATTATTTATCCATTTTTCAAGTTAAAAAATTTGGAAACAACCAAATTATCAATAAAAATCGAGAAGGACTAGCCAACTAAAGAAACAGTATCACTATTAACTTCCAAATTTGGGAGAGTAAGAATGCAGAAAAATAGACACCAGGATAACTTGTTAGTAACAGAACCAGTCAAAATTCTTGTTATCCCATTGTTTTTTACATGCTTGACTTCAATAAATTGGCTACTGCACAAAATATATTTGGAAAAAAATCCAAATTTATATAAGATAAATATATCTATTACATAACATAGAGAGATGATTAAAATTAAAATATTATTATCCTAAATTCAAGGTAAACATAATAAAATAAAATATGTAATAACCAGAGTTAGGTATGAGGTATATATATATATATATATATATATATATATATATATATATATATATGAAGTCGGTATAATTATTTTTTTGCTTGCATAATAATACATTTTATACTACAACATGACCAACAGGATATGCAGAAGTTGGATTTGATGAGTAACTCAGTTGATTGAGCGTACCTAAAGTGGTATGCAGAAGTTGTATCTTCAACCTTTGTGCTTCTATTCATTTTATCTTTGAGAAACATTAAAAATTCCATTAATTAATGCTATGAATATGTGTAAAGAAATATCTAATAAATAATAGTATTTTCATTATAAAATGAAAGAAAATTAAGGATCTTGCACATATAAAGATGAAAGAAGAAACTTGATGTATAATACAGAGTTTTCAGGCCCATAAATTCTTATATTATAGCTCACATTGTCATTAATTTGCTCATCAAGAAGTGTAAAATCTAGATATAGATGAAACCCAAAGCCCATTTCAAAAGGTTAAAGTTCCAACCATTATGAGTTCCCTGTATAAATAAAAATAAAGATATAGATGAAAGCATATGAGGCTGCCAATAAAAGCACTGTAATGAAAATAAAATCGTTGTAATGAACAAAGCATACCTTAAGTTGTTCAACAAATTGCTCATGTTGTACCACAAGATCATTTAATTCAGTATATGCATTACAAATCTAAGCAGTTCAAGGCATTGACCATAAGCAAAAGGAATTGAAAAGACGAGGCAAACAATGAATTATAAGAGAAAAAGACTTACTTTATCCAACATGCGAGCTATCGTTTGAGGTAGGGGGGCATTTGACCTCAAAACTCTCACATGCAACCATTAGGTATCTGTTAGCTTCATCACTAGAAAGATCTTTTGGTATGTTCAAATTGGCCATCTTCTCTAACTCCTCTATCATGTCAATCCATATGCAAAAACAAAATACTAGTTGGTTTGACTGTGAACAATTCAACAATTATGCAGCTATACCAAACTACAACACAAACTTAAATGGTGGTGTAGAGTCAATCTCAATTGGATCCTTGTCAAGTCCATTAGCATGGTATTTAATTTTGTATCCTCCTGTGAGTTCTTTAACCATTCCTAAAATGAAACAACGAAATTGTAAAATAAGATAAGAAAATTCATAATATTTATCTTTCTTCTTAAGAAACAATTGAAGAATATATTAAACAAGAACACATTTGCTACATCCGAAATATAGACAACCACTCAAAATTGCAAAATTGATTAATTTCCTAAAATATATATGTAATATAGCAACCTTACATAAAATCTAACTATGCTATGGCCTTACAATAATTTTGAAAACATCGATAAAATAATTTTAGCCTTATAATTGTAGTTTGACAAATCTATCTATCACACATTTCTCTAATGACCAAAAAATTGTGAAGTAAATTGGGATAATAATAGCTAAATTTTATATCACAAAGAGATAAAAGAAGAAAAGGGAAGGAATCTAAATAGATCTAAAATGTAAAGAAATGAAAAAGGAGTGGCCTTGAAGAATGGAAAAAAGATGCTAAGAGGAGCAATCATAGATGCAAGGAGCATAAGTGGAGGAAGAGTGGCTAATGGTGGCTAAAAGGAGCAATCGGTAGTAAACGTTCTTTCATTTCAGAAATGCTCTAATCAACTTCAAACAAATCCTCTAAACATGATTTGGAAATCTCTGATTTTTGGAAAAATTAAAGGTATGTCGTAGATACCCAGGATACAAAAACTAAGAAAAAGAGGCAAAGTGAGGAAAAAAATAAAAAACAGATCAAAATAAACGTAATGTTAACTAATATTACCACGCTGATCGCTATTTTTAAGCTGTTTCAAATGATCCACCCTAAAAGAGAGTCAAAAAAGGAACTAAAGGAAGAAAAGCCACTTGTCTGGGCATTGAAGGCATGATCTAACTTCTACTCTTCAAAAACCCCTATAATGCCATAGATGTTATCTGCTTACTCAAAACCCCAAATCTTAACCCTCTGTTTGGATGGAGGTTGATGGAGTAGATAGAAGTATAGTAGATTGGAGTAACTCAGTTACTCTGTTTATTTTGTAAAAATTATAGATTAAATAGGAGTAGATGAGAGTAGATGGGAGTAACTAGTTACTCTATATCCTTAAAAAAAAGTTACTCCTAATTTAGGAGTAGATGGGAGTAACTCCATATTTACTCTAAAATGTTAAAGAGTTACTCCTATCTACTCTATATTTATTTTAGATTTGCCAAACAAGGGAGAGTAAATGAGAGTTACTCCCATCTACTCTATATTTATTTTAGATTTGCCAAACAAGGGAGCGTAAATGAGAGTTGCTCCCACCTACTCTACTCTCATTTACTCCCATCTACCCCCTTCTACTCCCATCCAAACAGATCATAAATCTCCGTCTCTTATGATAAAACATAAGAAATCTAAGAATCTAATAAAAATGCAATTGGATTAGGGATCAAGGAGAGAATCTATTAAAACACATAAAGATCGAAAACTGAGAAAGAGTCTTAGATTAGATTAAGAGTTAGGGTTTCTTTTAAGTAAATCACATATTCTTTCAATTGCTTTTACAATTGAGGCTTTAAAGGAAAAAAAAATAAAGCGGGATATGTTCCCGTGCCCAGACCCATTTTTAGGTTATGACTAAATTTACAAGAGATATAGCTTTATTATCCATAACAATAATACAAAAATTTAAGTTAAAAATAAAAATTCAAGTTAATTTTATACCATAAATTATTATGAATTTATTTTCATGTTTAAAATTTTCAGGATAATATGAATTGTTTTATATACTGATCAAATTAAATTTAAATAATAAAAAATATAAATTATATAGGTCAGATACATATATTATATCGAAATATAACAAATTTTTATTTAAATATTCATAAATAAATAAAATTATATATATAATTAAAACTTATGCATATGATTAAAATATATTAATTATTTTCATAAAAAATTATATATAATAAAATTAAAAAAAATATCTAGTATAGGATTTATTTGGATAACAATGATGTTTTATTAAAAATAAAAAAATAAAGTTTAAACATATATTTTGTATTAATAAAAACATAGTGACGGATTACCGACTAAACTACCGTTGCAACAATTTATAGATTAGTCGCCCCATATTCCATCCTTATGCTGCAATTATTTACCGATGGAGGAGATATACCGTCACTATTCTATCGCTAAAACATATAAAATAAAGCTAAATTTATATTACCGATGGAAAATCTATCAGTAAATAAACTAAAATGTTTGATACGTTTATCGATGCAGGTTTATGCCACTAAATTCATCGCAACAAAATGACACCTCTACTTTTTGCCAATTTTACTGACTATTTTTTTATTTCGTCGCTAAACATGTCGGCATTCTGTAATTTTTTTATTATTACCAAAGTATGCATTTTCCATTGCTAATACATCAGTAATGTCTCTTTTTAAAGATGGATTTTATATCCATCAGTAAATTTCATCGATAAAATCAATTTTTTTTGTAGTTATTGTGTGTGTATACAGTGCATTATGTGTGTGAAATATATACATAGAATTATGTTTGTGGAATAATGCAAAGATTTGTGTTTGTAGGATATATACAAAGCATTATACATGTGAAGTATGTGCAATGAATTATTTGTGTGGTGTACTTGTAAAGAATTAATTGTGGAGTATGTGCAAATAACTATTTGTGTAAAAATACTTACAATGAATTTTGTGCAAAAATGTTTGAAAAAATATGTGTTAAAATTTCTATAAAAATTATGTGTCAAAACATTTGCAAAAATCATATGTGTGAAAATGTTTGCAAAGAAAATATATGTCAAAATATTTATGGAAAATTATGTGCCAAAAAATTTACAAAAAATTATGCTTCAAAAGAATGCATTAAAAAATGAGCTGACCATGTCCCAGGTGGTTATGGGATCTAGTTGTGGGAGCGATTTGGATTCTATCCTTTCAATACCTCTCAAAACTCCATTTTAAGTGGACTTTTTGACAAACTTCCTTTAGGTATCTTCCTTCAACTTTTTTTACCTTGCCTTCTTTTTGGGATTTCTTATTATTTTTAGAGGAGATAGTTTGTTGTCATGCTCCGATCGAAGATACTTTGATCTTCAATAGATTTCATATACTATTTGATGCCCCTAAGAACCTGGAAAAATTCCTCTTTGGCCTTTGCACTCCTACCTGTGGTTTCCTGAGGAGATTGATCCATCGTACATCTTTTTTAGTAGTTGTATTATGTTAGGGCTCATGGTTCTATGTTTCTAGCTTACATCAAGAGTTATGTCCCTTGCTCAAAGAACTTGCAGCCAACCAGGATATATCTTTTACCCCTAAAACTCTGCATTGTGTCCTAAATTGTGTATTGAACTAATAAATAAAAACCATTTAGACATTTAGAAGTTTTTCCACCTGTGGCCATATAATTAATGCCTCAAGATGACCCTATATCTTTAGGTAGCATTTGTTAAACTTGGAAAGGTTTGAATGGAAAGAAAATAAAGTCATTCCAATCTTTTCAACCTTTTCAAGCGTTTGTTAAAAAAATGGAAACCATGCAAAAAAAAGTCATGTGATTTCTTAATTACCTATATCTTGAAAAATCAAGATATACATATCTTGACATAGGATCAATATATGCATTCCTGTATTTTTCTAGATAAGAAACAACTAGAAAATTGAAAAAGATATATTTTTAATTCATTCCAAAAATTTAACAAACAATTAAAAAAAATTATTAGAATGCTTTCTAGGCTTATCTTGACTATTCCATATCTTGATTCGAAAAATATTCCAATCTTATCTTAAAATTCCTTATCTGGGTTGATTTAACAAACACAACCTTAGGTTTTGTTTAATAAATTTAATAGTCATTTTTTATCTCCCAACCCATTATGACAGGGTGAACTTGCTTAACTTGTTTTGCTCATATCCAATTGTGATTAGATATGGATTTATTGGCATTTGGCAGTTTTTGATGTTTTAGATGGCATTTGAAGCGGGCTGACCCCTTTTTCGTTGATTTTGGTAGAGTCGTACTTGGCTTAAACTTATACAAGCTAACCTAATTGATCACTAGCAACCCTTTATTACTTAACATACCTGCAATCATTAATTAAAGGTAGTGCATCCCTTATGAATTTTCACACTAGCTTTTCTTAGCGAAAAATGCATTTCTTTAGGGATTTTCACATAACTCTATACCCAAATTTTACTTGAAATAGACCTATCCCATTTTAGTGATTTTTTATTTATTTTATTTTATTCATTTTTTATAGTATAGACTACTCTTTTCCAAATTTTCATCTTATCCCTTGGCCTTACTTTTGGTTAGAGAGCTTGTTATGGTTTTCATCTCCATCTACCTCTTTTTTTAAGGAATATGACATATGTAGTGCCATTGTTGGGAAGAACATTCATTAGATGAAGTGCTGCTATTACTATATTAGAATTAATCCCATTCTAGCATGTGTCCCTATGCATGTCATAGGTTTCTATTGACATGTTAATCATATGCTCATACCTACCTTATGAAGGAATATGACATGGTATGAATGTGATGATAGCACAGCGAAAAAACAAAAATTTTTATCGTACATACCATACAATTCCAAAGCAAGAAACGAAACATGCAATTTTAAGGTTGTAGAACTTACAACTTAAGATGCACTTCAATATTTTGGTTTTGATGATGACCAACAATCAAGAAGGATATATCAACCTTTGATCCTCTCCACCAATGCCAAAAGAATAGCCTTTACGCCACTCTTTTCTATGTTCACACACACAATCACAAAGATAGCTTAAAATTGAGATTGCTAGCTCTCACTTTAAGTATTGTGTACTTGCAATGGGTTTAAGCTACAAGATTTAATCTTATACTTCTTTAAGATGCTATAGACATCCAAGAACGCAAGAGAATGAAGGAGTTTATTTCTTCTTGAGAAATTCGGCCAAAAGAAAAATCTTGAGAGAGAGATGATTTTCATGCCAAAACCAAAGGAAAGACTAGGTTTTCTTTTTCTCTCTCATTCAATATATATATCAATTTATTTTTTTAAGTGATAAATCTAAAATCTACTACCTCTAGATAAATAATCTTAGCCTTTATCACTTGATTAAAATAAGTAATATATATTGATAAAAACTCCTTTGATTTAATCCAAGATAAAAAGATAAGACATATAAATCAAATAAACCACTTAATTAAATAATACATGTGCCGAAATTCCTTTAATTTTTCTCTAGGAATTTCGGCCACTAATATCCCTATTTAAGTGATTTAATTTGATCATAAGGCTTTTAGGCTTTAATACTCAATTAATTAAATTAATACAAGACATTTAATTAATTGAAATTAAACCTTGTGGGCTGAATTTCTCTCTCTCATGGGCCAAGGTCCAATAGCAATCTTATAACCCATTACACACATTAATTTGAATTTAATTAAAAGTCCAAATTAATTCCCAATACTTAATTTAATTATTTTAAGCCCAATACTTTATGTGCGATCCTATAGGTCCATTTAATGTTGGCAATGAATTAATTCAAAGGCTATAAATATTCTCTAGCAAGATATTATAGCATTCCAAATTAAATGAAAATGCATATGGCATTTAGTGACCTAATGCAATTTTGCATAGTCCCTTACCCATAAATATCAGAATTAATATAACGCATGGAACTAGTCATCCTTATATATATTAATTCCTTTATTGATATTCCAGTGACATTGAACTCTCAGATAAATAATGATTACTCATTATTTCATCTCGATATTACACTTTTTAGTTCACTAATCAAGTGGCCGATGATATTTTCTCTCTTATAGAGAGGGGTAATCCCTTTACTTCTCTCATGCTCTCTAACATGAATCAATGCATACCCAAGCATACCTATACTTGTCACTCTATTATGAGCACGTTAGGTGTGTGTCAAAGTATACAGTAATTCATAAAGAGTTTCATAGAGATTTTAGGTTTAAGAACTTCGATACAAAACTTGCATATGAGAAACACTTATGACTTGTACCATATAGTGCTCTCATGAGTGGATCGAATCCAGATACCATGTTCTTTAACATGTATCTATGATCTCTTATTGACACTCTTGTCCTTATGATCTGTAAGACAGAACTCAACTTATCAGAGAGAGAATACTAGTCTTAATTCATTGTTATTCCCATAACAATGACTGACTAGGGATATTTAGAATAAAGTATCATTTGCTTCAAGGTCTTACAACCATGTGCCTCACACATGATAACTTAAACTGAAATAACATTCTTGGATAGTTCTATCAATTGATATGCACAGGAATACAATAGATAAAACAAATGCCTCACTTTATTAATTCAAAGTGTTTTATTACAATGCGTTGGGGCTAGGGCTTACACTAACAATCTCCCACTAGTACTAGTCCTAATTGGGCATAGCCCTAAGACCGAACGCTCTCAAATGAGCTTCGTGCAGATTTGGACGCAACTGTTTCATTAAAGGATCTGCTACATTGTCTTCACTTGCTATCTTGCTAACCTTAACATCCCCACGATCAATGATTTCTCTGATCAGGTGGTACCTCCTGAGTATGTGTTTGGATTTCTGGTGTGATCGGGGCTCCTTGGCCTGTGCGATGGCCCTGTTGTTGTCACAAAAAATTTCTAATGGATCTAGGATGCTTGGGACCACTCCTAATCCAGAAATAAAATTTTTAATCCAAACAGCCTCTTTTGCAGCCTCACTCGTTGTAATATACTCATATTCTGTAGTTGAGTCGGCAACGGTCTCTTACTTCGAGCTTCTCTAGCTGACAGCACCACCGTTCAAAATAAAAACAAACCCAGATTGTGATCTAGAATCCTGAGTGCTAGTTTGAAAAGCAGCATCGGCATAACCTTGTATAACGAGCTCTTCTTGACCACCATACACTAAGAAGTGATCCTTAGTCCTTCGCAGGTACTTCAGAATCCCTTTTACAGTAGACCAATGCTTCTTACTAGGGTCTTGCTTAAACCTACTGGTTATACTCAGTGCATGAGCAACATCCAACCTAGTACATAACATAGCATACATGATAGATCCAATAGCATATGCATATGGGATTCTACTCATGCTGTCCCTTTCCTCTTTAGTTTTAGGGCACTATTCTTTAGTCAAAGGAACTCCTAAAGCCAAAGGTATGTACCCTTTCTTTGAGTCTCCCATACTAAAACACTTTAGTACTTTGTCTATTTACTTTTCTTGACTTAGTCCCAAAAGCCGATTCGATCTATCTCTATAGATTCGAATACCAAGTATTGTCTCAGCTTCACCTAAGTCTTTCATTGAGAAACATTTTCCAAACCATTGCTTAACCTTTTGCAATGTTGGAATGTCATTCCCAATGAGAAGGATGTCATCCACATATAGGACCAGAAATACTACTATGCTCCCACTAATCTTCTTGTACACACAAGGATCATCTTCGTTCTTGATGAAGTCAAATTCTTTGACTGCCTCATCAAAACGAAGATTCAAACTTCGGGATGCTTGCTTTAATCCATAAATGGATTTTTGAAGCTTGCAAACCTTTTTAGGATGCTTGGGATTGACAAAACCCTCAGGCTGTGTCATATACACATCCTCATGTAAATTTCCATTGAGGAAAGCAGTTGTGACATCCATTTGCCATATCTCATAATCATGATATGCAGCTATGGCAAGCAAGATCCTAATAGACTTGAGCATGACTACAGGCGAAAAGGTCTCATCATAGTCTACACCATGAGTTTGTCGAAAACCTTTTGCTACTAGTCTACCTTTGTAGGTCTTATCAGCTTTGAGTTTAAATAGCCACTTGCATTCAATTACCTTCGCACCTTCCGGTGGATCAACCAAGGTCCAAACCTGGTTATCGTACATTGATTGCATCTCGGATTTCATGGCTTCAAGCCAATTTTCCAAGTCTCGGCTTTCAATAGCTTCTCGGTAGGTAGTAGAATCCTCATGATCTACTAACTCAATAGTGTCACTATCAGTGATTAGAAATCCATATCTCTCAATCTCCTGACGTATCCTACCAAACCTTCTAGGTACTTGTGTAATGGGTTCTTGTTCCACAACTGGTTGTGAACTTGATCCCACTTCCAACTCATCCTCTATAGGAGCTTATGGCACTTGAATTTCTCCAAGTTCTACTTTACTCCCATTGTCTTTCTTGAGAAGGAACTCCTTTTCCAAGAAAACAGCCTTGCGAGCAATAAATACTTTGTTCTCGGCTTGTGAGTAAAAGTAGTATCCCTTTGTTTCTTTGGGATAACCCACAAACAAGCAGGCAGTGGATTTGGACTCTAGTTTGTCATATGTTAATTTCTTAACATGTGCTTCACAACCCCAAATCCTGAGAAACAACATATTGGGTTCTTTCCCAGTTTATACCTCGTATGGTGTCTTCTCAACTGCTTTAGTTGGAGTACGGTTTAGTAGAAACGCAGTAGTTTCTAATGCATAACCCAAAAAAGAGACAGGAAGATTAGCTTGACTCATCATAGATCGAACCATGTCCAACAGAGTTCGATTTCTCCTTTTGGACACACCATTCCATTATGACGTTCCGGGAGGAGTGAGCTGTGAAATAATACCACACTCTTTTAAATGACTGTCAAATTCTTGGCTTAAGTATTCGCCACCTCGATCTGATCGAATGGCTTTTATACTTTTGCCAAGTTATTTTTCTACTTCATTCTTAAACTCTTTGAATTTCTCAAAAGTTTCAGATTTGTACTTCATTAGATAGACATAGCCATATCTATTGAAGTCATTTGTGAACGTCACAAAGTAAATAAAACCACCTCTAGCTTGTGTACTTAATGGTCCACATACATCGGTATGTATTAGTTCCAATAAGCCATTAGTCCTTTCATCTTTCTTATTAAAGGACTCTTTGTCATTTTTCCATGCAAACATGGCTCGCATGTATCATAAGACTCTAAGTCGACTGACCTAAGCACTCCAGTTTTGTGGAGTCTTGAAATGTATTTTTCGTTTGCATGTCCTAAACGACAATGCCAGAAGTAAATAGGGTTAAATTCATTTGTTTTAATCCTCTTTGTATTAACATTGTATATGGACTCTTTGTTTTGTAAATCAAGGATATAAAGGCCATTTTGCAACATGGCATTGCCATAAGAAATGCCTTGGCAACGAATATGAGCATTGCCATTTTTAATAACAAAATCAAATTCATCTAAATCCAAACATGAAACTAAAATAATGTTTCTGGTCATAGCAGGCACATAATAACAATTATTCCAAACTATACAAAGTCCGGAAGATAAAGTGAGGTGATAGTCGCCTATCTCCATGGCAGCAACTCGTGCTCCATTCCCCACACAGAGGTCCACTTCATTTTTTCCAAGTAACCATTTATTTCTTAGCCCCTGCACATTTGAACAAATGTGAGAACTACAAGCGGTATCCAATACCCAAGTGGTAGAAATAGAAAGGTTAATCTTAACAACAAAAATACCAGAACTGGATGCCTTGGCTCCATTCTTCTTTTGTTCTTCCTTGAAGAGAGCGTAATTCTTCCTCCAATGCCCTATCTTATTGCAATGGAAGCAAGTGCTCTCACTCTCTTTAAGCTTCTGCGCCTTAGGCTTGGATTGGGCCTGAGGTGCACTCCCACTTGACTTGAACCGAGCCAGGTCATTCTTAGGTTTTGCCTTTCCCTTTCCCTTAGTGGGTCCCTTTTTAATGCCCCCTTGAACCATCAATACGAGATTGGTCTTTCGAATGTTCTCTTCAGCATTCTTAAGCATCCCATGAAGCTCAGTGACTGACTTGTTCATTGCATAAATGTTATAATTCATCACAAATGGATCATAATCATCAGTTAATGATCCTAAGATCGAGTCAGTGGCCAATTCCTTTGGCACTTATACCTCAAGCTTCTCAAGAGTATTAAGATACCCTTTCATCTTGAGTACATGGGTACTAACAGGAGTACCCGCAGCCATCTTACAAGAAATCAAGGCCTTTGTTGTCACGAACCTCTCGTGACGAGCTTGCTCTTGGAACATCTCCTTGAGGTGCACCATGATCGCATAAGCCTCTTGGTCTATAAATTGCTTTTGCAAGTCAGGCACCATAGTGGCTAGCATCAGACAGGTCACATCATTGGAGTCACTCTTCTTGGTCTTAAAAGTTTCCTTTTGAACCGCAGAGGCATTCCTAGCAGGTTTTTCAGGCAAGGGTGCATCCAAAACATACGACTTTTTCTCTTGCTTAAGAACTATTCTTAAGTTTCGAGACCAGTCTATGAAATTGGTGCCATGCAATTTGTCCTTTTCAAGGACCGATCGCAATGAGAAATTGTTGTTTGAAGATGCCATTTTCAATCTACAATGAAATTTAGCAAGATTAAATGAGGTCTTATTTATAATCCCACAAACCGAATTAATATCCCTTTAAATAATTCACGTTAGTGATTTAATGTGGGCCAAGATCCACTTTTCACAACTTATTAGTCAAGCTGAGCTTGTACACCTAACAAGTTAAGTTACTTAGGTAGAAAAAACTCCAATCATGTCTCGTACATGACTCTTAGATCAAATGGGCTAACATCTTAAGATGTTATAGCACAAACCCATTTATTAGTTGCCTAGGTCCGGGCATTCCTTTCCATGTTAAGTCCAACCTACATTCACAACCCATGCCTCACAAAGATAATCGGTCGCATCTAGGACTCCTAGTCTACATGATCAATGATCTATGCCTTGACATGTTTCGAATTAGGAAGGCAACTTTGTGACTTACTATTTTAGGGATTCATTTTATTACGGCTTACATGGCATACGCTTTGTCATCCATACATAGCATGCATATATATATATATAATTTGCATAAAGTAAAGTGTGACAAACATGGGCCCAAAAACCTACAACTAAGATTCTATACTATTACATAAGAATCTTCGAGTTTGGCTTCTCCACTCCGGTGGGCTTCGTCTTGATTTACAAAGTCTTCAATTAAATTATATTCTAAGAAACAAGTGAAAATTTTATAATAATACATAATGGCTCACAGGCCATATTTAATTACAAAACCCAGGGCCCATGAATGCACCATGCATATCCATTCATCACACCAAACAAGAAAATAAATATACATAACATTCATGGATCAAACAAAGTCCAATTTTAATTAATTTAGCCAAGCCCATTAATGGAAATTGTGTACTTGAACCTTTAAGAGAAGACCCCATGATGGGCCTGGGCCAAAGCCCAATGGACTAAATCCTCTTATTGAATAAGTTCTCTTAAAAGCCCAAAACACGAACTAGTTAGATTTGTGCCATAAATCAACTCTAGTATAATTTCCAATTTTGCCATTTTTAATTTTATGTCATTTAGCCCCTAAACATTAAAAATGCATGTAATATGTATCAACATGAATTAAAACATATAATCATGAAGAACATATATATATATATATATATATATATATATATATATATATATATATATATATATATATATATATATATATATATATATATATATATATATATATATATATATATATATATATATATATATATATATATATATACACGGCATTCATGAAAAACAAACAAACAACACTAAACTAGTTGTTTAATGCTTATATGATGCCACAAAAATGCACAAACACATAAATCAATTTTATGAGTCATTTAATGATTTAAACAAGGTCATAAAAATTGAGTTAATGTTTTGTACCATTTTGATCTAAATGTGTTTATACCATTTTAATCAAAGCAAAATAAAAATTGTTGATTAAACATGTAACAAACACAAACTAGTCATAGTTTTAAGTGATTTTAAAATTAATCAATTAAAATGTCATGGACCAGAATTAAAACCAAATTTAAAATATGTCCAGACCTGATATTTAATCTTTAAAAATAACTTACAAACATGTCAAAATCGTTTTTACATTTAATATTTAAAACTAGTTGTTAAACTAACAATTAACATGCCAAATAGCACCTAGTTTAAATATTAACATGTACCATCAGGTATTATCAATTAAATCCGACCATTAAAAGCTCGTAGAACATCTTAGGACAGTATATTAACATGTCATATTAATTATAATACCTATCTAATAAATTAAAATCATTTTTACACCAAAACAATGCAAAAAACTCAAAACAGAAAATTTCAGCATTGCATGTCTTCAAAATAACGATTTTTAATTAATTTTTTCAAGCATCTAAAGCAATAAAATAAGCATGTTTAGGCTCTGATACCACTGTAGGAATATGACATGGTATGAATGTGATGATAGCACAGCGGAAAAATAAAAAGTTTTATCATACATACCATACAATTCCAAAGCAAGAAACGAAACATGCAATTTTAGGGTTGTAGAACTTACAACTTAAGATGCACTTCAATATTTTGGTTTTGATGATGACCAACAATCAAGAAGGATATATCAACCTTTGATCCTCTCCACCAATGCCAAAAGAACAGCCTTTACGCCACTCTTCTCTATGTTCACACACACAATCATAAAGATAGCTTAAAATTGAGATTGCTAGCTCTCACTTTAAGTATTGTGTACTTGCAATGGGTTTAAGCTACAAGATTTAATCTTATACTTCTTTAAGATGTTATAGACATCCAAGAACACAAGAGAATGAAGGAGTTTATTTCTTCTTGAGAAATTCGACCAAAAGAAAAATCTTGAGAGAGATAATTTTCACGCCAAAACGAAATGAAAGACTAGGTTTTCTTTTTCTCTCTCATTCAATATATATATATCAATTTATTTTTTTAAGTGATAAATCTAAAATCTACTACCTCTAGATAAATAATCTTAGCCTTTATCACTTCATTAAAACAAGTAATATATATTGATAAAAACTCCTTTGATTTAATCCAAGATAAAAAGATAAGGCATATAAATTAAATAAACCACTTAATTAAATAATACATGTGCCGAAATTCCTTTAATTTTTCTCTAGGAATTTCGGCCACTAATATCCCTATTTAAGTGATTTAATTTGATCATAAGTCTTTTAGGCTTTAATACTCAATTAATTAAATTAATAAAAGACATTTAATTAATTGAAATTAAACCTTGTGGGCTGAATTTCTCTCTCATGGGCCAAGGTCCAATAGCAATCTTATAACCCATTACACACATTAATTTGAATTTAATTAAAAGTCCAAATTAATGCCCAATACTTAATTTAATTATTTTAAGCCCAATGCTTTATGTGTGATCCTATAGGTCCATTTAATGTTGGCAATGAATTAATTCAAAAGCTATAAATATTCTCTAGCAAGATATTATAGCATTCCAAATTAAATGAAAATGCATATGGCATTTAGTGACCTAATGCAATTTTGCATAGTCCCTTACCCAAAAATATCAAAATTAATATAAGGCATGGAACTAGTCATTGTTATATATATTAATTCCTTTCTAGATATTACAGTGATACTGAACTCTCAGATAAATAATGATTACTCATTATTTCATCTCGGTATGGCCATACACTTTTCAGTTCACTGATCAAGTGGCCGATGATATTTTTTCTCTTATAGAGAGGGGTAATCCCTTCACTTCTCTCATGCTCTCTAACATGAATCAATGCATACCCAAGCATACCCGTACTTGTCACTCTGTTACGAGCACGTTACGTATATGTCAAAGTACATAGTAATTCATAAAGAGTTTTATAGAGATTTTAGGTCTAAGAACTCCGATACAAAACTTGCATATGAGAAACACTGATGACTTGTACCATTTAGTGTTCTCATGAGTGGATCGAATCCAGATACCATGTTCTTTAACATGTATCTATGATCTCTGATTGACACTCCTGTCCTTATAATCCGTAAGATAGAACTCAACTTATCAGAGAGAGCATACTAGTCTTAATTCATTGTTATTCCCATAACAATGATTGACTAGGGATATTTAGAATGAAGTCTCATTTGTTTCAAGGTCTTACAACCATATGCCTCACACATGATAAGTTAAACTAAAACAACATTCTTGGATAGTTCTATCAATTGATATGCACAGGAATACAATAGATAAAACAAATGCCTCACTTTATTAATTCAAAGTGTTTTATTACAATGCATTGAAGCTAGGGCTTACACTAACACCTTATGCATGCATTTTTATTTACATGCACCATATGGCGACAACAATTATCATAACCAAACATTCAATAAAAAAAACATAAGTTTCTATTTAATCTTACAGGGCAACACCTTGGGTGCATCCAACTCTTGCTATCAATCAACCCTCATCAGTTTTCTTAATTGAATATTTTCTTTCAATCCCTAACTTTTGGTCAAGTTGCCTTTTTCTGAGTTTCACTTTGATGGGGCGGCCAATTTTAGCAAGATCACTTTTTTTTAATTTGGTTTTCAAATCGCAGGGTTATATTTTCTCTTTTTTTAATTTTTACCTTTACCATGGAACCCTCTTCAATCTGTTGATATTGCTTGGTTTCACAAATCCTCTTCCATCATTCACTACAAGAAAATCCAAAAATAGCAACGGAATTGATTCCGTTGCTAAATTAGCAACGGAAAAGCAATTCTGTTGCTATTTAGCAACGAAAAATAGTTTTCGTTGCTAAAATTGGTTAAACTTTATAAATTTAGCAACGAAAAAATATTTGGTTATCTTTCGTTGCTAAAAGTGGAGGGAATTTTATGCGCCATTATTTAGCAACGAAAATTAGCAACAGAATTAGTATTCCATTGCTAATTAAGGCGGCAACAAATGGCGGATAAAATTTGGGATGAAAAATAGCAACGGAAAGCATTTTCGTTGCTATTTTAGCAACGAAAAATTATTTCGTTGCTAAATAGCAATAGAATTTTGTTTCAGTTGCTAAAATAGCAATGAAAATTGCTTTCCATTGCTAAATTAGCAACGAAATTACATTCCGTTGCTAAATTTCACTTTCAATAAAAAATAGCAACCGAATTTATATTCGGTTGCTAAAATAGCAACAGAAATTACATTCGGTTGCTAAAATAGCAACGAAAATTATATTTCGTTGCTAAATTTCACTTTCAATGAAAAATGGCAACCGAATTTTCGGTTGCTAAAATAGCAACGGAATTTTATTTCGGTTGCTAAAATAGCAACCGAATTTTATTTCGGTTGCAAAAATAACAACGAAATAATAATTCCGTTGCTAAATGAGTGGCATTTAAGTAATTTTCACGTTTGTTAGAACTATAAAACGGAAAAACCCTACATTTGCCTCAATCTCCTCCCTCACAGATCTGTCTCTCTCTCACCCTTCTCTCTCTCTCTCTCTCTCTCTCGCTCTCTACCCTAAATTTTTGGATTTTTCCTTCCAGATCTAGTTGGAAGTATAGCAGTATTTCTGCATTTCTAAGCAAAAATTGGGCGTTTTAATTCCATGTAGAATAACTGACGATTTTTAGCTTCGATCTTGTTGTTTTTGACAATTGATTTTAGGTGAATTCTATTTTTTTTTTGGTAAACAATGTTTTGCTTGATTGGTTCTATGGAGTGCTTGCTTCACTCGGATTGTGGCAGAAAGAAGCGCAGATCTTGTTTTTGGGGTTGGATAATGCAGGCAAAACTACGCTGCTTCACATGTTGAAAGATGAGGTATTTCGTTAATTAGTTTGTTTATTCACTTTTGAGTTTTGAATATCACTTACTTGTTGGTTTGGATGTCGAGAAAGTGAGGGGGGAAAAGATAGTTTTAGAAATTATGTTGGGTTGGGAAGAGTCTTTACCTTCTTACCCGAAAGATTGGAATTTTCTTACCACTCGAAGCCTTTGATGTATTGCTTTGCCGTTTTTTTTGGCATTTACGGGTTTAAATATGTTATTGAAAAATTGAGGATAGATTAGATTATATGAGATGAGTTGAAAGGAATTGAAAACGTAATATTGTAAAAACGTAATATTGGAAGTATAGCAGTATTTCTTCATTATTTATTGATTTTTTTTTCGGTTAAGGTTGATACAGGAGTAATTGCTGCAGCGTTTGTGTGTCCTTTAGATGTAATCAAGACTAGGTTTTAGGCTCATAGGCTACCGAAGCTCGAGAATGGAAGTATTAAAGGTATGTTTCACTTCTCCTCGATTTCACCGCTCATTCTTTGCTGTTAAGATTTCAGATTCCTTTCTTCTTTGAATTCTAAATCATTTATGTGCCTGATTAGAGCTTTGATTATATTGAGGATAAACGGATTCTCCAATTTCTAACCTGCTCTATTTCCTGGTAAGAATCCAATACAACTTTCTAATTTGGGTTCTTTCATCTCCTCTCAATTTTTTTTTATATAAGTTGTTATTTATATAGTGGGTTTTGCATGACTAGATGAATACTTGGTTAAAATGCTTCATGCTTGCTTTAACAGTTTAATTAACTTATGCGAGGTTAGTCTTGTTTAATATTAATTATTATGTGGAAAGATTTAATTTATAACGGCTCTGGTCTTTTTTCAGCCTTATAATGAATATCATGGAAATGAAAGCTTCGTTCCTCTGCTATTTACATCTGTACCAGCTCTCAATGAAGCTGCATCAATTCTTGCTCAGACAACTTCATTGCTAACCAGATGCTTCACTGATTATTCTGGTATGTTTGTCAACACTTAATTGCAATGTTTTAATGTTAGCAGCTTAGCATCAAAGTCATTCCTTCAAGTTTCTTATGTATGTTTTAATAGTATTTACACTAAATCTGAAATTTACCGTTAGTATCATATGAATAGTCAAACGAATTCTCTTAGTCATTCTTGCGAATCATATTGTAGAAGTTTAAGCATGACTAATTCTTTTTGGCAATTGATGTTTTCAAACCTTCCGATCATATGGACTTCATATGATTCATTAATAAATGTTCCTTATTTAATTACAACATTGGCATTATCATATATTATTATCACGAGGAATAATGCCTGAAGTACAGAACCTTCTTCGGTAGCAGAGCTTTTTTCTTTTCCCCTCTCCATCATTTTTTTTTGTGCTCCTTATTTACAGTTAATAGTTCTCATAACTTGATTAAAACTGTCTATTTGTTGCAGTGGAATATTCTTCTAGAGATTATGGGGATTCGATGTAGGAACTGGAGAAATTTTCTTCTACTGTAGAATCTCTAGATAGTGATTGTGCCTTTTCAAGCAGAATTTCTGATGCTTCCACATCTGCCATCGGTTTCCCTCCTGTACATGATGAGATAAGACCCTCTTCAGAAGAGGATCACAAAATTCTAATGTGATTGTGCCATCAACTGATAGTGGCCAAAATGGAATTTCCATTTTCCAGGGGTATTGATTCTATTTGTCGCTACTAACTTTTGGTGTCTTGTATAATAAGCTTATGGATTGGAAAAAAAATTGGCACTTCACTTGGTTGCTTTTCGTGACCCAGGGATGCCTCCAGTGGAAGATGGAACTGGAAAGTTTATGGAAATTCTTGATAACATTAGGTATGTGCATCTTTGTGTGGTTAAATATGCTATTATGGTTATGCAGTTAATGATTTACCCATTTCTTCTTCTCTCAGTCATGGTCTGCACAAGTTGCCAAATTCAGTTGTTTACTTGTTGGTTCCAGGTACTGGTTATGATTATGGATATTGAGGTGGGAATTTGAATTAGGGAAAAGTCTTTCAACAATTTCTGCCAATATTTTATTCCCATGCATTAAATGGGGCAGTGAGCTTGTCATTGACCTAATTTGATTTTTTTTCTCTCAAATAAAATGGTTTTAGTTTATTTTAATATGTTAAGTAGGCACTTCGAGATGATCTTAAACAGTGGGTCAGGAGTGACAAAAGGCAAGGGATTTTTGAATCAATTGTTAAAATAAAATGTGTAGCAAACTATATAACCGCACAGCATATTCCTGCCTTTGTTAAGGAGATTTCACTGATCATACTGAGATTTTGGGCTATACAGCTAATTTATATTGTAACATCAATTCTACAAAGTAAATTTGGTGTTCAGAGGGCATGCGTTTGCAATTCTGATGTGTACTTAAACAGGGAATTTTTTTGCTTTTCCTATTTGTTATACAAGACTCAAATAGTTTGTTTAACTTTAATTTTAATCATGGCAGGTCTTTTCAGCAATCATGGCAGGTCTTTTCAGCAATCATGGCCCACTTTATGTTAATGTGCGGAAACTTATAGAGATTATAATCTATAAAGTGCTTAAGGTATTATAGAGTTTCATATCTATTTCGTCTTTATTATTATTTTTATTTTTTTTGAACTTTATCATGATATGTTTTCTTCAATCTATTGGTTCCAAAAAGATTAGAATTTAATAATCTCAGACAGAGAGGAATGTAGTGGTTCTGGAGGCACTTCTTTTATGTCACTAACTTCAATAAAGAACATTAAATTTCTGGTTGTTCTATTTCCTTGTTTTTACACTGAGATATTTTTTAGCAGTATTATGCTTTACCTTTGTTTTATCACACGAGACTGCAAGCAATAATGAACAGTATATCTGATATACATTTTAAACTCATAAAGTATAAAATGTGCAATTGATCACTATGAAAGGAAACCATGTAAACATAGTTGGATACTGAATTTAAATTATCATTTCAGTTACTAATACTATTAACTTTTATAGTTTTTTGCTTACAATTTATTTTGAAAAACGTTAAGAGTGAAATAGTTATTTTAAAAATTGAAAAAAGAATAGTTATTAATAAAAAATATTTTTAAGTAAAATTGTACTTTTTAATGTTGATTTGTGTACAGTGGAGTTAGTGAAAATGATTTTTATTTTTTACATATATTATATCCAAGTACTTGTTGCTTTTAATCTTTTTAGTCTCATTAATTCTTTTATTAAATCAAATCTTATACATTGTGAATCAAAGGGAAGAACCTTTAGAAAGTTAACTAAAATAATAAATTATTAACAGTTGACCGAGAATTCTTTTTTTCTTCTTAGTTTTTAGCAAATAGATTTTTAACTAAAACACTAGAATAAAATTGTGCATTGAATTGATGGATCAAAATATCGCCAAAATAAGTTTTATTACATTGTCATTATAATCTCTTTTCAAATTCTAAGTTGGTGGAAAAGTATTTTACTACATAATTAAAATTGAACTCGCATAATTTTTGTGTAAAAAAAATCACATAATTTTAATTTATATGTGTATTTTCATAATTGTCATTAATTATGCGAGTTCATGGGCCCATATCATACGCGGAAGGATGGAAGTCATTCTCCCGACCTTGCTATGGACAATCCATTATCCCAAAATGCAGGTAAACAATTTTAAATTATCTGTACAACACTTGACTTTTAATGCATTTGATGTACTACTTCGGTGGAAAATTTATGCTTGCATTATTGGTCTATGCTCTGGTGCTCTTATTGTTAATATTTCAATTACTCCATCTGGACGACTAGTGGTAGTTGTGTTTCTGACATAATTTTGACTGTGTATTTATTTCATACAAAATGCATTAACAATATATTTATTTCATTACAAACAATGGATACTTGGTTGTCAAGCATTTTAGGTCCTTTTATTAACTATTTTACATAATCATATCTTGAAATATTTGTCTTGTCTTTTCCTTTTCTAGTTGATTAAATGTTTAATGCTCTAGATTCAGTTGGTCTTTTGAAGTTTTTCCCTGCTAGATCAGTATCATTTATCATTGCTATCCTTGCTTGGTTTTATGGTGGAACTATCAAAGAGTATTTTTCAATTCTACTACTTATCAAATATTGCTTTTCAATCTATTACTCCATCAATACTGTCTTCTTTTTCTTCTTATTTGTTCTTCCTTTTTTTTCCTTGTGGTTACATGTTTGCTAAAATACTTGAAGGTGTCATTCTTAGGTTCTTTCATCATTTTCATTTTATGGAGGGGATTGCAATTTGAGTTCATGTTTTTGCTGTTGTTTGTTGTATAGATGTTTTATATGTTCTATCTTGCATAGGTGAAAATGCTTCCAAGTCATCTTCCAGTGAGAGAGATTTGCACAACTTAAGGCATGAGGCAGAAAATTGAATATGGATACTCGAAACAAATGGATTGTGATCATAAAGTGGAAGAATTTCTGTTAGTTTTCTAATGTTGCTGGAAATTTCTTGTTTTTGTTTAAGGTCTATGAGAAGTTTCATGGACCAGTCCAGTCACAATTTGCCATGTATAAAACAGTTAACTACTTTGCATAAATGGCAAAGTGTGATTAACTTGGTCATCAAATCTTCTCATAGACTCGGTCTAGATAAGAATTTCTCAATAAGTGAACATTTTGAGGGAGATTTTGGATGTAATTGAGTTTTAGAGTTTGAGTACATGGTGGATGGGTTTTTGCTCCCATTTAGAGTTATATGACAATTTGGGATATCGAACTGATTATGAGGCACCTGGTCGTTGGTGCACAATAATGGCATACAGTGCTGATGGTACAATGTTTAAAAACTTATTATTGCAGTAATATCTTTTCTTACGTTAAAAATATGAGAAAATGATTTTATACTCCACGAGTCAAATCCATATGTTGAATAAATACATGGTTCTGTGTTCTTAGGTATTTTCAAGCCTTGACATATATGCTTCTTCATTGATATACATATTGGACAAGGAACTTATAGCAGTGCTCTTCCATGCATGCAATTTTTCAAACTTTCTTTCCTTTCATTTATGGATTTCTGATATTAAAAAAATTGTTATAATTTTTAGCGATGGATTAGCGACGGAAAGGAATGTCGTTAATTTGTTTTACTTATTGCTAAAAATAGCAACGGAATCTTATTTTTCGTTGCTAAATTAGCAATGGAAATTTTATTTCGTTGCTAAATTTAGCAACGAAAATTGAATTCCGTTGCTAAAATAGACCAAGTCACCGAATGTTGCATTGTTGAATTTAGCAACGGAATTCAATTTCCGTTGCTAAATTTAGCAATGGAATAAAATTTCCGTTGCTAAAAATAGCAACTGCCAAATTAGCAACCGAAATTTCCGTTGCTAATTTCTGTTGCTATTTTTTATTAGCAACGGAAAATTGACATTTTCCGTTGCTAATTTGCAATTTTCTTGTAGTGATTGCTAGCGAGAATATCTACCTCTTTTAATAATAGTTTTTTTAATCACAAATGGTCTAATCCTCATTTCTGTAATCTGGAGCATCTATTCTTGATCATCAAGTTGTTTTTTCCAAGCAATGGCCCTTGACCCACTTTTTAAAAGATTAAGCCAACCTTTTTCTTCTATGTAAACATGGTCGGGATAAGGAGTTCTTCTTTAAATTATAAAAGCCCATGCTTTGCTCATTCTAACTCTGAAAGTTGAGCTCCTAAAGTAGCCCTTAATAGTTGAAGCTCAATTTTGATTAGTTACATTGTGTTTGTCCTAGATTTTAAGTAGAAAGGAATGGCTTTTGAAATTTTCTTGCCATTATGTTTCTTCATTTATTTTGGCTATACAAGCTCTTGTTTATATTTCTTCCCTTTTCTTTTTCCTCTCTTTATCTCAATTAGATTCTATCAACCTTTTTTCTTACATAAATGCCCCACTTAAGATAATAAATCAAGGCAACAGGTTGTGAATCATTCTATGGCCATTCTTTATGGCATCTTTAGGAAATTATGGCTCTTCTAAGTAATTTTGAAATGTTATAGAGCTATGGTTTCCCATTTATTTTCCCAATGTTTGTTACTTGGAATCTTTAACTTATCTTTTTCTCTTTTTGGTTAGAGTCTTTAAATTTACTACTTAAATGGTCTACTATTCAAATACATTTGAGCAACATGTCCTATAGTATCTCTATCATGTCTCTTTAAGTCTAAGCAAAGACTTTTCCACTTTTTTTTATCTCATTTCAGGAACCATACTGGATGCAATCAATATGTCTTTTTTCTTGAGATTAAATAAAGCAATTTTTATTGAATTATTATCTTATATAAGTGAGTTATGATTATTACTATGCATGATGTGATAAAATAAGACATTGCATACATAAGAAAAGCTTATATTATTAACATAGTTAGAGAAACATATGCATCATTATAAAATAGTTTAGAAACACACATTGCACTATCAAAAAGTAGCTTCTATCTTATCTTTTTCTATTATAGGTATAGGTTGTTAAAAGTCTTCCAACACCTCAAGCTCCCCTTCTCTAAATGGTGCCCCCAAGTTTTTTAGTGAAATTTACATCCCACATTTGTATATCTACTCCCTTATTGAATGTGGCATATAATGGCTATATTTTTACTGCTATATGAATCCTAGAGCACATACCATTCTAGCAAACCTGAGTTAATCATAAAAACTGGTGGTGACATGGCATCATGATAACTCTATCTCTCTTTATTTTTCTCTGGATTTAGAACTTGCTTGGAATCAATCAAGTTTTGGATATGATCCTTTAAAGTAGGATAATGATTTATTTTACATCTGGTGTGTTGATGATAGGCACAATACTAATCAGTTCTTTGTGTAAAGCCCTAAATAATACATTGGCAGGATTATAATAAGTTTATGAATGTGTATGGGAAGAGCATTATTAATTTTGAATATTAGCAATTTAATTAGGATATAATTGGTTTTAATACATAAGTCGAGGGACAATTTGATAATTTGTTAAATTGAGACCTAAATGTATAAGTAAATATAAGATATGGACTAATGTGTTAATAAATTTAGGATTGCATGCAATTGTGTGAATAAAAGAATATTGGGGGTGAAATTAGAATTAGTTAAATCTTAAAAAGAATGGCCAATAGAATTTTGGCATGAGGCTTTTCTAGAAAAGGAAAGAAAAAAAAATAAAGAGAGGAAAGAGTGGTGGCTAAACATATAGGAATCAAATTTTAGAAAATTTCTTCTCTTTCCCCACCAAAACTCACCAAACTACATGCATAAGGACTCGTAGGAGGAAGAGTATTTTTAAAATGTGATTTAAGTTAATTAAGGTAGGTAATCATATATTTGTGTAAGAATTAATCTCTTATCATCTCTTTTTTTATCCAAGATATTAGGATGAATATGTTACATATTTATATGTGCTTGATTTGAGTATATTTTTTGTTTCAGTTGAAAAACAAGCAAAAGAGAAAGTGTAAAGCAAAAATTAGCAAGTTTTGAAAAAGGTATGGGAGCATTTATTTTTATTTGCACGTGTTTGCTGGAGTATGATTGATGGAACTACTGTAGTGATTTTTTAAATGATATGGGATTGTTACTATGATGTTCAATGATGCTTAAATAATGAGATATAGGAAGATAAATAAGTTTGATAAATTTTATTACAAAATTCTTTAGACCTAGTTGGATTATTTTGAGTATAAATTGAGTTATAGACCTTCACATTAGATGATTCCAATTGGATATTAAAATAGAAACATAGCTCTAAAATTTGTATAAGGAACTAAAACTTGATTTGCCATTAAGACCATCGAATGCTGGCTTGAAATGGAATGATGGTTGTTGCCCTGTCATTTAGAGCAGCTTGTCTAATTTTAGGGATATCTCTTAATGTAGATGTCCAAATGATTTGATTTTTAATTCTATGGAAACGAAAGATATCTTAAAACATTTATCTAAAAGAACATTTTGCTTAAAAACCTCTTTTTCTATGTAAAAATAACTTTAAAACTTAGACCTACGAAACTATCTTCAGAAAACCTGGTGTTTTAGTATCTACAAAGATGGATTAGGATCAATCCAGCCATGTTACATGCATTATATTGGATAGAATGTGGCCTATATAGCTTGATTGATTTCAATCCAACCACATACCCTGCATTATATCCTTAAATATGAGCAAAACGTGGTTTACACGACCAGATTGATTTAAATCTAGCTACATGTTATGTATTATGTCTTTAAAGGTTCGTTAAGCCTCACCTAAACCTTTTTAGATGTTTATGAAACTTTATAAAGACATTTGAAAGGGTAATATGAGAATTATTATTTGCGTATATTCATAAATATTATTCATGTAATATTAAAAATGTGCTTATATGATATATTTGAATAAGTTTATGCATTATGAACCTTTTCTCCTACAACGTGACTCTGGAATGCTATAATATTGCTCAAATATTTGGTTTTTGGCATACTAAGTCTTAGTTATGGGTAAATAGGCATGCTTAGAAGGGTTTGCAACTGCTTTTATGACACTACGATGTCTTCTGACATGTAGACTTATGTCTTATTTATTTTTCAAATCAGTGCTACAACACTTTCTATTATGAGATTTATTTGAGCCTTATAACTTTTCTGATTATACCTTTTTGGCATTTGTTATTGATACTCAATATGGGTATCTTTTGTTCTATTCCCATTACCCTTGACTATAAGAGTTAGCAGGCAATATGTTGAATGGTCTATTTCATGTTTCAGCACAAATTTGTATTTTTTTATAAAGGGATTAACTATATAATTTTCATGAATAAAATATACTAACTTTATTTATTTATTTGGTTATAACATGTATGCTTACTTTATAATGTATGCTTTATATGCATGTGGATGCCAAACAACTGCTGTGAGTAGTTATCATCTTGCATAATTTTTTTCCCCACTCAGCTTTATGCTTAACACGGTGGATTTCTTTTTCCTCTGTGTAGGTTTTATTGAGCAAGCTTAGAGTTTGGATAATCATAGATGGCCATAATTGTATTATTGGGGTCTTTTAAATATTTTTATACTAGCTAGAAGCATTTCGTTAGTGAGAAAATTCTATATCAAACTTTAATAATGCATGTAATAACTATATTATGTAAAGGAACTTCATGTAAAGTATTGATGTAACAATTCATGTATGTTTTCTGCAATCTCATGATATCTTATCTGATGTATGGTAAATGTAACTACATATTATGGAATGAATTAAATGATATCATGGTGTGGAAAATTTCAGTTAATCTGAATTTTTAGTAAAAGAAATTTTTGTCTAGCATACACTCCTATATCCTCCCAAGGGGTATATGGGTGTTACATTTTATTGGTATCAAAGCTCGATTTAGGCAATTTTGGCCTAACTGAGCTTACAGAATTATCTGCATATCTGTTATGAGTTCATGTTTGGCCTAATGAGGTTATCTCTTATTTTTCTTATAGTATTAAGAATAGAGAGATTTGAATAAGCAATTGAAGAGATTGCTGAAAGTAACCTTTCTATTGAATCTCAACCTTCTACATTAGATCATTCTCAAGCATCTAAGGTTGATGTTTTACTTTAAGTCCTAAAGGAAACTTTGTTGAAATTAACTCAAAATATGACCTTGTTAATGTAATGTTTGACTACACCTTAGGCTACTATTGATTCTCTAATAAAAGCATAAAGTCGAAGAGTTTATGGGTACCTCAATAGATGAGTTCGAGAAAGCTGAATATTGGCTAGAGAGAGTAAATTATGATCAGATGGTGCATTATGTTATTTCTCTTCTCTAGGGCCCTGCTTATGATTAGTGGAAGCTTATTTTGAAACACCCTTAACTCCTTAAATCGATAACCTGTGACAAGGATTCAATTAGTATTGGTTCATTTAAAGGAAAATTAAGTCATGATGAAGCACCTTTTGTACAAGGATTTATTTCCAAAGGAAAATGCTAAGGCCTTCGACCATCAGCTACATCTGGTAGATGTCCTTTTATGGGATGAAGTTTCGATTCTGAGTGCCCTCACTACTCCAATAATCATTAAAGCACCTATAGGAGAGTAATAAGTTCATGCTTTAAATGTTGTAGCACTGATCATATACTTGTCAATCCCATAGACATGACTTAGGCTTTATAGGTTAGTAGAGGAGCTTTTAATACTCTATCAGGCAATAAAAGAAGAGGCAGAGGTCAAGTTCGGGTTAATCTAAGCCTCACCTAAGAGTTATCTCAGAGACTATAGATAGGCTTCTTGCACTGTCAGTTACAGCTTGAGCATATGCTATGAAAGCTCGAGAAGATCTGGATGCACCTGAGGTTATTGTAGGTATTGTTTCTATCATTTATTCTGAAATGAATGCTTTGGTTTATCTTGGGTCTATTCATTCTTATATTTGGATCGAAGGTATGCTAGATAAATTAAAAGCAATAGATCAATTGAGCTACAACATTTATATGACTAGCCATCTAGGTAGTAGTGTGATAGTGAACCAGGTGTATAAAAATTATCCTATTATGATCCAAAGGAGAAAATTTCATGTTGATATTAGAGAACAGCCTGTCCATAAGTCTGATCTTATTTTAGGGATAGATTGGTTATCTAGGCATCAGGCAATAGTGAATTGTAGATCTAAAATTATTGTGATTAGAACTCTTGTGAGTATGATGAAATTATGGTATATGGTATGTGATCAAGTTCATTAGCTATACAATCTCCGCTATACAAGCCTATAGACTCCTTAGAAAGGGGTGTGAAGCTTACTTGGTGCTAATGCTTGATTCAAAAGGGAGAAGGTAAATCTTTAAGATATTCCTATAGTGAATGAATTTCTAGATGTTTTTCTTATAGAATTGCCTGGACTTCCTTTAGAAAGAGAAGTAAAGCTATCAATTGAAATTGAACCTAGTACAACCTCTATATGTAGGGCACCCTATAGGATGGCTCCTACTAAATTAAAGGAGCTAAAAACTTAATTACAAGAGTTACTGGATAAAGGGGTTTACACGCCTTAGTGTTTCACCAAGGGGAGCACCAGTCTTCTTTGTTAAAAAAATGATAGCTTCCTCTGGATGTGCATATATTATCAGTTATTAAATAAAGTGACTATAAAGAACAAGTACCCTCTGCCCATAATTAAAGACTTTTTTGATCAGCTAAAAGGTGTAGGAGTGTTTTCTAAAGTTGATTTGCAATCAAGATATTATTAGTTATGGGTTAAGGATGTTAATGTTCGAAAAACTACTTTTAAAACCTAGTATTACCCGTTATAAATTTCTAGTGATGCCTTTTGGGCTGACTAATACCCCAACTATATTTATGGACTTAATGAATCGAGTGTTTCAACCATATTTGGATCAATTTATAGTGGTGCTCATCGATGATATTTTTGTTTATTCTAAGGATAAGCAAGAACATGCTCAACATGTATGAATTGTATTGCAAATTCTACAGGAAAAACAATTATTTGCTAAGCTTAACAAATGTGATTTCTAGTTAAAGGAAGTAACCTGGGACATATTGTCTCTTTTGATGCTATTTGAGTTGATCCTAGCAAGATTAAGGCTATTGTAAATTAGAAACCTCCACGTAATGTAATTGAAGGAGTTTCCTTCGATTAGCAAGTTATTATTTTCGATTTGTGAAAGGATTTTCTATAATTGTTTCTCTTTTGACCAAATTTATTTATAAAGGTTTGAAGTTTGGATGGTTTTCTAAATGTCAATTCTATCTTTGAGTAGTTAAAGAAGATGCTAACGGGATCTCTAATCTTAGCCTAACTAACTTTAGGAAAAGAGTATGCTATGTACTACGATGCATTAAGAATTGGATTAGGCTATGTTCTATTGTAAGATGGGAGAGTTGTTACATATGTTATAAGGCGACTAAAACCACATAAGCAAAATTATTTTACATATGATTTAAAGTTGGTAGCAATAATGTTCACTTTAAAAATTTAGCATCATTATTTATATGTTGAAAAAGTGTATGATATACACCAATCATAAAAGTCTAAAATATCTACTTACCTAAAAAATTAATTTAAGACAATGACATTGGTTGGAATTATTTAAAGATTATAATTATATTGTGGATTATCATTTAGGAAAAGTTAATGTTGTGCCTAATGCTTTGAGTCATAAGACAATATCAGCCCTAATTCTACAGCATGGCAACTGGAGATTTTCTTTTAATAGAGCTTTAATAGCTCAATTAAAGGCCAAAATGAACTCCAAATAAATGATTTTGAATGCTCAAAAAGAAGATGGCAAGTTACAATGGTATGTGCCGACAATCTAGGAAAGGAATCAACCTAATTACTTTGTGAAAGATGATAGTGATGTGTATTACAAGAATTTGTTATGTGCGACAGATAGTAAATAATTAAAGAAAAAGCTATTGCATGAAGCATATAATACTATTTTGTGACACATCTTGGCAAAAATAAAATGTATCAAGATTTAAAATAGCATTACCGGTGGCCTAGTATGAAATGAGATGTGATGAATTATGTGTACAAATGTTTGTTATGTCAACAAGTAAAAGCAGAACACCAAGTCCCATCTGGCTTATTGAAACCCTTTTCGATTCTACAATGGAAGTGGGATAACATCACTATGGATTTTATCATAAGACTTCCTCTCACTCAAAAGAAACATGATGTTGTATAAGTAATCATGAATAGACTTACCAAGTCATCACACTTTATACCTATTAGACTTGATTATCCTATAGGTAGATTAGCATAATTTTATGTGAATGAAATAGTAAGGTTGCATGGAGTACCACTTTCCATTATCTCAGACCGTGATCCTCAGTTCACTTTAAGGTTTTGGAAAAGTTTATAAGCAACTTTGGGTACTCGACTTAATTTTAGCATAGCTTTCCATCCTTAGATAGATGGGCAGTTTGAATAATTATTAAATTTTAAAAGAATGCTTCGGGGATGTGTATTGGAGTTTTCTAGTAGTTGGATAAGTACTTATCTTTGATGAAATTTGCTTACAATAACAATTACTAATCCAATATTGGCATGGATCCTTATAAAGCACTGTATGGTAGATGACTACATGCATTTGTGTGAATAGAAGAAGATTATGGGTGAGTTTAGAATTAGTCAAAGTTTAAAAAGAATGCCAATAAAATTTTGGTGTGCCCTTTCTAGAAAGGTAAGAAAAATCCATAAAGAGAGGAAAGACTAGTGGTTGGCCATATTGGAATCAAATTGCAAAAATTTTTTTCTCCTTGCCTACCAAAACTCACCCATTACACCCATAAAGAATTGTAGTAGGAAGAGTAAATTAAAAGTTGATTTAAGCTAATTATGGTATGTAAATTATATATTTGGGTAGGAATTAAACTCTCATCATCTCTTCTTCATCCAAAGTATTAGGATGAACATATTACATATTTATATGTGCTTCATTTGAGTATATTTTTGTGTTTCAATTGAAGAACAAGCAAATAATAGGGGCAAGGAGAAAGCTTGAAGTAAAAATTAGCAAGTTTTGAAAAGGTATAAGAGCATTTAATTTTATTTGCATGTGTTTTCTTGAGTATGATTGATAAAACTACTATATTGATTGTGTAAATGATATATTAGTCTTGGTTTGATGTTCATTTATGCTTAAATGATGAGATATAGGAAGATAAATAAGTTTGATAAATCTATTACAGAATTCCTTCGACCTAGTGGGATTATTTTGAGTATAAATTGAGTTATAGATCTCTAAATTGGATTATTCCAATTGGATATTAAACTAGAATCATGGACCTAAAATTTGTATAAAGATACCTAAACTTGATTTTGCCTCTAAGGCTATTGAATGTTAGCTTGAATTGGAATGATGGCTGCTGCCTTATTATTTAGAGCAACTTGCATTATTTTTGGGATATATCTTGATGTAAAAGTTAAAATTATTTATTTTCCAATATTATAGATACTAAAGATATAGGAGAACATATGTCTAAAAGAAAATTTTACCTAAAAACCTCATTTTTAATGTCAAAATAATTGCAAAATTTAGACCTGGGAATCTATCTTTAGAAAACCTAGGGTTTGAGCATCCATAATCTCAATCCAGCCATGTTACATGCATTTTATTGGATAGAATGTGGCCTATATAGCTAGATTCATTTCAATCCAACTGCATGCTACATATTTTATCCCTAAAGGTCATTAAACCTCACCCAAACCTTTTTGGATGTCTATGAAACTTTCTAAACACATTTGAAAGGATAATATGAGAATTATCATTTGTGTCTTAGGTACATATATTCTTGAATCTTATTCATCTAATATTTAAAATGTGATTATAGGATAAATTTGAACAAGTTTATGCATTACGAAAATTTTCTCCTGTAATATGACTCTAGAATTCTATTATATTGCTCCAATATTTGGTTTTTGGCATGCCGAGTCTTAGTTGTGGGTAAATAGGCATGTTTAAAAGGATTTGCAGCTACTTATGTGACACTACAGTGTCTTCTTTCATAAAGAGTTATGTCTCATTTATTTTCCAGTTCAATGCTACAACACTTTCTATTATGATATTTATTTTAGGTTTATACCTCTTTTACTTATAACTTTTTTGTTTTTTTATTGATACTCAATATGGGTATCTTCTATTCTATTCCCATTTCCTGCACCTATAAGAGTTAGTAAGTAATCTGATGAATTATCTATTTCCTGTTTCAGCATAGTTGTATATTCTATTATGACAGGATTACCTATAAGATTCTCGTGAATAAAATATACTAAATTTATTTATTTATTTGGTTTATAACATGCATGCTTACTTTATAATGTATGCTTCATATGCATGTGGATATCAGGCAACTACTATGAGTTGTTCTCATTTTGTATAATTTTTTATCCCACTAAGCTTTATGCTTAGCACTGTGGATTTCTTTTTCCTTTATGTAGTTTCTGTTAAGCAAACCTAAAGTCTAAACAATCGCAAATGACCACAATTATACTTTGTGGTCCTTTGAAGATTTTGCTACTAAAAGCATTTTGTTGCAAATAGAATGTAGTGAGAAAATTGGGTATCAACTTTAACAATATATGTAATAAATATTGTAAAGGAACTTAATTTAAAGTATTAATGTAACAATTCATGTATGTATTATGCAATCTCATGATATCCTGTATGAAGTATGGAAAATGTTTCTACATATTATAGAATGCATTAATTTAAATAATATTAAGGCATGGAAAATTTTAGTTAATCTAAATTTTCTGTAAAAGAATCTCTTGTATAAAGTACACTCATATATCCTCCCAAGGGTTGTATGGGTATTACACTATGTCTTCACATGCCCATACTCTTTGCTTGTCTCGGTGGTAACAGTTATAATTTTCCCTCTTGAATGAAATAGGTAAGGTATCATGACAATGGCTCATCCAAATTCGATTAATATTGTTGAGTAGATATGGTTGCTAACATCTCTGTAGTATCATTACTTCCACTATTATCATACCTTGGGTTCTTGTATCCCATCTGACTATCATGATTATCACCTTTTAAACTAGGGAAGTAGACCTTTTTTGCTAGGCAATCTTTTTTTGCTTCCATAGATATATCCCCAAAGTGTTCATACTCATTCCTTGGTTCTTTGTTTGGCCAATGACACTAATTAGTTGAAGGCATTATATCATCTGGTACCATATGCTAAGTGCCAAAAACAAAAGCCAAATTAATTATAAAACCAATAATGATCTTCTTATCAAGGTCATCAATCCTCTTATCTAGGGTGGCTATGAGTCTAACAACATTTGACATAACTCTCCTTTCAAAGTTCTCAAGCCTCTAATCTAGGTCATAAGGGTTAAAAGTAGTAACAAGCTATTGTGTTAGATTAGACATCATCTTTTCTACATGCCCTTTGAATATATTGGAAAGTTTATTTGTTATTTCAGTTGGACCCACTTTTGAACCCAATTTGAATTTGATGTCCCTCTATTACTTTGAAAACATTCACTGATAAGGCGGTTGATAGAACCCCTAAACCACCTAGGTAAGTGATCTATGATGGCTTAAAAATTAGAGAATTAGAATGATGCATAGCGAAAATTTTATACATAGAATGAGATGTACATGTTAGTATTATTTTACATTTTGTTTTTAGAATACATTTACATAATGCACACATGTGTAGAGAATGCACATGGTATCCAATGAAAGCGCGTACACAAATTATGTACATGGTATAAAAATGTATCTATATGATGAAAGATATATATACATGATGTATAGCATGTATAAACACGTTGTGACTTATGCGTGGTGATAGATAGATATATATGATATGAAAATGTATAACACATAGTATGGTTTGAATGATACAGTCTTTCGATGATGTATACATGGTATATAAATCTACAAATGATAAGACATGTGTTCATCGCATGTCTCATGTATGATGGCATATATACAACATAATAGAGGAGGATATAGCATGATGATAGGAGTATGAGGCATATGCAGTTAAACGCGTGGTGTATATGGTGCCTATATGTACATGCATATGACAATATGTATGAGATATACTTTAATGATGTATGCTAATATGTACATGCTATGATGTATGTTCATATATATGTTATTGTGTACATGCTATGATGTGTGTTATTATATACATGCTATGATGTGTGTTTGTATATACATGCTATGACACATGTTATTATGTACATCTTATGGTACATGATGTATTTTTATTTTATTCATTATTTATTTATTATTATTATTATTATTATTATTATTATTATTATTATTGTTGTTGTTGTTGTTGTTGTTGTTGTTGTTGTTGTTGTTGTTGTTGCTATTTTGTTTACATATACAACATATATAAGCATATACAAGAAAGAGCCATCCTCCCAACTTTATTACTCTCGCACAGGAGCTCATGCGGTATCTTTCCTAGGAGAGTTAGCCCATTGGTCAATAAGGAACCTAATAGGCATGTATGGTGCACAATAAAAAAACTGACAGTATAATAGCTCTTTGTTGAAGGTGCATGTAAGAGAATTGTAGTCATCATGTATTCGAATAATCCAATCAAATCAAAATAGGCCCACCAGGGTATGAAAGCCTTTGATGGATGAGTATTTAAATTTATTTGAACTTATTTAATATATAAAGGCCCACATCATGAGCAACGTATTATGGAGCATGTTACCTAGTAGAAGTATCTGTTACCATTACCTGGGCTTTATGATCAGTGTATTACAAGTATATTAGATTGGCTAGTAATATAGGGAAGTAAATTCAAAACCCTCAAATATCGTACAAGGGATTGAGAAAGTTAGATTTTAAAATAAGAAATTATGCAAAAGAAGTCAAAATTTTGATTATAATTTTAGATGAAACTAAATTAATTAAATAACTAGATAAATTGAAAAACTAAAATTAAAGTTTAAAACTAATTAAAAATAGAGAATAATAAATTTAATTATAAAAATCAATTACCGAATCCTTTTGCTGAAGGAACTATCCTCCTCTCTTCCTATTGATATCAACTCTATTCAAAGTTAATACAAACTCATTATGGGAAAAACAAACTAAATTCAGGCCCTTTACTCGGAATACCATTCGAGATAATTAAACTCTTCGATTAGAAATAGTTCAATAACTAGCATCAATCCCTGATTTAAGTTCCTGGACTTTAATTGAATCCCTTTTTAGAGCACTCAATTTTAATCTATTTAAAATTTAAATTTCTTAAACCTAATAGTTATTGCAATCATAATCTCCTATCTCAATTTCAGAACATAAAAAATTATTAAACAGAATAATATTAGGAAAAGACATAAATATTAATGATCAACACTTAGATTTAAGTCCAATCATTTATTTGATACATCAAACATGAATCTAAATATAACAAAAAATATAAATAAGCATAGGAATCATGAAATAACTGAATTTGTATTGAATTAAGCTCAATTAAGAGTCATAACGGTAGAAAAATGAGGATTCAAGAATCCCTCAACAAAAGAAGAAAACTACTGAATGTTCATATTGAAAATCTAATAAATAAATACAAAACTGTATACTATACTTATGAATTAAGTTTGACTTTATCTTTAGCTCTTAAACTGGAAGAAGAAAGTTTGAAATTAACCCTAGGTATAGATATCTAAGACTACGAAATTTGCGTGAAAGAAAAACCTAAGTTCAAACTTATAAGAATAGACTAATAATTGAGTTACTAATTGAAAAATAACTAAAAACCCTAAAATATTAGAGTCCAGCCGCCATTTGAACTCCTATTTACTAGCAAAAATCTTCCGAAATTGATAAAAAGTTGAAATCAACCCGACTGAATCACATTTCATCTTAGTCGGGGCCAATGCCTCTGCCACTAAAAATTCCAAGTGACCGGCTGAGTCATAATTCATCTTAGTCGGAAATAACTTTCTTTCAATGGTCCAACTAATTCACCCTTTATCTTATGAAGGTTGATATTTAAAATTTGAAAAATCAACATAAATCAATTCCAGACTCCATAATTTCAATTTACATACAATTTAAACATAAAATACATAAAATAAACACTAAATAAACTTGAAAATATACTTAAAACACATATAAATAAAAGGCATAATTTGGAGTTATCACTTTAGACTAGTAATACAACTTTAGGGCAATCCAAACACGATCCCTACCAACAGGTCTAGTTCATCATAAGCATAGCGATCGATTAGGTCATCATTTGGTATAACAAAAAGTATAAGGCTTAGGTTAGTGATTATCCCTAATCACTTATAGGGTCATGCTTCGAAAATGCACTAAGGTAAAAAGAAGGATGCCTAACATATTATAAAGCTTTATTATGAATCTAATGCATCTTAATTCGAAAATAGATAAAATTTCTTAATCTTAAATCCATTTATATTAAATTAACCAGATGTACTTTCAGAGCTAAGTCTTATAGGTCTTAAGCGGAGTTGCCACTATGATGCTCGCTAAACCCCTACTGTCTAATTCAAGTCTTAAGTACCCACTTTTAAGGTCTGAATTAGATGAAAGATTCATTAACTTGTGAAGTTTGGTAGCTTCACAATGGCCAAGGGATTCAACCTAATTTACCAAGCCTTGAGCATAAAAAAAGGCATAAGATAGCATCTTAAGGTACCCCTAATCCATTGTTGGCAATCATCCTACGAGGGAATTTTTTGGACACCACAAGGTAGTTTTAAAAGGAGTCATCACCCATTAAAACATTGAAAAAATATTCAAACCTTATGAGGTCAAAATACACACATGTAATTATTATGAAATGGGAAATTTATTGCATGTGTGTATTCATAGAAAAAAAATTGACCCCATTTTATTTAAGAAAACTCATGTCAATTTGTATAAAAATCTTTATGTTATTAAAGAAAAGGTTATTATTTTAAATGTGATTTTTGGGGTAAAAATAGGATATTGGTCCAACTTTATTAGTAAAATCCCAATTAATTAATAAAAATAGTTTTGGTATTATTTTCCATTTTAGCGGGCAAAAATCCTTTATTATTACATCAATTTGTATAATAAAGATAAAAAATTAATACAAGTTGAGGATAAAATAATAAAATAATATAGCTCATGCATTAGATTCTCCAATTCTCTATTTCGACCCAAAATATATTGGTGCGTTGTTAATGACATTAAAGTTTTGACTAGAAGTGATAATAGTTAATTATTAAATAAAATAAATAAAGAATAAGTAATTAACTTAAATCATGTAAATAAAATAAGAAATGACAAAAATGCATGATGCATCCTCAATTCACGTAGCATACATATGCTAAAATATTTAAATAAACTACGAATGGATATAAATAAAGTAGACATATATAACTACATGATGCATTCGCAGTTCATGCAGTATGTAAAAGTATGTGCATGCTAAAGCATTTAAATAAATTATGAATAAATAAATAAAATAAAATAATACATATAAATAGTTAATATTAAACATAATTGTAGATGGGAAAAAATGAGATGCATGCAAGAAATAACACAAAAGGTTGCCAAATGCATGAAAAAAAAATGCACAAAATACATATAAAGGAGTGAGTCATGGAGCAAAAATAGAACAAATAAGGCTTAGCCCGCGAGTCAATGGTGAGTCAAGGCCACAAAGCCGTGACTCAACTCTGACTCGCCTAAGCTACTGGAACAACACCATTTTAGCCATGAAAATGTATATTGTTTATTTTCAATTTATGTACAGTGCCATTTTAATACATCAAAGTGATTAGAACCTCAAGAAAACTCATTTTTATGTGTGAAAATTGTGATCTTAGGAAGAAATAACAAAATAAAAAAATCATAGACTAAAGGAATGGAACATAGTAAAATGGAGGAAGAAGATAAATAGTGATCTTCATCTTCTTAATGCAAAAAACAAAAGGTGATGGATGATTCAAGGTTAAAGTCACTTGAAACTCAAAATTAAATAAAGAAACCATGATTTAAGAGCTAGAAATCAAAAAATCAAAAAAAATTAAATATGAGAAATAAAAAAATAGAGTATGGAACATATCATCAATAATAAAACACATTATACAAATTAACACATATTTATCCCAAAAATATCACAATAATTAAAAGTTATATAATTACAAGGCAAAAAAAAAGATTAATTACAAGATTTAAATAATAATTATCAATATAAAAATCAAAGAATTAATTAAAGATAAAAATGAATATTTACAATTAAACTCAACTATTTACACTAAATCATCGAGATTTGAGCTCCTGATATTAGCTTAAGTATTTGTTGACTCAAAATCAAAGGAATCTAGCAACTTAGCCTCTCTCCCTTTTTTTTGCTTTCTTTTTTGTTCTTCATTTTTATGATATAGAGAGTTTTTTCAATTTTTTCTCTGTGTGTTTTTTTCCAAAATGTGGAGCTCCCATCCTAAATGAATTTTTTTACCTTAAATAATCCCATCATGAGCATCAAATGTTAAGGATGAGGGTTGGATAAAATCTTGAATTTTTTCCACTACCAGTTGTGAAATTTTGCAAAGAAAAATAAGAAAATAATTTAATCACTCCTTGGACTCATAAGTCAAGGGAGTGAGATAAGGTGGATTTTATTTGTCTTACTTGAAATGAGTCACGACCTTGACTCATGCCAAGTGACATGAATATCACCCGATAGGCAAGGTGCAGAAAGCCACTAATTTAAGGTGAGTCATGATTTTGATTCATCATTCAAGGCTTTGGCTCACCACTGAATATTTTTTAAAACACACATTCCCACCTTGCTAATAGAGAAACAAAAGGATAACCCCCCAAAACATTTTTGAACATAAAAAAAACATAGGGAGAGCACTTAAAATGCATTTTGAAAATATAAACCCTGAGAGAAAGCTAAGTGCTTTCATTTCTTATTTATTTATGAGCAATAGTATCCTTATTAGGTAACTTGATAAAAGCTATCTCAGGACTTAGTGTCTACACCCAACCTACCTAGATGCTTGATATATTTATATATCTCTAATGCATGAGCAGCAACCGAAGTTCCCTCAACCATCTTGCAATTGAAGAAAGCTTGAACAACATTATATTGCTCACTCCTAGAAGCATATAGCTGCTCCAAATGCAAGATGATAGTCCTTGCATCCATCTTCTCATATTGCTTTTGAAGCCTAAGGGAACATAGCACCAAGCATAAAACATGCTGCTACCTCATTATCCTTCATATACTTATGATATATGTCCTTGATCTTATTAATGGAATCTTTACATGGAAGTGTTGGTGGATATTTTCAGCTTTAAGAATAATTCTCACTTGTCAAATCTAGTCATAGTAGTTATTCTTAACCAGCTTGTTATCCAATATCGTACAAAGGTTTATTTGTGATGTGCACATAACATATTCCTAGATGTGAAGAAAGAAATATATTAGAGTGCGTTCATGCATATGAATACATTAATTAGGTCTTTAGGTAATCTATTTTACTCCCATTATTATTGCAAATCAATAGTCCTCACTATATGGACCATTAGAGTCAAACTTGTGTTAGAGTCTTTAAGATGAACCCAAATTGTTAAGCCCAATCTAGGTTAGCCAATAATCCTTTAAGATTTATCTACAATGATCATTCTTTTTGGTAAATAAAGAATACATTATGGCTAACTTTGGATAAAAATAACTATTTTGGCCCATCTTAAAACCTGAGTGGAGTCCATTTATTCTTTTTTATAATACATAGACCAAGCTAAATGTAGGATAGTGGACACCTTAATTAAGAGTGATAAAGGTAGAGTTTATGTTTACCATGACTCAACATTCATACATTTCATCATGTATATAAAGCATACATGTCCATCACATTTAGAAAATGAATTCTCTAATCCTAAGTAGCATCAATAGCCCAAATAAGTAAAAGCATGTAACAAAAACAACTAGCCAAAATTCTTAAAGAAGAAAAAGATTTAAGTTGCAATTCTATAATGGAAATTAGTGAAAATTTTAAGTAATTCCTAATTGAAGCTTTGGAAAATTATTTGATGGCCATAAACAAGAAAATCGATAACATACTAACTCGAGCCCTGGTAATTAGAGATGTGACACGATCAGTCACCTTAATAAAGGCCAATTCTCCATTGAATTAAGAAATATAATCTAGTAAGAAGGGTAATAAGCCAAAAACAAAATAAGAAATCACAATGATTATTTGGTAAGGAAATGATAGAAAAAAATACAAGTGTTGAACTTAAAAATTTAATATAGAGAGTGGAAAAAATTGTAGAAAGTAAAAATAATTTTGAGCTCGAGGATCTTGAAGTTTTTACTCTAGGAAATAGAGAAATATATCCCACTAAATTAAAATGCCTAACATAAGGACATTTGATGGGACTAAAGATTTATAAATGCATGTTTGACAATATGCTATAATCATGACCACCATTGATCTTACTAATAAGTAGATTACTAAGCTATTTGTGTTATAATTGGTCGAAACTCCTCCAAAGTGGTATCATAATCTTGATAAATCATTTACTGATAGAGATGTTGATATACAAAAAGAGCTACTGGAACTAGAGTCACTTAGGCCAAGAGGCTTCAAGTTTATTCACAAAAGAAAATGTAGCAGAGCAGAGGCAATTAGGGAAACTAGAAGCAACAGAGCAGAGGCAATTAGGGAAACTAGAATTAGCAAAGCAGAGGCAATGATGGAAATTAGTTACACCTAGTCCTAGCTGAAGGGTAGGCAGTAGGAATGGGTTTTTCTTTTTGATTATGCTATTTAGCTTGGCTTATAGGAGAGGGTTGGTTATTGGGGAATTTGATTGTAATTTCTTCTTTGAGAGCAAGGCTCCATTTTGGATAGGGAAGTTATCTTCCTAAGGGATTTTTAATCTTGTATTTCCAACTTTCTATCAATGAAATCATTCTCTTCTTTCTTTTCATTTTCTATTTGATTCTCTTTTGGTTAATTTATTAATTTCTTGAAATTGTTCTCTATCAATTGGCACCATCTATGGGAAAATCCATCGACTCTTCTTATCCAAAACAAATAGAATGAATAAACCACCTAAAACATGTTTGCAAACCAAGATCGAATCTACAGGATAAAGTCAATGCTTATGAAGAAGCTTTAGAGGCAATCCAACGAACCCTTGCCACCTTTCAAAAATTTGTAGAAGAGAAGTTCGATTCTCTAAAAGCTAAAATAATGAAAAAAAATAGATAAATAGCCCATATATGATAAAGAAGAAGACTAACAAACAAATAATGAAATGGATAAAAGTGATGGAACTCTAGGATGTGTTTACGTTCAGTCCAGCACCAAGTTTGGGCGACCCTCCATTCCCCAGCTAAACAGCTATGTGAGGCCCAACCATTTCAAGGTAGGAATGAATGCTCTCCCAAAGGTGAAGGTACTGGAGTTTGGCAGCATAAAACCTTAAAGCTATCACCAAGGTTGAACTGTATTTCAGCGATAACCGAACACAAGAGCGAATAAAGCTTACTCTAGCTCAGATGTGTATGACTGGAGTTACTATTTTATGGTTTTCGTAGGCACTCTAAGAAAACATGTATATGGCTTAGGAACAATTCCATTATAATTATTTATTTCTTTTCAATTTAACACTTTTCTTCATCATTTTACATGCCAAATATTATTTCTTTACAATTATTTCATATTATACATACACATATCAAAATTTTTCATACAAACATACACATAATTATACTTAAATTGAATGGAAAATAAACGAGTGTGTATCCACTAACCTTAAATCCTTGTTTTTCATACTTTGGTTACTTCCTCCATTTTTCCCTTGAAAATTCTATTTTCTTCAATTCTTTTCCTATTATGGCCGAAATCCCCAAGGTGAGAATCCATCAATTCTTGCTTCCTCAATTCAAATAAACTACATAAACATAATCTACACACCCTAATCTATCTATTAGAACCTTTAAATTTAATTAAAACTTCCATTTGTACTTACCTACTTATACTTCCAGTAACTTGATTGATCTCTTAAGACCTTCATAAGCTAGTAGAGGGACTGGAATTTAGTTGAGAAGGCTTGATTTAGTGAGAACTTAGCAAAGGAATGAAGAAATCAAGAAAAATGGTTAAAAACATCATTCGGCCAAGGAAGAAAGGAGGGAGAACGTGATAAATGGTGAAGGCTCTAGAATTATGGAGATTTTGGGTCTTTTATATTGATCAATTGGGTTGGAGTTGGTCTAACCAAGATGGTTGGGCCTAATTCAAGCCTAATTGCCCTATTAAGCCTAAATTACATCCATAATTTATTTTTCTCACTTCCAAATCTCAATTTTACTCAAAATTAATTTCATAATTCTTAAAATATATAATATAACTTCTATAAAAAAAATTTTGGCTCAATCAGAGCTCATTTTCAATTTAGTTTACTCATATTGGTCTGATTAACAAATTTTCGGTGTTATCAAAAAATTAATTTTTTTCCACCAAATAATTCTACACTTCATTTAGATCTCAACTAAAAATTTTTGTAATTTTTGAAAATTATTTGCTATTTTTAAAGCTCCGATGAAATCTACGGTTGACCGATCACTATTTAAACCAAAATCAATATTTTTCTCTTACTTCTTGAATTCAAACCTTCTTAAAAATACTTCCTAAATTCTCAATATGTGTTCTTTAGGTTTTATGAATATTTTTAGATAAATCAGAGACTATTTCCCGATCTGATCTACTTTTACCAATCTGATAGCCCAATTTTCCGCATCGCTGAAAATTTACTTTTTCTTGACCATATAATTTTACATCTCATTTAATGTATATTTTGAAATTATGGTGATTTTTAGAGATCATTAACTATTTTTAAGGTCCTGGTCAAATCCTAGTCAACCCATGGCACCTTTTGAACTGGAACCATGATTTTTTTTCTTATTTTTTGACTTTTAATGATCCATTTGACCTCATTTTCAATCTAAACTATATTTTTTAACTCTTATTAACCTCTTCTTTTCAATGATCCAATAAAATATTTTTTGACTCTAGATGATACTATTCACCCAGGTGTTACTGTTCACTGTCGAAAATTACTATTTTCAACTAACCCGATATTTAAGCCATTACATGCCCAACCCTGTAGCCCCTATCACCAATGTAATTAAGGGGAATTGTTAGTTTCCTTCCTTGAGAATGAGTTGTACTTCAACACTGAAGAGCAGATAGAAGCTTCGGCACGTGCAGTAAATAAAGAAGAAGAGGACTACGAAGAAGAAGAGTGTAATTTTATTGAGGCCTGTTTTGGGAAAAAGGTTGTTGCAAGTGGGCCAAGAACTCTGAAGCTTCAAAAGACCATTCATGGCAAACCCATTCTCCTGCTTGTCGACTCAGGCACCACACTCAATTTCATCTCGCAAAAATTAGTAAGATTCTTGAATCTCTCTGTCCAATCTATTCCATCTGTGAACATTAAATTGGAGAGTGGGTGTCAGGTCTCTATCCATGAAAGGTGCATGGATGTTGAAGTGCATTTAGGGACTATCACTTTGCAATTATATGTATTGGTATTTGATTTAGGTCCATTGGATGTCGTATTAGGTATTGAATGGCTTAAAACCTTGGGTACTATTAAGCATAATTTGGTCCATTTACTATTTGAATTAAATAGAATAAAACATAAATCTTTGCTAAAATTGGAAGGGTTAACAGCAAGCATGCATAAGTTAAAGTTGAACAGAAAGTTTTGTGATTTAGATCGATCTCAAATCTTTGTTCAAACTGAAAATGGAGTTGATTTTTTCTTGCTGTTAGACTTGAAATCTGAATTTTACCACATACATGATGGATAACATTAATTTCATCTTAAATCTACTGACCATCTCCACTATTTTGGGCCATATCTGTTCGAAGACAAGGCCAAAGGGATCCGAACTAGCTTTAACAACCTGCCACCTAAGTTGGAGTTAGAAATAATGAAAGATCATACCCTTGAGAAGGTGCTAGCCATACAAGTTACCCAAAAGGAGGGCAAAAGCATATCCCAATGGTTGGTGTTATGGCGTTCAAAAGGCACCAATGAAGCAATATGGGGAGATGAACATAAAATGAAAGGTGAGTATCCCAAATTCATTCTTGAGGATAAGACTTTATTTTAAGAGGGTGGTAATGATAGAGATGTTGATATACAAGATAAGTTGTTAGAACCAGAGTCACTTAGGCTATAAGGCTTCAAGTTTATTCATAAAAAAAGGAGCAATAAAGTAGGGGCAATTAGGGAAACCAAAAGCAGGAAAGCAAGGGCAATGAGGGAAATTAGTTACACCTAGTCCTAGCTGGAGGGTAAGCAGTATGAATGGATTTTGCTCTTCAATTATGTTATTTAGCTTGGCTTTTATAGGAGGGCTGGTTATATCGAAATTTGATTGTAATTTCTGCTTTGAGAGTAAGGCTCCATTTTAAAGAGAGAAGTTATCTTCCCGAGGGATTTTTAATCCTGTATTTCTAGCTTTTTATCAATGAAATCATTCTCTTCTTTCTTTTCATTTTCTATTTGATTCTCTTTTGGTTGATGTATTGGTTTCTTGAAATTGTTCTCTATTATTTACTCATCATTGGGTAGAATAATCATGGCATTCACCAAATAGTACTCATACAATACGAGTATTGAAGTATATCTTCACGATCTAAAGATGATTAAGTTGAAGCATAATGAAAGCTTCTTAGAATTTCTCTTGAGATAGAGAAATATAGCTAAACATATGAAGATACTACTCAGAGAAAGTGGCTAGGTGTATGTAATGTTGGAAAATGCACTTCTTTACATATCCGACAAGCTTCAATACCTGCCTCTCTAAACATTTTTAGATTTTTATGACATAGCCCTAAGAGTTGAAGATGCAAAACTGAAATGAGAGTATTAAAAGAGATTTTGAGCATACAGAGCAAAAAAATAAAAAGAAAAAATAGAACATTTCTACTTCTTTTATGGACATTCATTCTATGCTCATCAATAAAAAATGCATTTTCTATTTCATTTAATCATGATAAAAAAAAAGTCATAGCTATTTGATATTCATCCCTAAAAAGTAAGCTAGGAGAAAAAAATTCAAAAGAGATCAAAATGCTTAGGGTTATAAATGGGATTAAAAGGAAATTTTCACTAAGTGATAATCAATGCTAGGAGGTATAAGTAGGGTTAAGAAAAATTAAAATTGATACTTGAGGAAATAAGTTGGAATTAAGATGAAATAAGTTGTAACTAAAAAATAAAGCTTAATTCTTGAAGGCTATAATTAGGATTAAGACCAAAGGAAAAAGACCAAGCATGTTGGTAACATGAGGGTATGAGTTTATAAATGTAAATTAAAAAAAAGAACAGAGAGAAGAAAAAAATTGAAAGAGACCTGATGAAATACTCTATTTTCTTTTCTTTTTTCTCTATAAAAACAAACATATGGCTGGATACAAGTCAACACAAAAAAACATTCCCAAAATAAAGTTTAACCTCACTTTTGTCAAGTAAACCAATGGTTGGAAAATCAAAAGTAGCCCTAACCAACTAGTCTAGCATATTGCAACAGGATTAACTAGAGCAGAGCATAAATACCTTATGAAAATGATTAAGCTTTTTAACCACAAGAGCAGCTAATTCAAAGAAAACCATAGCAGGAAGTTACAATTGTAGACGTAATAAAAATTCTTGGGCCAAAATTTAAGCAGCCTCATTCTTCAATGACATAAGGTAGAATTAAAAAAAAATAGCCTTGACAAGAATTAAAAACATAAGGTGAAGATAATCCAGGAGTGAAGAACAATAATAGACCCTTAAGGAATGCAAAGCAGCCAATCATCAAGAACCCTGTTTCACTAAGATGTCTGTGATGTTGTTACAAACTAGGCCATGATCTAAGAGAAATCCAAAGAATTGAAATAGAGTATAATGCTCAATTTATATTCAAAATAAAATAATTTTCTTAATAATTAATTTCTTGCACTGGTTTCAAACTTGTATTACAACTATATAAAGTACAATACAAAATTTAATTAGCAAAAGCAAAACTTAAAAATTCAAAGAAGCAACCAAATTCCTAAAATCAATCAAAATATTTCATTTAATAAAAATTAATGATTTAACTATTTTAATAAAAAATAGTTATATAAAGATCAATAAGTAGGAAGAACCTTTTTGACAATCTCATCATTAAGAGTAGTAATTTGAGAATAAAGTGATTTGATGGTATCCTCTTTCTATTTCTCCAAATTACCTAAAGTTTCCTACAATTTTGCCTCTATTTTCCTCTTCTTCATTACCAAGTTCTCCTCTAATTCAGCTCGAGTCTTCTTCTTCATCTCATTCAGTGTTGTAGTTATCTCAATTCTTGTGACTCTCATAACAATGGCTGCTTGCTTTATCTCCTTCGTGAAAGATGGAGAAGCGATGGTTAAGGAAGTGGCAACTACACTGGCAAAGAGGAAGAGGGATTTAGAGGGTTAGGATTTGAGGTGTTTGGCTTGGAGGATTATGAATTTGGGTTTGGAAGTGGAAGAAGAGGATGAAGATAGTGTAATCAGAGGTTTTGAGTGAATTGAAAGAGAGAGATAAGGGGGTAGTAGAGGTTGGCATGGGATGGCAGAGTTGCTTCTCTAATCCCATTTCTAAAGAGAGAAATGCAAAGAGAAACTAGAAGAGAGAGGGAGAGAGAGGAAAGTTGAAAAAATTTAATTCTTACCTAATAAAAATTAATCCATCCGTTGCAAAATAATTAGGTAAAAATGACGGGTCAACCATAGAAATTTACATTTCACGCACTACCCATAAATGCAAAAAGAATTTATTTGCTTAATAATAGACAACTATAAGTGTTAAAGTGATAAATACGTAAATTTAAGGTGAGGCATGTTAAAAGTATGCAAGTTAGAGTGGTCGGTAATTTTGTAAAACATATAAAAACCCGACAATCTATTAAATGATTTAATATAATTCCCAAATATAGACTCTAGTACGTTCATCTTTGCATACCAAGCCTTATAGTATGATACTTCCAAATGGAATTGCTCCTTATTAGCATAAATAACCATATTAATAGCCATGATTGGATTTTTACTTACCATCCCTATGATGTAATTGCAAATAATTTGTGATCCTAATTGTCTGTGATCTTTGGATAGATTATGAATAGAGAGGCATGAATGGGGTCCTTCAAACCTTGTGATAGTCCAGAAAGGACTTTTCTCTTTTTTGTGGCTCTTAACCTCCATTTGCATCCAATTTTAGCCTTTACGCAGCTCAGAACCTAGTATTTTGGCTTAGAATCAACAACTTTAAAGTCAATATTTCTCATTATTGAGTACTTTTCACACAAGATTTGACCTCATCCTTGATATTGAAAATAAAACCTATTGATATCTCAGAGGCACCATCTTAAGTCTCAAACTGGACACCTTACAACATATCAACTTGTGATGCATCCAAGTTGATAGTAGTATAGTATTCCGATGGAAAGTTAAAGATTGACTTATTTGTCTCACCATTGATATGGAATGATGCTAACAAACTAACATACTATGTATCAGAAGGCTCATGACCATCACCAAAGTCAGATTCTTCACTTTTCGCACTTATGTTTGCAGTATTAGCCTTAGCATCATCATTAGGTGAGAGATAATCATAGTTCACTACCCCATCTTTAAAAATATCCAAGCCTCCCAAATCAATTAAAGGTTCATTTCTAACATCTTCACCAGCATCATTATAAAAAGGACCCTCTCATTTGCTGAAATGTTTGGAGTGTTTCCAGATATAAAATCTTTGAGTAAATCATCATCCCATTGATCAACAAACTATCTTGCTTAACTAAGACCTGAATCTAGCCTATGGCAAACTTATTGTTTCTAATAGTTGTATTATGTACTTTGACTCCATCCCGTCAATCAACAAATCGTTTTGCCTGACTAGAACCTGAATCTAGCTTATGTCCAACTAATTGTCGCTAATAGTTGTATTATGTATTTTGACTTGTATCAGCACTTACTAATTGTACAAAATTATTGTCATTTTGATGATTGCTTGATTTGTTGCCAATTTTGGATTTACTCAAAAAATCATCTACCCTTCTACTAAATTATCGCCCAGGTTGACTAATACAAGCATCAAGTATCTGGCTCATTGATCGCCTATAATGACTCATATGGTGATCAAGCATCTGGCTATCTAACTGCTTGGGCTGACTCAAACTAGAATCAGGCATTTGGCTGACTGACTACCTAGGTTGACTCATAGCAACATCAGGCACATGGCTAACTGATCGGGGTAGATGTATCCTTTGTCCTGAGCTGACATTTGCCTTCCTACCAAGAAAGTCACCATCTCGTCGACTAATAAACTACCTATGCTGATTGGGATCGACTTCTCCTTAGTGGCTAACCGATCGTCATTATCAATTATTATCCATATTTTCTACTCCATCTCCAATAAACTGATCATAAAAATTTGATTGAGATAAAATTTCAATATCTTGTTCACTAATCGAATGTATAGGATGATAAAGACCAACATCATTTTTAAATAATTGTTAACTTGCCTCGATATTTTCCATATGCAATACATTATTTCTATCCTGATCATCGATTCCATACATAGGTATATTAGCTCCTAGACCCCCGCTCATCCACTACAATAATTAATTCCACAAAGGTATAATTATCATATTCTCTTAATTTTTCATAAATCATCTATATGTCATCGTCATCTACCGAATTCACTGACGTACAACATAACGATACTCGATTGTAAATTGTACACTTGTATATAATTCTTGAGACCATTTCGTTGATACCTAAATCAAATTTAACGTGAATTTTGTGTATCAATTTAAAAAGAGTAGGTTTATTTCTAAGTCTCTATCTCCTTATAATGGCTTGTGGCTCCGAAATGTCATATTGAAAACCTGAAACTCCATAACTTATTTGCCCACCTGTGTGCAAAAGAAGTTCGTATATGCTAACATCTTCAAATTATCCATAAATAAAAATACAATTATATTATTTTTAATTATAATTTTTTCGGAGTTATATATTGTATTTATGTAAAGCCGATAAAATTGGTATTTAAATAATAATTTATCTCATTAGCTTTATAAAACAACTACAACATCAGTAATAAAATTTCAAAAATTATAAAGAATAAAATAATTAATAATAAATAAAAAGGATAATAATTGACACTTATTACACAAATCACTAATATTAGAATAATAATCATTTTTTCTATATATATATCGAATACTTATTACATATTATTATTACATATGCTTAAATTACATGATATCATTACGCAATATTAACATACATGCTTAAATTATATAATATTATTATACAATATTTATACAAAATATGTTTATATTTTCATCGATACAAGCTCATAATTTTTTGGTTATGTTCTAATGAACATAATATTTAGACTATTTATTGTAATTGTATCATTTACAATAAATTTTGTGCTCAACTGGCATTGTATCTCTAATTTTTTTAAAATTTTCACTACTAATTTTTATTGAATATCTTACAAATATAATAACTAGTTGCTCGTATTTTGTTACATGCTCACTATTTCAAATTTTTATTAGAGACTACAAACATAATATTGAAACTGTCATCCAAAGCGTTTCCACCATCTTTACTTCCGTCATGGAATATCATTCAATTTATCGCATCAAATTAATAAAATTAAATATTATATTAAAATTAATTTTATAAATTTTCTTTTATTTTACATGTTAATTTATTTTATTAAAGTAAAATCTATTATATTATTTTATAAAAATTTCATTATATTACATTATAACAAAAGAATAGATTTATTTTTATTTTCTAATAATTATCTAATACAAAATCACAAATAAAAAAAACATATTGTAATTGAAATAATACCTTTTTTAAGACTAGTATCTATCTGCAACTTAGCGAATCAAATAAATAATTAGATTAATATTTATACACACAAATTACATTTAAATGAATTAAATTATAAATATTTAAAATAAAAAATCTTACCAGATACTCGTAGTAAGACTGTAAAAATATCAATCACTTCCTCTTACACAAAAACACACTAATGTTTCAATATAATTTTTTCTTCCTCTTCTCGCACAAAATTTTAACACTAACAATTATAAGTTTCAAACAATGAATCTGCTACTTCAAGGGCTTTATACAGTCAGTTTCAAAATATTTTTCAATGCGTTTTATGATTTTCGAAGTGGGAAAAGCAATTTTACAGCCTAAAGCCTCAAGACAAAGTTGCGGAATCAATGTCTTTTTCAAACTTGATTTCGCAATTTTATCTTGTGGCTTTAGGTCTGAAATTATTGCATTTTTCCTGCATTAATGTGGGTCCCATTACTCCATTAATTTCCGCAACCATGGTTTGCGGCATCAAAATAGCCATATTCCTCCCTCTGAAATTTTGTATTGTTTTATGGGCCCTCAAGTCATCAGATTCGTTAGGTACTTGTTGCAGAATCAAGTTAAACCCCATTTCCCCAAATCTTCTCCAAAACACCCCAAAATCCTAATTATTTTTATCAAATGAATTAATTATAAAAAAAAGTCCCGCTATTATCTTTATAATATATGGGGATACACCTTTACCTAACATCAAACTACATCAAATCCATATTTACTAAAGAACAACCACTTTAAAGTTCAAACAAATAACAACTACCATATTCATGTTAGGAATGATAGTATGTTATGATGCTAAATAGAAGAAAATATAACACATGCACAAATAATTTGGACTTTTTTAGGTAGGCACAAATGGTTACTTTTAAAACTTGCTAGTTAAATGTAAAAGAGTTACAATGTGCAGTGATTTCAAAGTTAAACATGTAAACAAAAAGCAAACATGAATTTGCTTTTACTTCTAATCAATAATTTCTTCATCTATTAACACTAATCTTAGACATTAAATTCATAAATGTAACAAAAAATAATCCAATAATCCAAGTACATAAGAAGACAATATTTAAAACCCAATCTAAATGCAACTCGATTTATTTGCATTCGGTTTACTAATAGGATGTCTTACTACGTTACAAAAAATTTTGTTTTTATCAATGATTCAATTAAAAGAATAATTGGAACCATTGTATCAAGTTTCTTCATAATATTATCCTTATGTATTATAAATAAAATTTCTAGCATTTGATTCTGTACTACCAAATGATTTATTTGTACCTTTGAAAAATAGCCCAAAAAATTGAGAGAATGCTTGGATAATGAATTTATATAGTCTTTTTTTGGTTGAAACCATACATAAAAATGATATTGACATAAATTGATAAGGTAATATTTCCAATTTTTCATTATAATAGGCTTGTCTTTTAAATAATGTTTTATAAAATTCTTGGACTTCCGAATTTAGAGTATCTTACTTTCACGCAATTCACAGGGTTCAACAAGGAATCGATATTTCATGATTAAGAGTGTAGTACTCTTTGTAGTAGTGGTTCTTATATATCGTATTCACAATTGAAAGAAAAAATCTTTATTTGACAAAGCTTTTTTCTATAATTATAAATTCTATTAGATCCAGAAATAATACATTGGAAGAATCCTTTGGTCTTCCAAAATCAATATCAACTAAGAAAAAAAAAAAACTTGCTAAGAATACGTAAACAAGAGCTTTGTAGATCTTTAAACCTCTTTGAAAGCTTTGTTGCTTGTTTGTGGCCCTTCAATTAAATTTTGAGCCCCACAACGCTTGCTAATTCTCCACTTCCCTTTTTTTTCATTTAAAAAGTTGTTTAAAGCATCGACCGCATCCTTCTTATAGAATGAATGATTTAAAAACATTACTCTTAACACCGATTATCCGGACAACACAATCAGTCAAACATTTGTAAATTCCAGGCCTTAGTAAAATTTTATAATTTATATAGTTTTATCATGTTTATATATGAACTTTTTTATTAATTAACCAAAAAAATTATATAAATTAATTAAATTGTAAAAACTGAATTAAAATAAATTATTTAATAAAATTACTAATGTAACGACTAACAGATGAATATTCAATATTCATCCCTCACTCCATTCTATTTCCATTTCCATCGCTTGCCGCCAAAGGAAAAGACAGCTGAAAATAATAAAAAGTACTCGAATAACAAAAGATCCAGAGCTCAAGCAAACACAAACTATTATAAAAAGGAACATAACGGAATGACCCTTAGAGAAGCAAAATAATAAATTAAAAGTTCACGATTTTCAAGAAAGTCATGAAACAAACACAACTTTTGTCTTAATTATTATAAAGAATCTATTCCCTACAATGCAATGCATACCCATACCCCTTCTCTTTCTTTCTTACTGGTTTTCACTCTTTTTCTAGGCTATGCTCTGTTGCATTTTTTTTTTCTTTAGAACTCGGTAATTGACCCGCCCGATTCCATGGGAGATTCCACCTGCCGGAAGCCTAGTTCCCAGGCGCGAAAGTTTTCCTGGTGTTGTTACTTAAATGGAAATCCTCCTAGCCCAGAGAACCCTGTAATTATTTCTAAAACCATTCATAAAAAGTCTGAATCGGTCTCCAAACTCAGTTCACTCTCAGTAACTAACTCACCGTTACATTCTAAATCCGGGTTAAACTTCGTGGGTAGGATCGATCCCCGCAGGATCCTCTCCCCCGGCCGTGTCTCACCCATTGACTCAGACCCAACTTCCGATTCCTTCCAAGAAATTGTGACTCACCCCTCCCCAGCTCTGGACTCAATGCCCAAATCAAGATCCGAGTCTTTTCGCGTCAAGAATGACGTTTCTTTATGTCATTCGGTTTCCGGGTCGGAGCAGTGCGGGGGCGTCTTCGATGTGAGGCTGAACTTGAGAGGGAAGAAAGGAGGGGCCTTGGTGCTGGAAACGAGCTCGGAGGTCCTGATAGCAAATTCTGAGACTTTTGCGGGGTTGATTTGCGAATATCGGAAAGGTCTGGGTTCAACTAGTAATAATAACATTAACAATGACTCCTCAAAGGTATGCAGAATAGAGGTGCCTGACGTAGAGAATTTGGCGGTTTTTCGGGACACAATTGAGCTAATGTTTGAGGATGACATTACTCAAAGACTTTTGAAGATTGGGGTCTATAGTGCCATTGATATACTTGAGGTTAGTGTTTTATATAATTTCTCTCTGTTTTTCATAATATCCGTGATTTCGGGATTTTGCTGGAAATTTTTTCTGTAGTTTGGGTACATTTTGGGACCTTATCTGGACGTGGTTTGGTGGAATTTCTACCTGTTTGTTAGAATGCTTAACAGAGTATTTATTTTACAGTACTTAAGAGTGGTTGTTATCTGATGCATTCATTGTCAAAGATGGCTTAATAACATTGGAGTTTCATTTTCAAAGATGGCTTAAGGTCCATCTGTTTTCTTTTATTGGGGAAGAATTACAAAGTATTATATGTTTTCTAGGGTGGCATTACTAAATAAAATGGGCCCAGGTTTGTCTGATAGATAGTCTTTGACCTGTATGTATTATGAGTCAAGAAATCTTAAATAATGAATGATGGAAATAATCAGAAGGAAGAAGAGGACCTGTTATACAAACATCCAATCAGTTTGGGATAAAGATTTTGGTAGGATTGAGATGAAAATTATTGCATTAGACAAATATGTTATTGTTCCTGCAGCTGAGCTTTTGCATGCACATGTATAATACTCATTCTTGTAAGTGATTACAAATGATTTTTTTATTTTTTTTTATTTTTTTAAACTCTTGTATTTTTTGGACAGAAAAAAATCAAGAATTTCTTTTTTGAATATGAGAGTAAGGGCACAGAGTAGAGCACAGTTGTTCTAGCTAAAAAGCTACTTTGCAGTTACCACATTATAGAACATTGATGCTTTTGATTTTATGAGTAATTAGGAGTTTATATATTAAAACATGTGAAATCTTAAACTTGCTAGCATTCACCAAAATAAAACTGAGTGATGCCAATATCTTTGTAGAATTAACTTCACTGTCCTTTCATTTTTCCATTCAAAAGTTTTATTATAGTAATGTGCGTGCTTGCATTCATGTGCATAGATCAACAGAGGATATCTACATGCATGCTAAAATTCCTTTACTCAGATGATAAATGTAACAATGATGTTATTTTTTCCATGTCTTTACAAATGAAGATTATTTTATGAACTTGGTGAAAATCCTCACCTTTTCAATAATTGATAACTTGGGTGCTGTTTATTATTGCTTTTCTCTTTTTCATTTCTGCTTTTTATTTAAATTTTGACAAAACAAAAATGAACAAAAGTTATTTGTTAAAAAGTGTTTTTACTTCTTTTTTTCTTTTTCTTTTAAACTTTCATTTATAACTATTTTGGAGAACCTAAAAACATGAATTGCAAATTTTTTTTGTTCAAAATTTTTAACTGTTGAACAAATATACTGTTACATTTCTCTTCTGTTCACAATCCGTATCCTTTTTACCAGAGATAACATAACTATTACTTTTTCCGTTTTTTATGTATTCTATGAATCCAAATTTTTGACTAATATTCTTTTTTTTTTGTCATCTCAGGTTTCATATTATATAAGTTTGTAAAGAAAAATCTATATTTGCAACTCAACTAAAATCAAATTATTGATATATTTGTATTCATTTAATGATACATTGTCAACAATTTTTTTTAACCTCAAATTTGTGTGAATATGCAAAATAATAAATAGTGTTTTAATAAATCCAAAATAAGAAATCTAAATATAAATTTTGATTCTCAATTAAAAAAAAAAAAGATATATAAACCTCTAATCTACCAGGCAAATTTAGTCTCTTAAATTAAAGCTATTGTAGCTCTATTCTGATAGTAATTGTAAATTCATCATTGGATATTAGTAGTGCACTAATAAACTGTGCTACACAGCAGAAACAGATTTGATGAATCACTAATTCCTTTTAAGGATGGTCTTGTGTGACAATTATATCATCATTGATGCCATGTGGATTTTAGATTGTGTAAATCTTTGTAGCATGTAGCTTAGCTGATTTTTAAATAGCATAATTTACTCTCAAATTTTGCACACTGACATATCAAATTGGTAACTACTAAATGAAGATTAGGTCTGTAACATATTTTGTAATATTTTCATTGGTAGATTGTTAAAATGATCTCAATGAATATGGAGTGGCATTATCCATGCAATGGCAAGTTAAACATCATGAATACTGATGTGGACAACCTACAAAGAAGAAGCTTGTCGTTTATGTTGATTCTATCACATTCTTGAAAATAATTGGATAAGTCTTTGATGATTTGTTGAGCATATATTTTCTCTAGTTACTCAAGCACCAACCAGTAGAGTAATGATTGTAATATTTAACAACTTCTGGCAAGGAAAAAGGGCTGAAAATTGGAGATACTGATATCAACTTTGTCTAGTATGGTGTGCCATGTATTGGAGAATTGTCTATACGTTTCTAACAACTGCCAAATCAATTTTAGGTATCAGTTGGCATCATGTTTACCAAAGGTGTTTCTTCCTGTTTGAAATACCTTGAGGCTGTTCCTTGGTCTGAGGAAGAAGAGGAAAAACTGAGAGGCCTGTTTTCAGTGTTTAAGTTTGATGAGTCAGCGACTCAAGACATTTTGGCAAGACTCTTCTTGCATAGCTCATCAGATTCCCAACAAAACTTATCAAGACAGCTTGTTTGGTCCATCACCACCTGTTCAGATACTAATGCAAGAAATGAATTGAAGTCATTGGTTAAGGGTCTTTTGTGCAAAAGCTCCATTTATGAGAAGGAACAACCTGAACTCAATAAGGAGGATCTCTATGTTGTTTGTCAGTCCTGTCTAAGTTCACTACGCATCCTATTGGAGGAGACCTCTGACACTTCACCCAAAGGACGAGCAGGAAAAAGAGAAATAGGTAAACCTTTAATTGAACGAATCTCCAGGCAGGTTAATAACATCAATTGGTTGCTAGAAATACTTATAGATCGGCAGATGTGTGAGGAATTTGTAGATATGTGGGCTGATCAAGAGGAATTGATCAAACTGCATGAAAGTGCATCTCCAATGGTGAGATATGAGATTAGCCGGGTTTCTGCAACTTTATTTATCGCAATGGGGACCAGAAAAATGCATTGCCGTGCAGAAGCAAGAGCAGGGCTTCTCCAGGCTTGGTTTCATCCAATGCTATTGGATTTTGGTTGGCTGCAAAGATGCAAAAAAGGCTTGGACATGAAGGTGTTGGAAGAAGCCCTGGGTCAAACGCTGTTGACGCTTCCTCTGAAGCAGCAGTACACATTGTTCATGGAATGGTTTAGGTGGTTCTCCAAGCATGGCGCTGAATGCCCCAACCTCAGCAAAGCATTTCAAATTTGGTGGCGTCGGTCATTCTTTAGAGGCTCAGAAACTCGAGCAGTTGAATCCAGATGATGGAGGGGAATCTCATGATATTTTTCTAACCCTGGAATGCTTAGGTTGAGGGATTCTGTAGTAACTTGAATAATATAGATTAACCTTGTAGAGCCGTTGTAATAGCTAGTAGGCATAAACTGGCAACATCTTTTATGACGAGGAAAGTGGTCAAAATAGAAGACATTATTCTAGATCTTATTCGCATGGATATATAAAGTATGAAAATAATTCTTGAGCTGTATAAAGGAAGAAACCAAGAATTTTAATTTTTCGGTTGGTTCTATTTGGTCGCATGGATTTGCTGGCGACATCAAGCGCCCGTTTAAATATATGTTTTGTGCATAAGCTTTGACTACGTGCACATACATTAAAAGACACGCTGGGTTTTTGCTATGAAGAGATTTTTAGGCAAAATTAAGAAGGCTTTATATATATATATATATATATATTTATTTATTTATTTAAGGCTTAATACTTAAATAAGCCTTAATACTTCAATAAACGCTTAAACTTTACGTGAAATTTTATTTAAGCAACTTGACTGTCTCTTTAACACTACAGTTCAGGAATGGCACGTGGAGGTCAAATGCAATGGCATGGCAGTTAGCGTTATATGGATGGACACGTGTCCATAACAACAGCTTGCATTTTCCTACCAGCCAAACATGCATCCAAAAAATAAATAAAATATTAAAGATAAAAATTAAAGAAAATGCCAAGAGTTCCATTCCTTTCACTCCAGTCTCCACATCAACCTTTTCAAAAATAAATAAATAAATAAAAGAACACATTATTGGACTTGTTAACTATTTGATTTTTCTATATTAGATCCTCAACTAAAAATTTTATGCATTGGCTTATTAAAATTTTTATTTTAAATCTTATTAAGTTTCCAACTTTTATTTAAATTTTAACCTAATTAACTTTTTTTTTCCAAACCTTACTTTTCTTATAACGAAAACCTATAAAATCACTCTAAAATCTTATTAAGTCTCACTTTGATTGGTATTAGAGCCATGGGTAGAAAATTTTGAAGTAATTTTATAGATTTCAAAAATATTTTAAAAAGAAAAATAAGTTCTAGAAAAAAAAAAGTGAATTGAGGTAAAATTAGAAATATAAAATATTTAAGAAAAAGGTGGGGATTTTGTGAGGCCCCAAAATAGGTCCTGGGAGATTATATGCATGATTAAATAGTAATTATAGTTAACAAATGCTAGATTAATTGATGAATTACAAGTTAGGGCCTAAAGGGATACACTGGTCATTTTATATTCTAATATACGTGTGCATAATTAAAATATAATATAAGAAAGGGTATAATTGATATTAGAGCAAAAGATGATGGTTTACAAATAAAATTGAAGGAAAAGGAAAGAGTTAAAGGAGTTTTTTCTAGGGCTCATAATTCATCATAACCCCAATTTAGTGTTTAATTGTAGTGTATTTTTGTTCGTGTTTGTATCTCGTTTGACGTGTTTTCAATGTTTTAAGTGTTAAATTTTTCTTTTTATCCCAAATAGGATTATATTGAGATTTATCAAGTTTTGGTGTATTTAATGTGGTATTTGACTTTTGTGCAGAAAATTGACTTCAACATGGGAAAGATCAAACTATCTTAGTCGTGTGCATTGAAGAATCCCCAATCTGTATCATTTCATTATAGCACTCGAGAGAGACCTTTTGTCTCGATCGTGTCCAATGCAAAGTTTGAAGTTGTTCAGTCCAAAAGGGTGTGCACGGTTGAGACCAAAGTGTCTTAACCGTGTGTTGATGCTACAACACTATTTTGATCGATTGGACACGGCCGAGACCAAAGTATCTCCGCCGTATTCATTTACGGACGCTATAAAAGCTGATTTTCTATTTGGCTAAAAGGGGGAGAGCAACCGTTTTAGTTCTAGGGATTTTTTCTTCTTTCATAGTTTAAGGTTTTTCTTTTCTTTTCCTTTCCTTTGTAATTTCTTAGATTTGCTTTATTTTAGTTCAAAATCTAGGATTAGATTTAGATTTCTTTACTTTAGTCGTAATTTTAGTGTTTATTTTGCTTCAGAGTTGGTGAAGAAGGCTTGGATTCATCAGTACAATGGGCTTCTGGGTCTCTTCTTTCCTCTTTTCCTTTACTTTATTATGTTAGTTAGTAGTTTTATTACTAAGAGATCTATGAATCCCCATATCTATGTAATGAATTAAACTTATTTTGATATATATATATTCTATTCTTCACTGGGTTTATTCATTTATCTGTTTTATTGAGCATTTGAGCTTTTTATTTCATTAGGTGAATGGTTATTATGCTTGAATAGAATGGGTATTGGCATGCTCTATTTTAGCTTTGTATGAGTTATGAATCGAGGGATGATTCCGGAATGGAGGCCTTAGGTTTATGGCTTATGTATCATTAATTTCATAAATAGTTGAAGGATATATGGGTAATGGATTGGTTGGCTCTAGAATGGAAAGATAATTCATGCCTAGGTCTTAGGACTCATGCTTATACTAGCTATTCGGTTGGCTCTGGAATGGAAAATCGGATAGTTAGAGTAGTTGGTTGCAGAACAAAAAACTAGGAATTTAGATGGATTGTCCACATTTAAGTCATAGATTTCTTTGTGGTTTAATTCAATGCATTGGGTATAGGGAGGAGTAGAGTACCTTGGCAATGTTTTTTTATTAATATTTTTATATTTAATTTAATTAGCTTTATTATTTGTTTATTTTTTAATTATATTTAGGATGCTCTCAATTGAAAACTTGGAAATTTATCTCAGATTAATCTCGCTCAACTCTAGATATCTCATTTAGCAACCCTTTATCCCTTGGGTTCGATATTTTAGGATCTAAACTATATTCTCCTATATTACATAGCCGATCTAGTATACTTGCTAGCATCCGATTAAATTTTTGGCATCATTGCCGGAAAAGAATAGTGTTGTTTATTTGATATCTCTATTTGAGCTTAATCTGAGACTTTTATTTTTATTTATTTTTATTCTTTATAGGAAGATTTTGATGCATTTTCAATTGATGCATGGTTTTTTCCAATATGATGAATTTGTTCTTTTGAGAGCACAAATGGAAGAGCTGAGGAGAGAAATGCAAGAACTGTAGTACTCGCATCAACCTTCAACAATTTAATCGTTGCCATCTTTTAAAGATCCTTGCTCGTAATGGATATAATATGAGTTAAGTTGCTCTAAAATTCAAGCTCTCCTTGACTTACTTGCAATCAAAGAGAAGCAATTTAGAGCTGAAAGAAAAGAATGGAAGGCCACAATTAATTCTCAAGAGGAAAAGATCAAGAATCAAGAGAATTTATTGAAGACTCAAGAGCATCTATTGAGAAGACAATAATCGGGAATCAAAAACTTGGAATCTAAATTAGAGTTCTTAAGTATTTTGGTACAAAATCGATGTGATGGTGATAATGAGGATAAATTAAGTCATGCATAACTAGTAGACAATAAAGATATTAAGTGTGGGGTGCATGGGCTAAGAGAGGGACCAGTCTTAATAGAGAGGAAGGCATGTAGCTTGGAGAATGAATTTCAATCTCATGTAAAGAATTCTTCACCAAAAGAGCAAGAATGGTTCAACTCTTAAGTGGAAACATTGAATTCAGTCCACTTGAAGAGTCTATTAAGGCTAAAAAAGTCGGAGGAGTACATTTTTAAACAACAAGTGGAGTCATACTTCATTGAAGATATGATGTTGCCTACCTTGGTGAATTTTGACAATTTTTTTCTACTAATGCAGGAAAATAAGGAGAACATTTTGGAAAGATCAACATTTAGGTTACAAGCTCAGCCTCCAGACAATAACAAGTGTCGAGTTAGGACTTATTAAATTAGAACTTTTTTAGTTAGTTGTTTATTTGGTTTGCCTATTTTTACTTTTAATTTTTTACCTTTTGCTTGTGTTTTTACGAATAGTGTTTTGAGTATTGATTTTTGCATGAATAAGATTATAATTAAGTGTGTTAATGTGTATAAAGATGGGTTTGAAACATAAAAAAATTTTAGAAATTCTGATGATCATGGCAGAGACCAAATCCTCTCAACCATGTGCTAAGTGCATTTTTGGATCTAGAAGGGGTCACACGGTAAAGACCAAATTTTTTCAATTGTGTGTAATGTGTAATCTCGAAAGAGAAGGGTGCACATTGTAAAGACTGATTTGTCTTTGTCGTATGCCTTGCTTAATGTCAATTCAGAGAAGTGTCACACTGCAGATACCAAATGATCTTCACCGTGTGAAATTAAACTATCATTATAAAATCCCATTTTCTATCCAAGGAGGTGCAGAAGGTGAAAAGGTATGAGATCTTTGAAGTGGAGGAAAATAAGATGATAAATGGAGTAAAGGTTTGGATATGGTCCTAATAGGAGGATTTTGTTGAGAATTTGCTGATAGTAATGGATTTCCTGTTGATAATGTAGTTTTCGTCAAAAATTTTTTATTATAATTCATTTGCCCTGTAAGAATTCACGAGAAAAAAAATCAGGTAAACTATTATCTTTTCCCTTAATGAATTCGATTTCAAAATCAAAGTTACTAAGTAAAAATTGGCATATTGCAAAATTTTGTTTGAAATTAAATTTTTGACATTTTTTTCTAAAACATATGTTGTTGATAAACAATTAATGCGTAGTAAAAATCTTTTCATATATAAATCATCTTCAAATTTTTTAATGTATAAAACAAGGCTTAAAATTTCCGTTTTGATTATGGAATAGTACTTTTGTGTTTAATTCTAGCTTCCTAAATAAAATCTTACTAGTTATTCTTTGTTTGTTTTCTTTTCGTTTTTATTTTAAAATACCACCATAACTTATGTCACTAGCATCTGTTTCAATTATTAAAAGGTTTTAGGATGAGGAATATTTTAGGGATGAGCAAAAAAAATCAAAAATATGGTTAACCGTAAAATTGGTCCGAAATCGAATCAATTTTTGCGGTTAACCGATCCAATGAACTCGGTTATGGTTTTTTATTTTTATATTTTTGGTTAATAGTTACGATTTAAGTTTTTAAGTATCGGTTAATCATTAATCCAAGGTTAACCGGTTTATATATATATATATATATATATATATATATATATATATATATATATATATATATATATATATATATATATATATATATATCTTCAATTTTTCTCCGTTTCTCTCTAAAATTTACATAAAATAATACTTTAAATTATATTTTTATTTTTATATCTTAATTTTTTATATTTTCCTATAAAATTTATATAATACTTAATATAAAATTTATATTAAGTAAATTTATATAATACTTTAAACTAAATTTATATTATATCATTCTCTTTAATTATATAGCAATATTTATATATAGTATACAATTAACTTTTATATATGTTTTTTTTATCATATATTGATGTTCATATTTTACTTAATAGCATTTAATTACATTATTATCCAAAATTTTATTTGACTTAGAATCAAACATAGTAATTTTCAATAAATATCAAATCTATTTTATAATATTAGCTATTAATTTATAAAACATGAATTTTGGCTAGTAAATTATGTTTGTTTCGTAATTTTTATATTAAATTACTTTACACATTGAAAATTGAATAACTTTATCTAATTGTTTTATATAATTTTATGTTATAAATTTTAATGGTTAATCGAAAAATATTGGTTAACCAAACCGGAAAATCGAAACCAATGGACTTATTAATTGAATATAACAAATTGGTTAATGGTTAGTAATTTTAAAAAATCGATATTAATGGACTAGTTAATTTTTTTGCTCATGGATCAGTTAATCGATCCATGCTTATCCCTAAATATTTAAACATGGTAAACTTTTAATTTTTTGTTTAATTTCTTTTACTATCTTAGTATACTTTTCTGTCCAGGGTTCAAGTTTCTTTTTTAACCAATTATATAAAGGCTTACATAATTTTTCTAAATCTTTGAAAAATCATGAATATAATTTAGACATCCTAAAAATCTTTGTAACTGTTTTTTTATCTTTCATTTATTTTGAAAGTTTACTAGTAAATTCTAAACTTCTATTTATTGGCTTTATGGTGCCTTAATCTATATCATATCCTATAAATATAACTTTAGTTTGGAAAAGTGACATCTTTGCTGCGAAAACTACTAATCCATTCTGATGAATTAAGTGAAAAATCTTTTTAAATGTTTGATATGTTGACTTATTGAATTTGAAAACATTAATACATCATCAATATACACTATTGAAAATTCATGTATTGGTCTTAATATGTCATTCATAAAATTTTAAAATTCTGAAGGAGCATTTTTTAAACCAAATGGTATAACATTCCATTCATAATGTCCAAATGAAGCATTAAATTCGGTCCTATACCTATCTTCCTCACCTAGTTGTATTTGCCAAATTCTTGATTTTGTATCAAATTTAGAAAAAATATTTGCATCATATAACTTTTTTAATAAATCTCTTTTATATGGCATGATGTATCTTATTCATTGTAAAATTGAATTTAAAGGTTTATAATTTATTACTAATCTAGGGGTTCCTCTTTCTATTTCTACTGCATTCATAACATAAAATGCTGAAAATTACCAAAGAGACTTAGAATCTATTATTAATCCTTTATCATTTAAATCTTGTATTTCCTTTCGATCAAATTTTTCTAAATCTGGTGTCATTTTGATAGCTTGAGATTTTGATGGAATTTTCTTTTTGTCAAAGTCTTTTATGTAAGGTAATTTTATTACATGTTGCTTTCTATTTCAAAAAGCATTAGGTACTGGTATAAAAATTTCTTTTGAAAAGGTATTTTCAAATTCTTTGTTTTTCTCTTTTATTTATGGACTATCTAATTATTCTTTTATTTTTTTTTCTTCTATTTCTTTTACAAGAAATTTGATTTGTTTTTGTTTATTTTTTAACAAGTTAATTTCTTGAATATTTTTTCTTACATAACTAATTTCTCAAGATACTATAAGAAATACAAATTCAAAAAGAATTTCTTTATCTAGAATTTTTATCTTAATACCATTATCACATACCTGAAAAAGGATATAACATTGTACTAAAGGGCGTTCCTAATATAACTTCAGAATTTAAGTTTTTAACTAAAACTAAATGGGTTTTAAAGCAATAGCCCTTATTGCAAATTTTATCTCCTGATAATTTATAATTAATTATTAACTTAGATCCATTAGTGGTGCCTAGACTTTTAGAAGTTTTTTCATAATACTTTGTTAGAATTAACCTTCCTGAATACAATTTTGATATGCTCCGCTATCTACTAAAGCTAAAGTAGATAAATGAAAATCATCGTTAACAACTATATCTAATTTTACATATCATTTTTTATAATTTACTTGAGATAAACTATTTATATATTCATCTTGTGTATCTTTAATGATAATGCCAGAGGATACTATTCCTTTTAATTTTTTATCGTCTTTTATTGAATTACTAAGACTATTCTTTAAACTTTCTTCTTCTAAATTCTGAACTTTTCCTTGTAATATATTTACTTCTTGTTTCAATATTTTAATTTATTTTTGAAGATCTTGAATAGTTGATTCTTTTTTAATTTCAAATTTTTTATACACTTTAGCTAAATTATAAGATGTAAAATCTCTTTTTTCTTCTGTACTTATTATTTCTTTTAATCTAAGTAGATAATTCTTTTTTATTTTTGGATCATTTATTTTATCAATAATGTCTAATAAAAATTCTTTTTCATCACTTATCATATTTATATTATTACATTGATATGGTCCTATACAACTACAAGATTCCGATTCAAAAATACTATCTACATTATTAGTTTCAAATTCTTCACTTATTACATTTAAATCATTTTCTGAATAAACAGTAACTTCTTCATTACTACTAGAGTTTTCATTGAGTATAATTTTAGTTATTTCCTTTTTTAATTCTTCTGAAACATCGAGGTTATTAATATGGTTCTTTATCCTATAATTTCTAGAATAATGTCCTTGCTGATGGGATATCACATGGCATATACATGATGATCACGCAACAAAAAAATTAAAAATTTAGATCATACATGCCATGCAATAAACAACAATGAATCGAAACATATAATTTTAGGGTTTTTGAAAACTTACAATCTTATATGCACTTCAAAACTTGATTTTGATGATGACCAGCAAATAAGATGGACTTATATGCCTTAGATCTTGATCACCAATGCCAAAAGAGCTGCCTTTACGTCACTCCTCTCTATGCTCTCACACACACTAGCAAGGATGGCTTAAAACAAGAGTGCTAGCTTTAATATTTTAGTATTTGGTAATGGGATTGGGTTGAAGCCACAAAATCTGATCTTGTTCTTCTTTTTGATTGCTATTGCTACCCAAGAGCACAAGAGATTAAGAAAGAATTCTTTCTCTTGAGAGTGGCGGCACTAGAGAGAAATCATCTCTTAGGTCAAAAATAATTAATCAATTTATATCACTACATTAAGAAGTTTGTTATAGCCAAAATTCCCTTGATTTTAGGTCTTATTTTTAGCCTACATTACTTCCTAATTAAGTCATTTAAATTGATTCAAATCCTATTAGTTTTAAATTCAAATGAATTTAAAATGGCATAAGACATTTAATAAAAAAATCCATCACTTAATTAGGGATTGTGCACATGCCGAAATTCATTAAGATATTCCTTTGAATTTCAGCTACACTCTCTCTTAATTAGGTGTTTTATTTTGATTCAAATGCTATCAGGATTTAATACTCAATTAATTTAATTAATCCAAGATAATTAATTAATTGAAATTAAATCTTGTGGGCGAAATTTCTATCTTATGGACCAAGGTCCATTAAGCAATTTTAATACCCATTAGATACATTAATTTGACTTTAAATAAAAGCCCAAATTAACACCCAATATACTATTTAAATATTTTAAGCCCAATGCTTTGTGTGCGATCCTATAGGTCCATTTAATATTGGTAATGAATTAATAAATTCATTCAAAGGCTATCTATATTCTCTAGCAAAATATTATAGCATTCCAAATTAAATGAAAATGTAAATGACATTTAATGACCTAATGCAATTCTGCATAGTCCCTTACCCTTAAATATTAGAATTAATATAAGGCATGGAACTAGTCATCCTTATATATACTAATTCCTTTCTTGATATTTCAATGACACTAAACTCTTAGATAAATAATGATTACTCATTATTTCATCTCGGTATGGCCATACACTTCTCAGTTTACTGATCAAGTGGCCGATGATATTTTCTCTCTTATTGAGAGGGGTAATCCTTTTACTTTTCTCATGCTCTCTAACATGAATTAGTGCATACCCAAGCATACCCATACTTGTCATCCTGTTACGAGTACGTTAGGTGTATGTCAAAGTACATAGTAATTCATAAAGAGTTTCATAGAGATTTTAGGTCTAAAAACTCCGATGCAAAACTTGCATATGAGAAACACTTATGACTTGTACCATGTAGTGTTCTCATGAATGGATCAAATCTAGATACCATGTTCTAGACATGTATCTATGATATCTGATTGACACTCTTATCCTTATGATTCGTAAGACAGAACTCATATTATCAGAGAGAGCATACTAGTCTTAATTCATTTGTTATTCGCATAACAAAAACTGACTAGGGATATTTATAATGAAGTCTCTATTATTTCAAAGTCTTACAACTATATGACTCACACATGATAACTTAAACTGAAACAATATTCTTGGATAGTTCTATCAATTGATATGCACAGGAATACAATAGATAAAACAAATGTCTCATTTATTAACTTAAGTGTTTTATAACAATGCATTAGGGCTAGGGCTTACACTAAAGATCTCTCACTAGCACTAGTCCTAATTGGGCATATCCCTAATACCGAATGCTCTCTAATGAGCTTCATGCAGATTTGGATGCAACCATTTTGTCAAAAGATCTGCTACTCTGTTTTCACTTGCTATCTTGCTAACCTTGACGTCCCCACGATCAATGATCTCTCTGATCAGATGGTACCTCCTGAGTATGTGTTTGGATTTTTGTTGTGACCGGGGCTCCTTGACCTGTACGATGGCCCCGTTATTATCATAGAAAAATTCTAATAGATCTAGTATGCTTGGGACCACTCCTGATCCAGAAATAAAATTTCTAATCTAAACAGCTTCTTTTGTAGCTTCACTTGCTGCAATATACTCAGATTCTATAGTTTAGTCGGCAACAATCTCTTGCTTCGAGCTTCTTCAACTGACATCATCACCCTTTCAAAAGAAAAACAAAATCAGATTGTGATCTTGAGTCTTGAGTGCTGGTTTGAAAAGCAGCATCGGCATAACCTTGTATGATGAGCTCTTCTTGACCACCATACACCAAGAAGTGATCCTTAGTCCTTCGTAGGTACTTAAGAATCCCTTTTACAGCATATCAATACTTCTTACTAGGGTTTTGCTAAAACCTACTGGTTATACTCAGTGCATGAGCAACATCCAACCTAGTACATAATATAGCATACATGATAGATCCAATAGTAGATGCATATGGGATTTTGCTCATATTGTCCCTCTCCTCTTTGGTTTTAGGACATTTGTTTTTTAGTCAAAAGAACTTCCAAAGCCAAAGGTATGGACCCTTTCTTTGAGTCTCCCATACTAAAATGCTTTAGTACTTTGTCTATGTACTTTTCTTGACTTAGTCCCAAAAGCCAATTCGATCTATCTCTATAGATCCGAATACTAAGTATTGTCTCGGCTTCACTTAAGTCTTTCATTGAGAAACAATTCCCCAACCATTGTTTAACCTTTTGTAATGTTGGAATGTCATCCACATATAGGGCTAGAAATACTATTATGCTCCCACTAACCTTCATGTACACACAAGGCTCATCTTCATTTTTGATGAAGTCAAATTCTTTGACTACTTCATCAAAATGGAGATTCCAACTCCGAGATGCTTGCTTTAATCTATAAATAGATTTTTGAAGCTTGCAAACCTTCTTAGGATGCTTGGGATTGACAAAACCCTCAGGCTGTGTCATATATACATCCTTAAGTAGATTTCCATTGAGGAAAGCAGTTTTGACATCCATTTGCCATATCTCATAGTCATGATATGCAGCTATGGCAAGCAAGATCCTAATGGACTTGAACATGACTACAGGTGAAAAGGTCTCATCATAGTCTACACCATGAGTTTGCCGAAAACCTTTTGCTACTAGTCTACCTTTGTAGGTCTTGTCAGCTTTGAGTTTAAATAGCCACTTGCATTCAATTACCTTAGCACCTTCCGATGGATCAACCAAAGTCCAAACATGGTTATCGTACATTGATTGCATCTCAAATTTCATTGCTTTAAGTCAATTTTTCGAGTCAGGGCTCTCAATAGCTTTTTGGTAGGTAGTTGGATCCTCACGATCCACTAACTCAATAGTATCACTATCAGTGATTAGAAATCCGTATCTTTCAATCTCCCGATATACCCTATCGGACCTTTTAGGTTCTTGTGCAATGGGTTTTTGTTCCACAACTGGTTGTGAACTTGATCCCATTTCCAACTCATCCTCTACAGGAGTTTGTGGCACTTGAATTTCTCCAAGTTCTACTTTACTCCCATTGTCTTTCTTGAGAAGGAATTCCTTTTCTAAGAAAACAGCCTTGCAAGCAACAAAAACTTTGTTCTCGGCTTGTAAGTAAAAGTTGTATCCCTTTGTTTCTTTGGGATAACCCACAAACAAGCAGACAGTAGATTTAGACTCTAGTTTGTCAGATGTTAATTTCTTAACATGTGCTTCACAGCCCCAAATCCTGAGAAATGACATATTGGGTTCTTTCCTAGTCCATACCTCGTATGGTGTCTTTTTAATTGCTTTAGTTGGAGTACGGTTTAGTAGAAATGCAGCAGTTTCTAATGCATAACCCCAAAAAGAGACAAAAAGATTAGCTTGAATCATCATCGATCGAACCATGTCCAATAGAGTTTGATTTCTCCTTTCGGACACACCATTCCATTATGGTGTTCCAGGAGGAATGAGCTATGAAAAAATTCCACACTCCTTCAAATGACCTTAAAACTCTTGGCTTAAGTATTCACCAGCTTGATATGATCGAATGGCTTTTATACTTTTGCCAAGCTGGTTTTCTACTTCGTTCTTAAACTCTTTGAATTTTTCAAAAGTTTCAGACTTGTGCTTCATTAGATAGACATAGCCATATCTACTGAAGTCATATGTGAATGTTACAAAGTAGCTAAAACCACCTCTAGCTTGTGTACTTAATGGTCCACATACATCGGTGTGTATTAATTCCAATAAGTCACTAGTCTTCTCACTTTTCTTGTTAAAAGGACTCTTTGTCATCTTTCCATGCAAACATGGCTCGCATGTGTCATAAGATTCTAATTCGAATGACCCAAGCACTCCAAATTTATGGAGTCTTGAAATGCATTTTTCATTTTCATGTCCTAAATGACAATGCCAGAAGTAAGTAAGGTTTAATTCATTTGATTTAATCCTCTTTGCATTAATGTTGTCTATGGACTCCTTGTTTTGTAGATCAAGGACATAAAGGCCATTTTGTAACATGGCATTGCCATATGAAATGCCTTGGCAATGAATATGAATATTGCCATTATTAATAACAAAGTCAAATCCATCCATATCCAAACATGAAACTGAAATAATGTTTCTGCTCATAGCAGGCACATAATAATAATTTTTTAAATATAAACAAAGTATGGAAGGTAAAGTGAGTTGATAGTCGCCTATCTCCATGGCAGTAACTTGTGCTCCATTCCCCACACGGAGGTCCACTTCATTCTTCCCAAGTAACCGCCCATTTCTTAATCCTTGCACATTTGAACAAATGTGAGAACCACAATTGGTATCCAATACCTAAGTGGTAGAAATAGAAAGGTTAATTTCAACAACAAAAATACCAGAACTGGATGCCTTGCCTCCATTCTTCTTTTGTTCTTCCTTGAAGAGAGCGTAATTCTTCCTCCAATGCCCTAACTTGTTGTAATAGAAGCATGTGCTCTCGCTCTCTTTAAGCTTTTATGCCTTGGGCTTGGGTTAGGCTTGAGGTGCACTCCCACTAGACTTAGGCCGAGCCAGGTCATACTTATGTTTTTCCTTTCCCTTCCCCTTTCCCTTAGCGGGTCCCTTCTTAATGCCCCCTTAAACCATGAGTATGGGATTAGTCTTTCGAATGTTCTCTTCAGCATTCATAAGCATCCCATGAAGCTCGGTGACTGTCTTGTTCATTGCATGCATGTTATAACTCATGAAACATTATCAGTCAATTAGCCCAAGATCAAATCAGTGGCCAATTCCTTCAGGACTTATACCTCAAGTTTCTCAAGAGTATCAAGATACCCTTTCATCTTGAGTACATGAGTACTAACAGGAGTACCCGTAACCATCTTACAAGAAATCAAGGCCTTTGTTGTCACGAACCTCTCGTGATGAGCTTGCTCTTAGAATATCTCCTTGAGGTGCACCATGATCACATAAGCCTCTTGGTCCATTAATTGCTTTTACAAATCAGGCACTATAGTGGCCAGCATCAGACAGGTCACATCATTAGAGTCGCTCTTCTTATTCTCAAAAGTTTTCTTTTAAATTACAGAGGCATTCCTAGTAGGCTCTTCGGGCAAGGATGCATCCAAAATATACGACTTTTTCTCTTGCTTGAGAACTATTCTCAAGTTTTAAGACCAGTCTATGAAATTGGTGCCATTCAATTTATCCTTTTCTAGGATCGATCACAATGAAAAGTTGTTGTTTGAATATGCCATTTTTCAATCTACAATAATAAAACTTAGCAAGATTAAATGAGGCCTTATAATAATCCCACAAACTGAATTAATATCCCTTTAAATAATTTGTGTTAGTGATTTAATGCGGGCCAAGATCTACTTTTCACAACAACTTATTAGTCAAGCTAGGCTTTTATACCTAACAAGTTAAGTTACTTAGGTAGAAAAACTCCAATCATGTCTCGTATATGACTCTTGGATCAAATGGGCTAATATCTTAAGATGTTATAGCACAAATCCATTTATTAGTTACCTAGGTTCGAGCATCCCATTCCATGTTAAGTTCAACCTACATTCACAACCCATGTCTCACAAAGATAATTGGGCGCATCTAGGACTCCTAGTCTATATGACCGATGATCGATGCCTTGACATGTTTCGAATTAGGAAGGAAACTTTATGACTTACTCTTTTAGGAATTCATTTTATTACGGCTTACATGGCATATGCTTTGTCATCCATTCATAATATGCATATATATATAATTGCATAAAGTAAAGCGTGATAAACATGGGCCCAAAAACTACAACTAAGATTCTATACTATTACATAAGAATCTTCGAGTTGGGCTTCTCCACTCTGGTGGGCTTCGTCTTGATTTACAAAGTCTTCAAATAAATTCTATACTAAGAAATAAATGAAACTTTTACAATAATCTATAATGGAATGAATGCCATATTTAATTACATACCCCAGGGCCCATGAATGCACCATGCATATCCATTCATCACACAAACAAGCAAATAAATATACATAACATTCATGGATAAAACAAAGTCCAATTTTAATTAATTTAGCCAAGTCTATTAATGAAAATTATGTACTTGAACTTTTAAGAGAAGACCCCATGATGGGCCTAGGCCGAAACCCCATGGACTAAATCCACTTATTGAATAAGTTCTCTTAAAAGCCCAAAACACAAACTAGTTAGATTTGTGCTATAAATCAACTCTAGTATAATTTCCAATTTTCCCATTTTTAATATTATGTCATACAGCCCATAAATATTAAAATATATATAATATGAATCAACATGAGTTAAACATAAAAATTCATGAAGAACATATGTCATACACAGCATATATACTAAAACAAACAAACAACAATGAAACTAGCTGTTTAATTCTCATATAATGCCACAAACAATGCATAAACACTTAAAATGATTTTATGAGATATTTAATAATTTAAATAAGGTCATAAACATTGACTTAAGGTTATGTTCAGATCTGATCTAAATTTTTTTTCCATTTTAATGAAAACATAACAAATAATGTTGATTAAACATGTAGCAAACACAAACTAGTTATAGTTTTAAGTGATTTTGAAATTAATCAATTAAATTGTCATGGACCAGAATTAAAACCATTTTTAAAACATGTCCAGAACTATTATTAATCTTTAAAATCACTGACAAACATGCCAAACACGTTTTTACATTTTATTTTGAAAACTAGTTGTTAAACAAACTCATATCATGCAAACTAGCACCTAGTTTCAAGATTAATATGTATGATCGGGTATGTATAATTAAAATCGACCATGAATAGTTCTAAGAACATCTTAGGACAGTATATTAACATTTCATAATAATTATAATACCTAACTAATCATTTAAAATCTTTTTTACACTAAAATAATGTAAAAAACTCAAAACAGAAAATTTCAGCATTGTGGTTTTATGCAATAACGATTTTTGAATCAATATTTAATGAATTTAAAGCACTAAAATAAGCATGGTTAGGCTTTGATACAACTGATGGGATATCACATGGCATATACATGATGATCACACAGCGAAAAAATTAAAAATTTAGATCATACATGCCATGCAATATACAACAACGAATCGAAACATGCAATTTTAGGGTTTTTGAAAACTTACAATCTTAGATGCACTTCAAAACTTGATTTTGATGATGAACAAAAAATAAGATGGACTTATATGCCTTAGATCTTGATCACCAATGCCAAAAGAGCTGCCTTTATGCCACTCCTCTCTATACTCACACACACACTAGCAAGGATGGCTTAAAACAAGAGTGCTAGCTCTAATATTTTAGTATTTGGTAATGGGATTGGTTTGAAGCCACAAGATCTGATCTTATTCTTCTTTTTGGTTGCTATTGCTACCCAAGAACATAAGATATGAAGAAATAATTCTTTCTCTTGAGAGTGGTGGCACTAGAGAGAAATTATCTCTTAGGTCAAAAATAATTAATCAATTTATATCACTACATTAGAAAGTTTGTTGTAGCCGAAATTCCATTGATTTTAGGTCTTATTTTCAGCCTACATTACTTCTTAATTAAGTCATTTAAATGTATTCAAATCATATTAGTTTTAAATTCAAATGAATTTAAAATGGCATAAGACATTTAATAAAAAATCCATCACTTAATTAGGGATTGTGCACATGCCGAAATTCACTAAGATATTCCTTCGAATTTCGGCTACACTCTCTCCTAATTAGGTGTTTTATTTTGATTCAAATGCTATTATGATTCAATACTCAATTAATTTAATTAATCCAAGATAATTAATTAATTGAAATTAAACCTTGTGGGCCGAATTTCTCTCTCTTATGGACCAAGGTTCATTAAGCAATTTTAATACCCATTACATACATTAATTTAACTTTAAATAAAAGACCAAATTAATGTCAAATACACTATTTAAATATTTTAAGCCCAATGCTTTGTGTGCGATCTTATAGGTCCATTTAATATTGGCAATGAATTAATAAATTAATTCAAAGGCTATATATATTCGCTAGCAAGATATTATAGCATTCCAAATTAAATGAAAATGCAAATGACATTTAGTGACCTAATGTAATTCTGCATAGTCCCTTACCCTTAAATATCAGAATTAATATAAGGCATGGAACTGGTCATCCTTATATATACTAATTCCTTTCTTGATATTCCAGCGACACTGAACTCTCAGATAAATAATAATTACTCATTATTTCATATCGGTATGGCTATACACTTCTCAGTTCATTGATCAAGTGACCGGTGATATTTTCTTTCTTATTGAGAGGGGTAATCCCTTCACTTCTCTCATGCTTTCTAACATGAATTAGTGCATACCCAAGCATACCCATACTTGTCACCCTGTTATGAGTACGTTAGGTGTATGTCAAAATACACAGTAATTCATAAAGAGTTTCATAAAGATTTTAGGTCTAAGAACTCCGATGCAAAACTTGCACATGAGAAACACTTATGACTTATACCATGTAGTGTTATCATGAACTGATCGAATCTAGATACCATGTTCTAGACATATATGTATGATCTCAGATTGACACTCTTGTCCTTATGATTCGTAAGATAGAACTCATCTTATCAGAGATAGCATACTAGTCTTAATTCATTTGTTATTCCCATAACAACGACTGACTAAGGATATTTAGAATGAAGTCTCTCTTACTTCAAGGTCTTACAACCATGTGCCTCACACATGATAACTTAAACTAAAACAACATTCTTGAATAGTTCAATCAATTGATATGCACAGAAATATAATAGATAAAATAAATGCCTCATTTATTAACTTAAGTGTTTTATAATAATGCATTGGGGCTAGGGCTTACACTAACACTAGCCTGCCACATTTATAACAAATTACTATATCTTTTTTTTTCTAGTCTTAGGTCTAAATTGTTTATATTTTTGTTTTCTCTTGATAGGTTTGTCGTGATTATAGTTTTGTTTTGGTATATATCTTTTTCTTTTATATATGTATTTTCTTTTAGTTTTTATTTTTTTTAGTAGCCGATAGAGCTCTAATCTGTTGATAACCATACTATTCACAAAATGAACCTAATTCTTTTCTTCTTACTACACTATCTCTCTTTAATTTAGCTTTTAATTTTAAATCAATGCAAATTGATAATCCTTTTATGTTAACAATATTTATTAGTTGTCCATAAGTTAATTCATTATAAGGTATTATACCATTATTATCTCTATTTAGCCTACTCTTTACTCTTTCTGCAAATAACTTAATTAGGTAATCCTGCTAAAAATCTTTCTTTTCAATAAATATTATTACAGTCTGATCTAGTCATTACTTTTTTTAAAAAATAAATATTTATACCATCTAAAGTCTTGTAATTTAGGACATGTTAAGTTTTGAAGAATTTTTGAACTTCTTTCTTTATATAAATGAGGATCTTTTACAAAATTTTTTGTAATAGCAAATATTAAAGTACTTAAAATGCAGGATCTGGTCTACTTCTTATTTTGGGTGTTAATTAAGTTAAATTAGGATAGATTTATAACTGATACATTTATATATTTAACATATAGGTATCGATTTTCTATTATTTACTAATCTCCTAATTAAATGTATATTTCTATTAATCATATATTTAATATTTTCTACAATAGTATAATAATCCAAAAAAGGAGGTAAATTTAAATTTTCTATTTGTACTATATTTTCTTCTAATTTTATTAATCTAGGTTCAAGAATTTTTATTTCTTCTTTTAACTCATTTATTAACCTAGTTATATTTTTTTTATTTTTTTAAATATTTTCCATATTATTAACCTAAAGGTATCAATTTTAATATATTTTTTATCCTTTCTATTTCATAATTTTTATTATATATTTGTTGATTATAATATAATATTAAAGCATATCTATCAGGAAATTGATATATTTCGGTTTTTAATTCTTTTCTAGAATTTATCTCTTTTATTTCTAATTGTAATCTTCTTATTTCATTACATAATCTTTTAAATTTCTCTTTAAGATTATCCATAAGTATTTATAATTTCATCAAAAATTCTATCATTAAATTAATTAATATTATAATGATTTGAAAATCTCTATAGACACACATATTAATTTCATGAAACAAATGATGATAAACTATAAGATGGATTTTTAATTTACCAATACGATTCCTTAATTCTATAATTTTTCTTTTAACATTATAAATATTTTGATAACCTTCTAAAAGCTTTTGTTTTTTTTTATTCTCTATCCATTATTTGAAATATTCTATAAATCTGGAAAATGATCTGCTAGAATACTAGGAACAAAATGAATTAAAATATCAATTAAATTTATTTTCTTATGAAAATCTTGACAATTACAAAATTTATTTGAATGAAAACAATGTAAACTTTCATGCATTTCAATTATATGATTTTATAAACTAATTAATTATCTTTTTTAATAAAAACATATCTTTATCATTATCAAAATTAGTAGCATATAAACCATTTAAAAATTTATCTATACACCAAGACATATTTAAAAAAAATACCTAATGAATTATAATCTGATGATAATATACAAGTAAAGATTATATGATAAAGGGAAGTTGATATTACAATGGATTTTTGTTCTTCTTTCTAACTTTGAATATGTAATATTTTTGCTCTTCAGGGTCATGAAAGGAGAATCTCTAAAAGGACTTGTATCTAAAATAACTCATATGTTAATTCTCTTATCTCTAAATTGGCCCGCGTTTGTGACTGATGAGAATGCCTTCTTAAATACCTAAAGATAATCCTATTGAAGATAAAGCTTAACAATTATCTTTTAATCTTTCGGCAAAACTGAAATGATGACTCCTTATCTTCTTTGCTTTCGAAAAAACTGAAATGATGACTTTTATGAAAATTGAAGCTTGAATAGTAGCACTTATTAAATAATCTTGACTATTGATAATTGTAGATAACCGATTTAGATAAAGTACCATGATGAACCTTCATCAGATTTACTTTGAAAATGCTGATGGAAGATAACTTTGCTTTTTAAAATAGTAATTATTGTCGATGAATACTATTCACCTTTTTGAAAATCTTATCTTTTGAAATGATGAACTTTGAAAACTTAAAAGTTATAATAAGGTTGTGTAAAGAAGTTAGTGTTGAGAGATATAAAGTAGCCTACAATTGTTGACTTTTGACTTTGTGACTTTTTCCACTTTTTTTTACGTTTGCATTTTCATCTTCACTTTATTTATATTACATTTAAATTTGCATTTACATATGCATTTACATTTGCATTTGCTTTACATTTGCATTTGCATTTTATAATTCAATATTTGCATGTGGGTTTTGAGAATCTTCAAGTGCTCGAGTGAGAAGAGCAGTACTGCCTTCTAATGAGTTTACCCTTTCAGCTAAAATTCGATTAATAATAAAATTGAAATCTTCTTCTAATGATGTTGATGATAATAAATTAACTATCTATTTTTCATCTAAAATGAAACCTACTGAAGGAGTTGACAATGAAGCTGTGGACATTTGCTGCTCAAAGTAATTGATAACTACTTGTCTATCGGCCTTCTTGACATCAAAATTATCCCACCATTTTACTCTGGGTTGCAGTAAGTTGTAAATTTGACAAAAGCTTCATTTATATGGAATGGAGCTACTTTAATGATTAGACCAAAATAACCAAACCACCTGATGAACCAATTCGAGAGAACGCCACCAAATTTATACAAGAAGTAAAAGAACCACGAATGTTAAAAATTTCTTAAGTAGAATGTTCGATACCAGGATTCTTGATAATCATAATAACTGTATACTAACCTGGGAGGATATCCTGATAGTGTCTTCAACTAATATGGTTGTGATCCCCATTCTGATTGAGTAATAATAGGAATAATTTTAACTTTATTATAAGTAATCCTATTTTTATCTCTCCTATCATAATTATGTTCTATCTCTACCGATTTAGTATCCATTAATATAGCTTTACAATAATCTCTTTTTATACTCTAGTCTTTCTCATGAAAATACCAACTATTAGGAAAAAGATGATCAATCAATCTATAAAAGCTCTGATTTTCTAAAATATTAAGTTCTTCTGGTTCTAAAACTTTAATAAATAATCTTTTCTGATTCAAATGAAAAGATGAAGAAAATTTAGTCGAAGGTGAATGTATAATAAGATAAATAGAAGAAGAGGGAGAAGCTAAAGTTGATGAATATGATCAAAAAGGTACAAAAGGTATGAGGTCTTTGAAGTGGAGAAAAAAAAAGGTGATAAAGGAGTAATGGTCTGGATATGGTCCTAAGAGGAGGATTCTGTTGAGAATTTCCTTATGATAATAAATTTCCTGTTGATAATGTAGTTTTGTCAAAACTTTTTTATTAGAATTCATTTGCCCTGTAAGAATTCACGAGAAAGAAAATCAGGTAAACTATTACTTTTTTCCTTGATGAACTCGACCTCAAAATCAAAGTTACTAAGTAAAGCTTGCCATCTTGCAAAAAATTGTTTTGAAATTAAATTTTTGACATCTTTTTCTAAAACATATTTTGTTGATAAACAATCAATGCATAGCAAAAAACTTTTCATCTGTAAATCATCTTCAAACTTTTTAATGCATAAAATAATGCTTAAGATTTTCTTGTTGATTGTGGAAAAGTTCCTTTCAGTTTGATTCCAACTTCTTGAAAAAAATCTTACTAGTTCTTCTCTGTTTGTTTCTTTTCGTTTTTGTTTTAAAATGACACCATAACCTCTGTCACTAGCATCTATTTCTATTATTAAAAAGGCTTCAGGATGAGGAATGTTTAAACATGGTATACTTTTAGTTTTTTCTTTAATTTCTTTTACTATCTTAGTATGCTTTTCTGTTCAAGGTTCGGGTTTCTTTTTTAACCTATTATATAAAGGCTTACATAATTTTCCTAAATCTTTGAAAAAATTATTAATGTAATTTAAATATCCTAAAAATCTTTGTAACTATTTTTTTATTTTTATTTCATCTGAAAATTTACTAGTAAATTCTAAACTTCTATTTATTGGTTTTATGGTTCATTGATCTATATCATGTCCTAAAAATCTAACTTTAGTTTGTAAAAGTTGCATCTTTGATACGAAAACTACTAATCCATTTTGATGAATTAAATGAAAAAATCTTTTTAAATGTTTGATATGTTGACTTATTGAATTTAAAAAAATTAATACATCATCAATATACACTATTGAAAATTCATGTATTAGTCTTAATATATCATTCGTAATATTTTAAAATTCTGAAGGGGCATTTTTTTAAAGCAAATGGCATAGCATTCCATTCATAATGTCCAAATGGAACATTAAATCATGTCTTATATCTATCTTCCTCATCTACTTGTATTTGCCAAAATCTTGATTTCATATCAAATTTAGAAAAATAAATTTGCATCGTATAACTTTTTTAATAAATCTCTTTTATATGATATAGAGTATCTTATCCATCGTAAAACAAAATTTAAAGGTTTATAATTTATTACTAATCTAGGGGTTCCTTTTTCTATTTCTGCTGCATTCATAATATAAAATATTGAACATGACCAAGAAGATTTAGAATCTTTTATTAATCATTTATCCTTTAAATCTTATATTTTCTTTCGACAAAATTTTTCTATATCTGGTGTCATTTTGATAGCTTGAGATTTTGTTGGAATTTTCTTTTCATCAAAGTCTTTCACGTAAGGTAATTTTACTACATGTTGCTTTCTATTCTAAAAAGCATTAGGTACGGGCGCACAAATTTCTTTTAAAAAGGTATTTTCAAATTCTTTGATTTTTTTTTCTTTTATTTCTGGACTATCTAATTTTTCTTTTATTCTTTTTCCTTCTTTTTCTTTTGTGAGAAATTTGATTTGTATTTGTTTATTTTTTAACAAATTGATTTCTTGAATATTTTTTCTTATATAACTAATTTCTTTAGATACTATAGAAAATGCAAATTTAAAAAGAATGTCTTTATCTAGAATTTTTGTCTTAATTCTATTATCACATATCTGAAAAAAGATATAATATTGTAATAAAGAGTGTTCTTAATATAACTCCATAATTTAATTTTGTAACTAAAACTAAATGAGTTTTAAAGCAATATCCCTTATTGCAAATTTTAACTCTTGATAATTTATAATTAATTATTAACTTTGATCCATTAGCGTTACCTAGTCTTTCAAAAGTATTTTCATAATATATGGTTGGAATTAAACCTTTCTGAAAATAATTTTGATCTACTTCACTATCTATTAAAGCTAAGGTATTTAAATGAAAATCATCGTTAACAACTATATCTAATTTTACATACCACTTTTGATAATATACTTGAGATAAACTATTTATATATTCATCTTATGCATATTTAATGATAATACCAGAGGATACTATTCTTTTTAATTTTTTATCATCTTTTATTGAATTACTAAGACTATTCTATAAAATTCTTTTAAATTCTGAACTTTTCCTTTTAATATATTTAATTCTTGTTTCAATATTTTAATTTCTTTTTGAAGATCTTGAATAGTTGATTCTTTTTTAATTTCAAATTTTTTATACACTTCAACTAAATTATGAGATGTAAAATCTCTTTTTTGTACTTATCATTTATTTTAATCTAAGTAGATAATTCTTTTTTATTTTCAAATCATCTATTTTATTAATAATGCATAATAAAAAAAACTTTTTCATCACTTATCATATTTATATTATTACAATCTAATCTAGTCACTACTTTAGTTAGAAATAAATTCTTATACCACCTAAAGTCTTGTAATTTAGGACAAGTTAAGTTTTGAAGAATTTATGAACTTTTTTCTTGATATAAATGAGGATATCCTAAAAAATTTTATGTAATTGCAAATATTAAAGTATTTATTATGTCATCTTGTTCTATTTCTATCTAAATATTATTTTCTACCTTAACAATCCTTTTGCATGCTATTAATATATAATTCTTATCTATCTCAGTTACATAATGATCCCACCAACCTTTTAATTGTCCAATAAATCCTGATATTAACATTTGAGCTATTTTAGTTTCATTATTTCCTTTTGATTTAGAAACACTAGAGGCCATAGTCATTTCTCATAATAAATTTAATATTTAAACATTGCACAATATTTTAAAAGATTGTCTGGAACACTTGGGTTATAGTAAGTTGTAAATTTGATAAAAGCTTCCTTTATCTAGAATGGAGTTGCTTCAATGATTAAGCCAAAGTAACCAAACCACCTTATGAACCAATTAGGGAGAATGCCACCAAATGTATGTGAGAAGTAATAGAACCATGAGTGTTAAAATTTTTTTAGTAAAATGCTCAGTAGCAGGTTTCTTGATAATCATAATAACTGTATATTAATCCATGACGATATCCTGATAGTGTCTTCAATTGATATGGCTATGATCCTCATTCCGATTGAGTAATAATACGTATAATCTTAACTTTACTTTAAGTAATCCTATTTTTATCTCTCTCATCGTAATTATGTTCTATCTCTACTGATTCAGTATCTACTAAAATAGCTTCATAATACTCTCTTATTTTACTCTGATTTTCCTCATAAAAATGCCAACTATTAGGGAAAACATTATCAATCAACCTATAAAAGCTCTGATTTTCTGAAATATTGAGTTCTTCTGGTTTTAAAATTTTAATAAATAATCTTTTTTATTCAAATGATAAGGTGAATAAACTTTAGTAAAAGGTGAATGTATAATAGGAGAAACAGGAGAATAGGAAGAAGCTAAAGCTGATGAATATGATCGAGGAGGTGTAAAAGGTAAAAAGGTCTAAGGTCTTTGAAGTGGAGGAAAATAATGTGATAAAGGGAGTGAAGGTCTAGATATAGTCCTAATAGGAGGATTCTATTGAGAATTTCCTAATGATAATGAATTTTCTATTGATAATGTAGTTTGTGTCATATATGTACATATATGTATACATATATATATGTATATGCATACATACATGCATATATGTATGTATATGTATACATATACATATATGTATGTATGTATGCATATACATACATATACATATATATATGTATGTATGTATGTATGTGTATACACACACACACACACACACACACACACATATATATATATATATGTAAGTTGGCCCCCAATTTTATGGCGGCTAGCACATTTGGAATTCTAGAGGAGCCAAAGTTTAGAGTAAAAGAGAGAGACGCTTACCTAAGGAGCTGATCTTCCTGTTTGCTTCTTAAGAAGGTTTGATTAGTGACCAATACCAACCTATGAAGGTTTCGCTGGTTCACAGGTGATTCCAATATGTGGCTATATCTTTATTTGAAGGCAATTCCACTTTGTGGCTATACCTGTAACACCCCAAATTTTTATCTATCATGCATGGTATAATGTAGAGCATGAATAATTATCTTAAGACAAATTTCAAAGTAATCGAAGTTGAACAGGACAAGAAAATTAGAGAATGTGTAAAGGTTAATTGTACTCGTGCCAGGAAAATCTGAGGATGGGTGACCCGATGAGCAGTTTGATCTAAGAGTAGTTTATGAAAGTATGTATTAAAAGGAGTCCAGTTATACAATTTGATAGAAAAATGAGCTTAGATTGACCCTTAAACGGGACAAAAAAATTTCCTCGGTACCGCAAAAAGGGTTAAGTGAACGTTTGATCGAGCTTGGGATTTGTGTACTGACCTTTAAAAATTATTTCAATTTCATAAGTATGTTAGTAATAACCTACATAAACTATTGGAAACAAAAAATAAATGTTCTGGCAATTTCGAGATTTTGGGATTTTGAACCAATTATTCAGGCTGTTGAAGGCAGAAGTATATCAAAATGATGTTGGAATTGGTCAAGATTTTAACCACATGTTCTTGAGCATCTTAGTGCATGCAGAAAAAATTTCAGGGCATTCCGACATAGGAAACAAAAATTCAATATTCAAGACACAAAATCAAGACTGAATTAATTAAAGGATTTAATTCGGGTATTTTAACCATTTGAGGACATGGAGGGCATTAAAGTAAGGCCATAATCATGTGTGTGTAAGCTTATGGTGAATGGATGTGTAGGGATGGAGGAATGAGTGATAAGTAGCTTAACTTAAAGCCATTGGATTCAATAGTTAAAGGGTGAATCAAGACCACTCCTTTTACACACTAAAAGACAAGGTGGAAGAGTGTAGAGAAATCTATGAATCTCTTCAAATTTACAGAATTTTCCCTTTATTTCCATTAGAAATCTGAACCTAGCTATAATCATCATCCTCCACCATTTTTCTTCACATAAGCTCTTTCTCTCGAATTCCAAAGATCATCTTCCATCCTCACATATAAAAAGACCTTATCTTTTACTTAGAGAAGGATTTGCAGCAAGGAGAACTCAAGAAATTAAGGAAATAAGGTAATAGAAGTTAAAATTAATTTAGTGATTTTATAAGTTTTGGTTGGAATTAATTGAAAAATTTTATATGAACATGAAGAGAAGGATTAGGAAAGTATTGTAGCAGATTTAATTTGTTTTAAATCAGCACTTAAACATGTTAATTTTTCTCTTCCTTATTCGACCAAAGTAAAAAAAGTAAGAAGGAGAAGGCAAGGAAGGCTAATGCAAATAAAAGTAAGAATATGAGTATTTCAAGCTAATTAGAGGTAAGTAGATACAAACTACACTTTATTTCATTTAAATTATGAATTTTAATATGAAATTTACATTATATAAGTAAGTAAAAATATAGAATAATGTGAAATAAATCAACAGTATGTAATAAAATGATGAATTGATATGAAATAACCTTAGAATTAGTAAGAAGTTTATTTATAAGTAAGGAAATAGGTATAGGCCGAATAGTATGTTAGGTGGGATAATGGGGTATTTTGATGATAATTTGTAAATTCTTCATAAATTAAGTAATATTTCAAGAAAAAAATATACTATGGTTGAATGGTGCTTTAAATGATATGTAATTATAATGATTAGTATGGAAACTATATTATGTAACCATATTAAATTGCATGTAATAGTGAAATAAATAATTAAGATAACATGATATAATGTTAAATTAAGTCTTTAGAAATTTAAATTAGTGAAGAAATCAAATAAAAAGGGAAGGAAATCAAAGAAGATGAATTGGGTACCTTAGGGTACCTTAATGTAGTTTGACTTTTAATTAAGTATTTAATGATAACTAAGCAAATTAAAATATAAGAAATGCAATAATATTAATGAGAATGAAAAATAAGAAGGGTACCAAATCATGTAATAGTTACATAATGGTGAAAAGAAAGTGAACTTGAGAATTTCTATGTGAATTTGGCATATTTTATTATATTATGGCTTAAATTGGATATAAAACTATGTATGGTATTAAATTTGAGAAAGAAATAATTTGGGAATGTGATACTACTTATTGGCCGAATGGTGGTATATTTGGAATGGCTTGATTTAGTGAAATTCTTATGATAATAAACACATATGAGAAGAGTATATGATTAATAAGCTTATATGAATACGAATGAACTATAAAGTGATTAATATGGTATGATAAAAATAAATAATAGTGTAAAAATATAATATAATATGAATAATATTATTGCCCTTAGTGTATAGTGAGTAATCCAGGATCCTAGGATAGAATGGCTAGCTGTAAGAGCATATATACGATGGTGTTATTATGAATCTAGTGAGATTGTACAGTGAAATATAATTGTATTGCTTAGCTGGCCTATTATATGGTATACTGGAGAATTTTGTATCGTATCCCGTGTTGTATAGTACCTCCAGTACATTGGGATTATATGGTACACTGGGGAATTGGTCTTATATCCCGCTTATCCAGTTCGAGAATTTTCACCAATGACAACTAGAGGCAAAATACTAATTTTACATGTAAACTAGGATAAAAGAGTAATTACAACAATTTAGATATCATAAATATGAATAAATAAGAAATAACGTGAAAATGAGATTAATAAGTCAAGTAAGGGAAAAATGATAATTATGTAACAACATGAGAATTTGGAATGCAAAGTAAGTAAAAAGAACATCGTATAGTTAATTGGTTTTAAAATAGAATGAAAACTATAACAAATTAGTTAACAATGGTAAAATCATAATTATATAAGAAAATAAGGACCAAAAAGTAAAGTGTGCATAAAAAAGTGGTGCATGAAGTTAAAAGAGTAATAAAGTAAAAAATGTGGTTAATAGACTTAAAAAAGGATAAAAAGGTGATTACGTGATAAAGCAAGTGCAAAATCGTAATTGTGCCACTAATATAGTGATTAAAGAAATTAAATTGAGTGAATAGGTGAAAAATGGTAAAATTGTAAATAAATATAAGTTCAGGGTTCAAACTATAATTTTTCACCTTGAAAAAAATTTCAAAGGACCAAAATGTAACGACACTTAAATTAAATTAAAAGTCAAAAAAAGTCAAACTAATCAAAATTGAGATCAATTTGATCAAAATAAGATAAAAGTCAAATTCTAGGGATTGAAATGAAAATTTGCCAATTAAATTGAAATTAGAAGTAAAAAGAAATCAATTTGATCAAAATTGAAGTAAATTAGTACAAAATAAAGCAAAAAGAAATTATAAGGATCAAATTGAACTTTTCCATCAAAGTGAGAAAATAAGTGAGATTATTTAAGGAAATTAAGTTAAAGCCAAAAAAATAAATTAAGTCAAATGTAATGAGCAAAAGTTTAAGGGTTTAATTGTGATTTGTCATTCAAGCATAAATTATATAAAAATTAGTAAGAAAAGATTGAATATGAAATTAATTAAAGAAAAATGGCCGATATTTAAATTTAAATAAAAGTGATTATGGAGAAACTACAAGTTCAGGGGCCAAATGATAAAATTTAGAAAATAAAATGGCAATGGGAAGATAAATTCATAAATTATTCTGTATAATAGAATACTGGAAAAAAATTTGAGTGTAAAGTAAAGAATAAAATAAAATAAATAAATTAAAAGGTAAAATGGTCAATGGAAATTAAAATTTAGAGTTAGACCAAAAAGGACCAAAAAGAGAAATCTAAGAAAATTTAGTACAAATAAAATAAATTTATAATTTGGTTAAAAGCTAAGAAAATGAAGGGTGGAATTGAAATTGTTGAGGACAAAAAAAAATGGAATGAAATTTCATATTAAGAATTATTAAAAGTAAGAACTTGAATTAAAATAGTAAACTTGGAAGAGAAGATAATAAAAGATCAATTGGACTACAAATGAAAATAATTTAAAGGCTATCTAAAAAGCTAAAGGGAGATAAGGCAACACGAGGAAAGAAAGAGTTATAGAAAATTTAGAAATTTAAAAACATTCAGGTATTGAACAATTAATGAAAGAAGAAATTTCATATGATTGTGGAAGTCGAATGTTATAATTAAAAATGTGTAACAAGACGAAATTTTAAATTGGCTTTGGAAGAAGTCAATAAAATAGCCATGTTAATAATTATATTGGAATTAGTAAAAAGTTAAGTAAAAATATATCCGTATAAGGTATTAAATGTGGAACCGTAATAGTATTAAAGATCAAGTAACAGAAGGAAGCAGAAAAAGAAAGAAACAAATGTACGGGTATATAAGTAATATGAATGAAGTGGTATTACTAATAATATAACTATATATACAATGGGTTAAATAAGATAATAAATACAACCAAAAAATAAATAAATACAAATAAATTTATTTAGATGAAATTTTGTGTAGTTGTATCCACCACTAGGCAACAATGTTGCTTAGTGTGTGGTTTATTGACTGTGCACAGGAACAGGAAATTAGGATGCAAAGAAGGAAGATCAATAGGGCATGTACATAAAGACTGTTGGGATCGCATAAGTTGAGGTGGTTTGATTTATATTTAGTGTCTGACATGTAATAATTATAGTTATTATTGTAAAAGTAAATAATATTATGAGTACTAGCATATGTGGATTACTATATATTGATTCTGTATAGTATATGGAAATTATGAAAGAATATAGGGTGTTACATTTAATGGTATCAGAGCATGGTTTAGGCAATCATAAGATCAAAGTAATACATTAGTATGGATAGAAAGTAATACATTAGTATGGATAGATACGGATATTGGGTCGACACATGTACATGCCATAAAGGAAAGAGTAAACTTAAGATGGCAGTCTACCATTACCTGTCGCTCTAGATATCTCAAGTGATAGCTGTAACTCTTGGTCATAACCAAATGAGTCAATTAGTGACTAAAGATAAGAGTTGGACTCCTAGTTAGTTTAATAGCTTATGAGATAATGTTTATTGGGTCATTCCGTTAATCCAGATAGTATACATCGCCACTAGTACTATGCATTAGCTAGTTATACGTACATTTGCATTTCTATCTACGTATAGACATACAACATACACACATACAACCTAGTCATACAGTCACATGTTACATAGAAAATTTATGCATTTATCATTACACAGCTACATGTCTTACATTTAGTATGGATAGTGGCGAGTTATTATACTAGTGATGGGGTATGGCTTAAACACAGTATAGATTTTGTCAATTATGTTGAGTAAAGGCCTCATGAAGACAAAAGAGATGCTTGATTTCTATTAGTTAATAAACCAATCAAGAGTAGATGATAAACGTAAACCTTCTTTCAGTAAATAGGACCACTTATACTAGAAAAGGAAGATACGTGTAATAAATGATATCCCAGATAAAGGAAATATTTTGAAAAAGTTTATAAATAGATTGTGCATTCAAACCTTGATGCATCATACTGAATGCCAAAGTAAGCAGAAGGTAAACATCAGAGTTAGGCAGCTGATGTGGGAATGAGCTAAGAAGAGTAATGTAGTCATACGGTTACACATTTTGCATTTTCTTGGATGGTGGCAAGTTTGCTATACCAATGGTGTTGTGCCCAGCTCTCTTATGGGCATAGTAATAACTATAGCCCAGGAAATAGCATTCATAGTTGAAACATGATTTAGACTCAACACAGATACAACGAGCAAAGGTCATATAAAGATAAAAGAGGATCAAGATTAAGGACCTTAGTGATAGTAAGTGCAAGGTTAACTATAGTTCGGGATATAATGATTAAAATTGACATATAGTATGGATTTAATTAGTTATAGCAATCAAAGAACCCACAAGGACATAAAGGATATTTGACTTTTATTATCTATTGATTACAATTTTGAAATGACCATAAATCCTCTATTCTGTGAGATAACCATCTATAGTAGCAAAGATGATAAATATAGTAGACATATATTATTCATCAAGTATTTGGAACACGTCACGACATGGAAAGGACAACTTGAAAATTTAAGGGAATTATAAGCTTGCAATGTGTATTGCTTTACTATTTGAGTAAATTTCGAGGACGAAATTTTTATTAGTGGGGGAGTACTGTAACACCCTAAATTTTCATCTGTCATGCATGGTATGATGTAGAGCATGATTAATTATCTTAGGACAAATTTCAGAGTTAAACAAAATAAAGAAATTAGAGAATGTGTAAAGGTTAAACATGCTCGGGCCAGGAAAATTCGAGGATGGGTGATCCAGTGGGCAGTTTGATCTAAGAGTAGTTTATGGAAGTAGATGTTAAATGAAGTCCAGTGGTACAATTTGAGAGGAAAACTAGCTTAGATCGACCCTTAAATGAGATAGAGTTATTTTTCCTCGGTATCGTAAAATAGGTTGACTGAAAGTTTGACCAAACTCGGGATTTATGTATTGAACTTCGAAAATTATTTCGATTTCATCAGTGTGTTAGTAATAACCTAAATAAACTATTGGAAGTAAGAAATAAATGTTCTAGCAGTTTTGAGGTTTTGGGGTTTCAGAATGGCTATTCAGGTAGTTGAAGCCAGAAGTAAATTAAAACGAAATTGAAATTGGCCGAGATTTTAACCAAAAGTTCCTGAGCATCCTAGGGCATGTAGAAAAAAATTTTAGGCCATTTCGGCATAGGGAATGAAAATTCAATATTCAGGATGTAAAATCAAGTTGAGTTAATTAAAGGGTTCAATTCAGGTATTTTAAACATTTGAGGACATGGAGGGCATTAAAGTAAGGCTATAATCGGGTGTGTGAAACTTTATGATGAATGGATGTGTAGGGATGGACGAATGAGTGATAAGTGGCTTAATTTAATGCCATTGGATTTAATAGTTAAAGGGTGAATCATAGCCACTCCTTTTACGCACTAAAAGACAAAGTGGAAGAGTGTAGAGAAATCTAAAAATCTCTTCAAATTTATAGAATTTTTCCATTATTTCCTTTAGAAATCCGAACCTATCCATAATCATCCTCCTCCACCATTTTTCTTCATATAAGCTCTTTCTTTCTAATTCAAAAGCTCATCTTCCATCCTCACACATAAAAAGACCTCCTCTTTTACTTAGAGAAGGATTTGCAACAATGAGAACTCAAGAAATTAAGAAAATAAGGTAAGAGAAGTTAAAATTAATTTAGTAGTTTTTTGAGTTTTGGTTGGAATTAATTGGGAAATTTTATATGAGCATGAAGAGAAGGATTAGGAGAGTATTATAACATCTTTAATTTGCTTTAAATCAGCACTTAAACATGTTAATTTTTCTCTTCCATATTCGACCAAAAGAAGAAAAGTAAGAGGAAGGAGAAGGCAAGGAAGGCTAATGCAAAGAGAAGTAGGAATAGAAGTATTTCAAGCTAATTAGAGGTAAGTGGATACAAACTACACCTTATTTCATTTAAATTATGAATTTTAATATGAAATCTACATTATGTAAGTAAGTAAAATAAAGAATAATGTGAAATAAGTCAAGAGTATATAATAGAATGATGAATTGATATGAAATAACCATAGAATTAAGAAGGAATTGATTTATAAGGAAATGGGTATAGGCCGAATGGTATGTTAGGTGGGATAATGGGGTATTTTGATGATAATTGATAAATTCTTCATAAATTGAGTAATATTTCAAGGAATAAATATAGTATGGTTGAATGGTGCCTTAAATGATATGTAATTATAATGATTAGTATGGAAACTGTATTATGTAAGCATATTAAATTGCATGTAATAGTGAAATAAATTAACATGATATAATGTTAAATTAAGTCCCTAGAAATTCAAATTAGTGAAAAAAATCAAATAAAAATGTGTTAGTGGTTAAGCCCTAGCCATACATTTGGTTCTTTATGTAATGTCACATTTCATTTTATAAAATTGAGTTTTCTTCATGTTATTATATTTTTGCATGTTAGAATATAATAATATTTGTAAATAACAATTTAATGTTATTTTGACTATCCCTAGTTATTTATTATTAAAGGAATAATGATAAATAAAACTAGTACGAGTTTGATTGATAATCATAGGATGATTATATATGGTGATATAAATCAAACTTGTAGGTACTCATTGGAGAATAGAGTACTGGATTGTCCTGCTATGAGATACTACATGGGTTAATGTCATTGGTGATCTCATAATAGTTATGTTATTAATCTTTAGACCTGAGATTATCATAGTATCCTAAATGAGGAACATTATGTTTTGACATAACTAAACATTATCTTTAATTGGATAATAATAAAGGTAATGATTGGATATAATGATAATAATGTAATGGATAGTGAATAATCAAGATGGAATTTATCCCTCTTTTATGAGAAAGATATCTATTGGGCCCCTTGATAAGTAGGACTGAGAAATGCATGGTTGTGCTTAAATGAATTAATGGAGTGATTAATGTCATTTGATATTATCAGTCAACTTAATGATCGAGAAATTATATGTTTAAACTATATAAGTTTGACATAGACCATGACTTATGTTCAAATAAGATATCATATGATAAAGGGATTATAACATGTTTTATGAGGTTAAAATTGAATTATTGATATTCATATTATTTGGGTAGTCATAATGTCTTACTAGAGGCCACTTATGACTTATGGGCCCATAATGGGACTGGAGCCCACGACCAATGAAATATGAACCTATTGAGTCGCATACATAGAATGTGATGAATGGACTAAGGATTAATTCGGGCATTTTAAATTTTATGACAAATTAAAATTCGAAATAAATAATGAAATAAATAAATATTAATTAGGATTAACATTATAATTTTATTTTAAATAACAAATAAAGTATTTTTTTATTTTAATAAGAAATATAAAGGCCCGAAATTCTCTCTCTTAATTAGGGTTAGGCCAACTCTCTCTCTCTCTCTATCTATCTATCTATCTATCTATCTATCTATCTATCTATCTATCTATCTATCTATCTATCTATCTATCTATCTATCTATCTATCTATCTATCTATCTATCTATCTATCTATCTATCTATCTATCTATCTATCTATCTATCTATCTATCTATCTATCTATCTATCTATCTATCTATCTATCTATCTATCTATCTATCTATCTATCTATCTATCTATCTATCTATCTATCTATCTATCTATCTATCTATCTATATATATATATATATATATATATATATATATGGTTGATAATCCTAACACGCATATAAAAAGAGGGTGAGCCGTCACTTTGAAAAAGTGAAGAGAGAAATTCATTTTCTGTAACCCTAACTGCCAAAAAAGGTAGCTAGCACCCTAGGCAAATCTGTTCCTCTTGTTCGAGTATGGATACCGGCAGAGGATGTTCATTTCATGTGATACAACATCTGTAAGACGATTTTACGCTTAAAAAGGTTAGTAATTGTTACTTTCTCTTTATTGAATTAATTGGTTCACATGGATCCTGATGGATTTCGTTATTTTTGCTATGTTTTATTTTTTCTATGTTGAAACCCAACAGTGGTATCAGAGCCACTTACGAATTCAATTGATTCAATAATCGTGTTTTATATGTATGTGATGTATATAAAATCGGTCTTATATGATATGAGCAGTATGTATGTCATTATATGATGAATCTATTACTGTTTAATCATCTTAATAATTTTGTTTGTATGTGATATGAACGAAATAATTCTGGTTGTATGTGATATAAATGAAATAATTTTATTTATATGTGATATGAAAGAAATCAATATGCTTATATGAGATATGAACATAATTGATTATTTGATAGTTATAATATTATGTTCTTTGGCTACGAAATTGATAGATGTTAATATGATTAACATATATGTGTCAATTCTATTTTAATAAGATTAAACGAATTAGAAAGAGATTATAGTGGTATTCTGTCTTTGTTGTGAATGTTTAATGTGATTAAATACCTGCTAATAAGATTTGCAGAATCATTTTTCATGGATGTAGAATAGGGTTTTAGGGCAGAAAATTGTTAATGAGATTAACATTGCCTCAAAGCTTCAAGGGGCACTGCCCCTCGACCCCGCCCAGAGGTGTTGCCCCTTAACCCCATCTGTTAACGGGCTAGTGGGATTGCCATGTTATCTAATTGTAGCGCACAAAATATCATTATAGTTAGTATCCACCAATTATAATACATCAATTCTATATGATCTATTAAGTTGATATGATATTACTTGATTTTAATTGATGTATGTATGATGTCTTTGCATGGTGCATAGCATGGCCAATTGAGACCCTTGTGATGGTGTTTTATTTATTTATATTATTTATTCATTTTATGGGTTTGTAATTTTAAATACGACCTGTGTGTCATTCTTTCATTGTAATTTTATTTTAGTAATAGTTTTAGTAGGATAGTTTAGTTCATTATTGTAATGAAGATGAAGGAATTTCACGAAGACCATGAAGGGGATCAATCTAATTCCATGATGATAAAGATGCAAAGTGGAAGCTATTGATCAAGACTAGCCTATGTTATTCCACCTAGGATTGACCTTTGATCTTTATATTGGCTTATGAAGATCATATAGTTTTTGGCCATACTATGACACGTTTTATATATTATGCATATTATATCAGTATGTGATGTGATGAATGATTATATATGTGTATAAGATGCCATGTATGGGATGATGCATGATATATAAATAAATAGACATCATAAGTTAAAATTAAAATTTCCTCACCATAATTTTAAGTCATATGCCACCCATAATTAAAACACTTATCAAGACTAAGATCACCAAAATGTAGGTTCTGCCAAAGCAAATTACATTAGGTTATCATAGTAAGGCAAGATGGGTAATGGTGCTACCCATATACTAAAATATTGTTAGACTTAATTAGGCTATCAAAATGGTTTTGGGCCTAAGGCATCAGATGTCAAAATCCCATAAAGAATCTAAGAGTTACATGAGATGTAATTAGTAAGGAGTTATCTACCTAAATAACTTAATTTTAAGTGTCATCCCAAAGCTAACTTAGAATTAAGTGGAATATGAATTTTAGCCCACTAAATCGTTACAATTGTTGTAATCAATATTGAGGGTGAATATTTTAATCACTAAATTGGTAAGGAATAGAAACCAAGCTAAATTAGCGACGATTTTGTCCTCGCTAAATGTTAAACCTCACATTTAAGGTGAATTACCAATTGGCAAGGGAATAATCCTCACTAACATTTTGAAAAGGTAATTTGTATTTATAATTGTCCCGATGCATATTTATTAGTTATATATATTTATTAATTAGTTAAGAAAATTTATCTAGCTAAATTAACGAGGATTAGAATCGAAACGACATTAGCGAGCATTATGTTCTCGCTAATTGTTAATCCTCATATCCAATGTGATTTACTAGTTGGTGAGGGAATAATCCTCACTAAAATAGCGAGGGCTACATTCCAAGCTAAATTAGTAAGGGTTACTTTCTCGCTAATAGTTAAAACTCACACTTGCCATAAATAGACCATTGCGAGGGAATACTCCTCACTAAATTAGCAAGGATCAAAATCCAAGCTAAATGAGCGAGGATTAAGCCCTCATTAATTGTTAAACCTCACATCTAGGGGAGAGCAACGGTTGGTTCGGTTCAATAATCGAATCGAAATCAAAATTTGAAGGATTTTGTCAAATCGAATCGAACTGAAGTATATAAATAACCGAACAAAAACTTTCGGTCGTTTGGTTCGATTAACCGAAAAACCATAAATTAAAACTATTTTTTAAAAAAATAAAAAAGATTATGTCTAAAAATTATAAAAAAAAATTATAAATCATAATATATTAAAGTAAAAACATCTAAATTGTGCAAATAAAAGTTCAAATTCACGATATAATCCAAAAATATATAATAAATAATATAACAAAACCGTTAAATAATTTTTTTCCTTTAATCAATTTTTAATTTAATGATTAAAATTCTAAATTATCACCTAAAAATAGATATTAATAATTGATAAATGTACTCATATAATTTACAATTCAAAATAAGATAATTTACATGTGTAAAACAATTATTCACTTAAAAAATCAAATATACATATATATATATAATTATATAAAATTTTGATTCGGTTCGATTTTTCTACAATTTTCTCCTTAAAAAATTGAATCGAATCGAAAAATCAAAGTTTTCTAAAATTCAAAACCGAAAAATAAAAAAAACTGAACCAAATTATATTCGATTTTTTGGTTCGATTTTTGCTCACCCCTACTCAGATCCCTAATGAATTACACATTTGGCGAGAACTACATTCCAAGCCAAATTAGCTAGGGTTATCTACTCGCTAATTTTTAAACCTCACATGCATCATAAATAAACCATTGCTGAGGGAAGAATCCTCACTAAATTGGCGAGGGCCATAGTCCTAGCTAAATTAGCGAGGATTTATTTCTCGCAAAATTAGCAAGGATTAAGTCCTTGCTATATGCTTTATAAATCAAATTCCATACTACTTAACCATTAGTGAGGGATTTATCCTCGCTGAATTAGCGAGGATTTATTTCTCGCAAAATTAGCAAGGATTAAGTACTCGTTATATGCTTATAGATCAAATTCAACATTACTTAACCATTAGTGAGGGATTTATCCTCGTTAAATTTGCGAGAATTTGTTTCTCACAAAATTAGCGAGGATTAAGTCCTCGTTATATGCTTCATGGGTCAAATTCCACATTATCTAACCATTAGCGAGGGATTTATCCTCGCTAAATTAGCGAGAATTTATTTCTCACAAAATTAGGGAGGATTAAGTCCTCGCTATATGCTTTATAAATCAAATTTCACATTACTTAATTGTTAGCGAGAGATTTAGGATTTATTTCTCGTAAAATTAGCGAGGATTAAGTTCTAGCTATATGCTTCATAAATCAAATTTTGCATTACTTAACTGTTAACGAGGGATTTGTCCTCACTAAATTAGTGAAGATTTATTTCTCATAAAATTAGTGAGAATTAAGTCCTCGCTATATGCATCATAGATCAAATTTTGCATTATTTAACCATTAGCGAGGAATTTGTCCTCGCTAAATTATCGAGGATTTATTTCTCGTAAAATTAGTGATGATTAAGTCCGTGCTATATACTTAATAGATCATTTGCACAGTGAATTAAGAGTTAGCGAGGGTTTTGTGCTTGCAAAGTCATCGTAATTTTTCCCACCAAAATTTTGGTGCCCATGATTAGCTACAAGAAAATTATTTATCATTAAATTGTCATAATATCTATTTTTCCACTAGCCCCTGACAACATTTGCAACAAAAATAATTTTCCATCGCAATGCTATTGCTAAATTGTGCATTTAGCAATAAATTTCATTATCGTTGCTAATTTTCATTGCTACTCTGCATTTTTTTTATAATACGAGAGATATGGATTTCTCAAAATAGATAGTTGTGAAGTAATGCTTATGGATCAAGATAAGCCTACTACCTATCAAGATGCTGTGTCAAGTCCAGACTCTTAGAAATCGCTAGGGGCCATGAAATCTAAAATGCAATCCATGTATGACAATCAAGTTTGGAACTTAATTGATCCACCTGAAGGAATTAAAACCATTAGGTGCAAATGGGTTTTCAAGAAGAAAATTAACATGGATGGGGAAGTACATACCTTTAAGGTAACACTTGTTGCAAAAGGTTTCAAGCAAACTCATGGTATTAACTATGATGAAACTTTTTCCCCAGTCTCAATGCTTAAATCAATAAGAGTTTTAATTGCTATTGCTGCATATTATGACTATGAATTATGGCAAATGGATATCAAAACATTGTTTCTTAATGAAAACTTACTTGAGGATGTGTATATGACACAACCTGAAGGTTTTGTTCATAATGAGAATTCTAATAAGGTATGCAAGCTGCAAAGATCCATTTATCAATTAAAGCAAGCTTCTCGGAGCTGGAATCTTCATTTTGATGAAACTGTCAAAGAGTTTAGAATCATCAAAAATGAAAATAAACCTTGTGTGTACAAGAAGGTTAATGGAAGTGTAGTAATGTTTCTCATCTTGTATCTTGATGATATATTACTCATTAGGAATGATATCCCTACATTGCAAAAGACCAAAGATTGGTTAGGGAAATCTTTTTCGATGAAAGATCTAGGTGAAGCTACTTATATCCTTGGAATTAAGATCTATAGGGATAGATCTAAAAGGATAATTGGTCTGATTCAAAGTACTTATATAGATAAGATGCTAAATAGGTTCAGTATGCAAATTTCTAAAAGAGGATTTTTACTAATGTCTCATGACATCACTCTTAGCAAGACTCAATGTCCTATAACATCTGATGAGCAGGATCGCATTAGTATAATTCCTTATGCCTCGGTTATAGGATCTATCATGTATGCCATATTATGTACTAGATTGGACATTTCATATACATTGAACATGAGAAGCAAATACCAATCAGATCCTAGTGAAAGTCACTAGATAGCAGTTAAGAATATCCTTAAGTACTTGAGAAGAACTAAGGATGCATTCATAGTCTGGATATATGTCACTAATTCTATAATAAAAGCTGAATATATAATAGCATCAGATGCAGCTAAGGAAGCAGTATGGATCATGAAATTTATTGCTGAACTGGGAGTAGTTCCTAGTATCACAAATCTTATAGACCTTTATTGTGATAATAATGGTGTTATAACATAGTCTAAAGAGCTTAGATCACATCAAAGATCCAAACATATACTTAGGTGTTTTCATCTTATTTGAGAAATCACTAAAAGATGAGATGTTAAAATATGCAGAGTACCAGCAGATGACAAAATTATTGATCCACTTACAAAGGCTCTCCCACAAGCCAAACATGATAATCATACTAGGTCCATGGGTATTAAACACTTATGTGATTAGGCCTAGTGCAAGTGGGAGATTGTTAGTGGTTATACCCTAGGCCATACGTTTGGTTCTTTATGTAATATCACATTTCATTTTATAAAATTGGGTTATCTTCATGTTATAATATTTTGGCATGTTAGAATATAATAATATTTATAAATAACAATTTAATGTTATTTTGACTATCCCTAGTTATTTATCATTAAAGGAATAATGATAAATAAAACTAGTATAAGTTTGATTGATAATCGTAGGATTATTATATATGGTGATATAAATCAAACTTATAAGTATTCGTTGGAGAATAGAGTACTGGATTGACCTGCTATGAGATACTACATGGGTAAATGTTATTGGTGATCTCATAATAGTTATGTTATTAATCCTTAGACCTGAGATTATCATAGTATCCTACATGAGGAATATTATATTTTGACATAACTAAACATTATCTTTAATCGGATAATAATAAAGGTTATGATTAGACATGATGATAATCATGTAGAGGATCGTGAATAATCAAGATGGAATTTGTTTCTCTTTTATTAGAGAGATATCTATTGGGATCCTCGATAAGTAGGACTGAGAAATGCATGGCTGTGCTTAAATTAATTAATAGAGTGATTAATATCATTTGATATTATTAGTCTACTTAGTGATCGAGAAATTATATGTTTGAACAATATAAGTTTGACATGGAACATGACTTATGTTCAAATAAGATATCATGTGACAAATGGATTATAACATATTTTATGAGGTTAAAATTGAATTATCAATATTCATATTGTTTGGATAGTCATAATGTCTTGCTAGAGGCCACTTATGACTTATGGGCCAATGATGGAACTGAAGCCCATAGCCAATATAATATGAACATATTGGATTGCACACATAAAATGTGATGAATGGATTAAGAGTTAATTCGAGCATTTAAAATTTTATGACAAATTAAAATTTGAAATAAATAAAGAAATAAATAAATATTAATTAGGATTAATATTATAATTTTATTTTAAATAACAAATAAAGTATTTTTTATTTTAATAAGAAATATATAGGCTCGAAATTCTCCCTCTCTTAAATAGGGTTAGGCCAACTATATATGTATATATATATGGTTGATAACCCTGACAAACACATAAAAAATAAGGTAAGCCATCACTTTGAGAAAGTGAAGAGATAAATTTGTTTTCTGTAACCCTAGCCGCCAAAAAAGGGACCTAGCATCCCAGGCAAATCCGTTTCTCGCGTTCGAGTGTTGATACCGGTAGAGGGTGTTCATTTCGTGTGAGATAGCACCTGTAAGATGATTTTACGCTTTAAGAGGTTAGTAATTGTTACTTTCTTTTCATTGAATTAATTGGATTGCATGGATCCTGATGGATTTCGTTATTTTTGCTACATTTTATTTTATTTTATTTTTCCTATGTCGAAACCTAACAAAAGGGAAGGAAATCAAAGAAGTCAAATTGGGTACCTTAGGGTACCTTAATGTAATTTGACTTTTAATTGATTATTTAATGATAATTAGGCAAATTAAAATATAAAGAATGCAATAATATTAATGAGAATGAAAAATGAGAAGGGTACCAAATTATGTAATAGTTACATAATGGTGAAAAGAAAGGGAACTTGAGAATTTCTGTGTGAATTTGGCATATTTTATTATATTATGGCTTAAATTGGATATAATACTATGTATGGTATGAAATTTGAGAAAGAAATAATTTTGCAATGTGATACTGCTTATTGGTTGAATGGTGGTATTTGTGAAATGGCTTGATTTAGTGAAATTCTTATGATAATAAACATATATGAGAGGAGTATATGATTAATAAGCTTATATGAATACAAATTAAGCATAAAGTGATTAATATGGTATGATAAAAATAAATAATAGTGTAAATATAATATAATGTGAATAATTTTATTGCTCTTAGTGTACAGTGGGTAATCCAAGATCTCAAGATAAAATGGCTAGCCATAAAAATATATATACCTTGGTGTTATTGTAAATCTAGTGAGATTGTACAGTGAAATATGATTGTATTGCTTAGCCGACCCATTATATGGTATACTAGAGAATTTAGTATCGTACCTCATGTTGTACAATCCCTCTAGTACATTGGGATTATATGGTACACTAGGGAATTGATATCGTACCCCGTATTGTACGGTCCCCCCCAGCACATTGGTATCACTGAAGTACTTATCCCGCTTATTCGGTTCGAGGATTTTCACTGGTGACAACTAGGAAAAAAATTATAATTTTACATGTAAACCATAATAAAAGAGTAATTACAACAATTTAGATATCATAAATATGAATAAATAAGAAATAACCTGAAAAATAAGATTAATAAGTCAAGTAAGGGCAAAATGATAATTATGTAAGAACATGAGAATTTGGAATGTAAAGTAAGTGAAAAGAATATCATATAGTTAATTGGTTTCGAAATAGAATGGAAACTATAAAAAATTAGTTAACAAGGGTAAGATCGTAATTATATAAGAAAATAAGGACCAAAAAGTAAATTATGTATAAAAAAAGTGGTGAATGAAGTTAAAAGAGCATTAAAGTGAAAAATGTGGTTAATAGACTTAAAAAGGTTATTAGGTGATAGAGCAGGGGTTAAAACTGTAATTGTACCACTAATATAGTGATTAAAGAAATTAAATTGAGTAAATAGGTAAAAAAGGATAAAATTGTAAATAAATATAAGTTTAGGGATCAAACTGTAATTTGTCACCCTGAGAAAAATTTCAAAGGACCAAAATGTAACTTATGCACTTAAATTAAATTAAAAGACAAAGAAAGTCAAATTGGTCAAAATTGATATCAATTTGATCAAAATAAGATAAAAGTCAAATTCTAGGGACTGAAATGAAAATTTACCAATTAAATTGAAATTAGAAGTAAAAATAAACCAATTTTATCAAAATTGAAGTTAATTAGTATAAAATAAAGCAAAAAGAAATTATAAGGACCAAATTGAACTTTTCCATCAAAGTGAGGAAATAAGTGAGATTATTTAAGCAAAATAAGTATAAAGGAAATTAAGTTAAAGCGAAATAAATAAATAAAGTCAAATGTAATGAACAAAAGTTTAAGGATTTAATTGTGATTTGTCATTCAAGCATAAATTATATAAAAATTAGTAAGAAAATATTGAATATGAAATTAATTAAAGAAAAAGGGCCAATATTTAAATTTAAATAATAGTGATTATGGAGAAACTACAAGTTCAGGGGCCAAATGGTAAAATTTAGAAAATAAAATGGTAACGAGAAGATAAATTCATAAATAATTTTGTATAATAGAATACTGGAAAAACAATTGATTGTAAAGTAAAGAATAAAATAAAATAAAGAAATTAAAGGTAAAATGGTCAAATAAAATTAACACTTAGAGTTGGACCAAAAGGGGTCAGAAAGAGAAATCTAAGAAAATTTAGTACAAATAAAATAAATTTATAGTTTGGTAAAAAACTAAGAAAAGGAAGGATAGAATTGAAATTGTTGAGGATAAAAAAGAAATGGAATGAAATTTCATGGTAAGAATTATTAAAAGTAAGAACTTGAATTAAAATAGTAAATTTGGGAGAGAATATAATAAAAGACCAATTGGACCGAAAATGAAAATAATTTAAAGGTTATCTAAAAAGCTAAAGGAAGATAAGGCAACACATGGAAAGAAAGAGTTATAGAAAATTTTGAAATTTAAAAACATTCAGGTATTGAACAATTAATGAAGGAAGAAATTCCATATGATTGTGGAAGTCAAATGTTATAATTAAGAATTTACAACAAGACGAAATTAGAAATTGGCTTTGGAAGAAGTCAACAAAATAGTTATGTTAATGATTATATAGGAATTAGTAAAAAGTTAAGTAAAAATATATATGTATAAGGTATTAAATGTGGAACCGTAACAGTATTAAAGATAAAATAATAGAAGGAAACAAAAAAAGAAAGAAAGAAAAAAATGTGTGGGTATACAAGTAATACGAATGAAGTGGTATTACTAATAATATAGCTATATATACAATGGGTTAAATAAGATAATAAATACAACCCAAAAATAAATAAATACAAATAATTTTTTTTAGATGAAATTTTGTGTAGTTATATCCACCACTAGGCAACAATGTTACTTAGCATGCAGTTTGTTGACAGCGCGCATGAACAAAAAATTGGGATGTGAAGAAGGAAGATCGATAGCGCATGTGACACCCTACATTCACTTAATTTTCTAATATTTTATTTCTATTAATTTCTTATTATTATTTCATTATTATTATTCTTATTACTTTGCTATAATTTCCTACTCCTTAAGTCAATTGTATACTTATTTAGTATTATTAAATTTCTTGTTCTTTTTAAATAAATTTCCGGTAACATGACAGCTTAATAATCATGTTACTCAAACCTATAAAAAAATTCAGAATACACTCTCGAAATATTTGTCCTCCAACTCCAATACTCCAATTAACAATCACAACGCTTATAAATCTCAATTCCACACAAACCATCTCAAACATACATTTATATGCAATCACATATCTCAATTTCACTTAGCATATAATACTAATTAATTTACATGCCATATTTGTTTATATAGATCTAATAACTATTATATTAATATAAAATATTTCTGATTTCATCTTCAATTAATCCCTCAAAAATATGTCATGCCACACCTTAATTTCTGAATTTCTTCAACCAATGTACCTGTCCCTGCGTGCAGTTAAGGCGAACCACGCGCTAAGCAAACTTGTCGCTTGGTGGTGGATGCACTTACATAAAAATTTTACCTAATTATTTTCTTTCTTAATTCAAGCAAAATTTACCAATTTGCCGTTTAAAAATTTTATTTAGAAAATTAATTCAAAATTCATTCTTTTTACACCTTAATTTACTTTTAATTGCCTTATTAATCATGTTATTCACTTAATTTCATTCACATACAAAAGTTTGTGAAAAATTTCAATTAAATCCTTAGAGTTGACTTTTCTTAATTTTTAGTCAAATTAGTTTCAATTTTGATCTAATTGACTTTTTTTGACTTATAATTTAATTTAATTGCACAAATTTCATTTTAGTCCCTCAAATTTTTTTCTACAGGTAGTAATTTATAATTTAGTCCCTAAAATTTACTTTAATCATGATTTTGCCTTTTTTATCCAATTAACCATTTTAACCTTATTTTTTACCTTTTTGACCTCAAATTACCATTTTACCCTTAAGTTATCGCATAATTACTATTTTACCTTTATTTGATTTATTATTCTCTTTTTTAACTTTATTTATTATTTATTCCCATTTATGACATCCAATTTGTTGTACTTACTCTTTTATTTTGATTTACATGTAAAATTACCATTTTTGCCCCTAGTTGACACAAATGAAAAACCACGAACCGGATAAACGGAAGCTTATACTAATATACTAGAGTGAGCATACAACTAGGGTATGAGACTATCTCCAGTAATTTCACATAATAAGCCAGCTAAGCAATACAAATCACTTTTCACTATACACTTTCAATCAAATCACACAAATACCGCAAGGTAATTGCCTCTATTGCTAGCCATACTATCTTAGAGCTGGATCAACCACTAAAAAAAAGGCATCATAAATTTTTATCTGTCCTATATATATATATATATATATATATATATTACACCATTATTTGTTCTTAATACATTATGTTAGTCACATTATGCTTTCAATTATTTCAATATAAGCTTAATATTCCAAAAATTATTTGCATATGTATTTAATATCATGAAATATAATTAAATTATATCATTTAATCCATATATATCATTCGGCCACTAAGAGTAGTTTCACTTTCAAAAATTTTTTCTTTCCATTTCACATCATACATAGTCTTATAATTATTTTATGACATAATAAAATGTAATATAGCAAATTCACATGAATATTTTTAAGTTCTCACAAATTTCATCATTATGTAACTATAGTGTCATTAAATATAGTCCTCATAATTTATTCAAATAATCATATTTATATTTCTCATGCATTAATTTATTCAAATAACATCAATTATTAAATTAAAGATCAAATTCCTTTAAGGTCACTTTAAGCACCCTATTCGGCCATCTCAATTGCACTTGTTTTTAATTTAATTTCTTCATTTTTTTAAGTTTTTAGGGTCTCAAATTAACAATATATCGTGGTAATTTAAATTATTTTATCATTTTATGTAATTAAGCCTAGTTACATAATGTAAAAATTAGGGTAAATTTAACAAAAATAGTGAAATTAGATGTAATTTGCATCCACTAACCTCAATTTAGCTTGAGTTACTCCTATTCTTCCTTTTTTTTTCCTTTTCTCTCCCTGCCTTTTCCTTCCTCTTGCTTTTCTCCTTTTTGGCTAAAATTAAAAGAGAGAAATTCATAGATTTAGATTATGATTTCAAGAAAATTAAAGCTGCCATAATGCTCTTATAATCATCCCCTATATGTTCATAAAAATTCTCCCACTAATTCTACCTAAATCCCATAAAATCACAAAATTTTACTTATATTTTCTTACCTTATTTCTCAAATTCTTGACTCCCTTTTGATGTAAACTCTTTTTTAGTCTAAAGAGGATCAAATTATAATTGTGAGAATTAAAATTGGGCTGAAGATTTAAAGAGAGGAAGTTTGGATGAGCAAAAATGGTGGAAAGGGGAGAGAAATGGTGGTTTCGAATTTGTCAAAGAAAAGAGGAGGAGCTGCTATATTTTTAAGGAGTTTTCTAGACATTTCTACCTATTTATATGTGGCCTTTATATATGTGAAATGAATGGCTAGGATTCATCCATTTACTATTGAATCCAAAGGCTTTAAATTAAGCCACATGTCACCCATACACCCAATTGTGCATACCTTACTACTCTAGACTTACTTGTACCAAATCATAACATTTCATTAATGACTTCCATGTCCTCATTTGACCAAAATTCCTGAATTTGACCCCCAGATTAACCTAATCTAAATTTTGCATCCTGAATATAAAATTTTCATTCCTTATGTCAGAATGCCTTGAAATATTTCCCCTTATGTCATGGTATGTTCAAGAATACATGGTTAAAATTTCAACCCATTCCAAAATCATTTCAATATACTTCTAACTTCGATGGCCTGTACAGCCGATTCGAAACCCAAAATCTCGAAACTACCAGAACATTAATTTTTCACTTTCAATAGGATATCTAGGTTATTACTAACATATTTATGCAATCAAAATAATTTTTGGAGGTCAGTTCCCTACTTCAAAATCCAATCAAACTTTTGGTCAACCATTTTTATAGTACCGAGTACAAATTTTTCTGTCCCATTTAAAGGTCAATCTTAGCTCATTTTGGCTTTGATTGTACCACTGAACTCCATTTAATATATACTTTCATAAATCACTTTTGGGCCAATCTTCCCGCCGGATCACCCATTCTTGGATTACCTTGACTGAGCACGTTTAACCTTTACACTTGGTCCCACTTTCCAATCTTATTCAACTCTGATTTCTCTGAAATTTATTCTAGGATATTTATATATAATCTATGTCATATTGTATATGACAAATGTAAATATTTGGGCCATTACAGTACTCACTCACTAAATAAAAATTTCATCCTCAAAATTTACCTAGATTAAATAAGTAAGGATATTGTTGTCTCATTGTCTTTTCAGGTTTCCAAGTGGCTTTTTCTAAATTACGACGTGTCCAAAAAACTTTGACCAATGAAATCTACTTGTTTTGTAGATGCCTGATTTTTGGTGTCAGAATTCTTACTGGTTCTTCATTATAAGATAAATCAGGTTTTAATTGGATTTCTTTTGATGTAATAATGTGAGAAGGATCCGAACGATATTTGCATAGTATGAAAATATGGAATACATCGCGGATCCTCTCCAGTTCAGAAGATAGCTTTAACCTGTATGACACCGGTCTACACACTGTATTACCTCATAAGGTTCGATAAATCTGGGACTGAGCTTACTCTTTTTGCCAAATCGAAGAACCTTTCGCCACGATGAAACCTTCAGGAATACTTTATCTCCCATTTTGAATTCTATGTCCCTTCACTTCAAATCTGCATATGATTTCTATCACTCGGTTGCTGCTTTTAAGTTATCTCAAATCAACTTCACTTTCTCTTTAGCTTTTCTAATAAAATCAGGTCCCACTAGTTTGCTTTCACTTAACTCAGTCCAACATAAAGGTGTTCTACATTTCCTCTCGTATAGTGCTTTATATGGTGCCATTTTGATGCTAGAATGATAAATATTATTAGATGCAAAGCTTAGCTAAAGAAAGGTATCTTTCCCAATTGCCGCCAAATTCAAGCACACAATATCGTAGCATATCTTTCAATATATGTATCACTCACTTGGATTGACCATCTATTTGTGGATAGAAAGATGTGTTGTAATCAAGACGGGTTCCCAAAGCTTTCTAAAGTTTCTACCAAAATCTGAAAGTGAACCGTGGATCCCTATCTAAAATTATAGAAATAGGTACACCATAAAGTCTCACAATTTCATTCACATAGGTTTTTACCAATTTGGATAAGGAAAAGTCGAATCTCACAGGAAGAAAATGAGCTGACTTAGTCATCCTATCCACTATCACCCAAATAGAGTCATGCTACTTCCTGGTAAGTGTGATATAAGCTTGAAATGCTCATATATATTATGTCTTTATGTGTAGTTTTGTTGAGAATAGTGTTTATTATTTTGTTATTTTATTTGTACTTTGTTGATTTTTTGTGTTTTGTGTGCTTGTGGATGTTTTGCTTGTTTTTTTAGGAGAAAGGAAATGATTTGGGGCTTAAAGGAGATCATTTAGAGAAGAAAGAGGAGTGGGGCTACAAGGGCATTGTCGCGAGCGCGACAATGCAAGGGAGGTCGCGATAGCTAATGGAGCAAGCCAAAGCCTAGGCGTGTCTTGTCATGAGCGCGATAGGTGTCGCAAGCGCGATGGAGGGCGGATGAGGAAGTTGAATTTTGAAGAGGTGCATTTTTTTCATCAACAATTGCAACTTTGATGAAAAGTCATTTTTGAAGGGACATCTTTTTAGAGATATATATATATATCTCAAGTTGAAAGAATTAAAAGGATGAATTTTTGGATTTTGATTTTGTGATTTTAAGAACAATAGTTTTTTCTTTAGTACTTAGTTTAACTTTAATGATTTGAAGAAGAAGGCAAGCAAGGGAGAAGATACTTTTTGTGAAGGGAAAAGGGTTGAGAGATCCCCTTCTTCTATTTCTTACTTTTTATTTCTTCCTTGTAATCTTTAAAATGGATGTTGTTTTGGCATTTGATTTTATATAAATAATTTACTATTTTCCATTTATATAATTGATCTTTGAATGTAGAATTTTCTATTGAAATTTTATTAGTATCTTATAGGTTAAGGAAAACGACCTTAGATGGCAATTCCTTTTCTGAAAATCAACATAATGGTCATAAATAAGAGAGTTAGTGAGAGCAACGTCTTATTGAAAGTTAATAGGAAATTCATTATCAAAGCATAGTTTGAGAGATCACATGTTGAGATAATTGCTATAGGTTGGTGATTAATCTTAAAATGTTTAATTAAAATCAACTAGTTCATTAACGAGAGTTGAGAATTAACACTTTAATTGCATGTCTTAGGCATTCTAATTCATGTCGAGAGAGCGGATTAGAAATATATTTCAACTTGGCTTACTAATAAGATTAAAACATATTAATTAAAATATGGTATCAAGTGGATGATCATTGAATTTCATTATATTACTGTCTTTTTATTATATTTAACTAGGATTTAATTCATTTATGTTATAGAGTAGTTTATAGTTAATTCTCATTTATGAGCGTCGTAAACAAGATTAAAATTGAGTAGTAATAGCGGGTAATTTCAATCAACATTTCCTTGTGGGATCGATATCTAAAGTACTATAACAGGTACATCGTATACTTGCGGTATTTAATCTTTTAGAAAAAGCATATCAAGTTTTTGGCGCCGTTGCCGGGGCGCATGTTTGATTGAATTATTGCATTATAAATCTTGATTTAAGATTTTGGATTACGATATTTTATTTGTTTTTGTTTTGTTGTGAATTTTTAGGATTTGACAGTTTATGCCGCATATAAGGAGTTCGCAAGAAGAACTTGAACCGTTGAATCTAGAGATAAAGAGATTTATTTCGAGTAACTGCAAGTCTAATAAGAAGAAAATCAGACTAGAAGATTTACCATGGCTGATGAAGAGAATCCACCGCGGTTGATGGACTTTGCCACGCCGACATTGAGTGGTGCTCAACAAGGGGTGGTAAGACCAATGGTAAATGCGAATCAATTTGAGATTAAACCATCACTTTTGCAAATGATTCAAAATAGTATACAATTTTATGGTTTGTCAAATGAGGATCCCAATGCTCATTTGGCAAATTTCTTAAAAATATGTGATACCTTTAAAATTAATGGGGTTTTGGCGGATGTAATTAAGCTTAGGCTTTTTCCTTTTACATTGAAGGACAAAGCCAAAGCTTGGTTAAATTTCCTAACTAGGGGTTCTATAACAACTTGGGATCAATTAGCCCAAGCATTTTTACCAAAATATTTTTTCCTAGCCAAAACTGCCAAAATTATAAAGGATATCACTATATTTGTTCAATATGATACTGAATCTTTGTATAAAGCATGGGAAAGATTCAAAGAATTGTAGAGAAGTTGCCCACACCATAATCTACCAAGGGAGTTGCTGATGCAAATGTTCTATAATGGTGTGAATCCAACTACTAGAAGCATAATTGATGCTGCAGCTGGGGGATCTCTTATGAGGAAGACCACGGAGGGTACATTCGAGTTATTGGAGGAAATGTCCATGAACAATTGTATATGGCCAACTGAGAGAGTAAGAGACCCTAATGCTAATACCAATGCTAATACTAGAAGGGTCCATTCAATCAATTCTGTTATGGCCTTGCAAGCCTAAGTAGCTGCATTAACCCAAAAGATTAATAGCCTAGGAGTGGGAGGAAATCCACAAAATGAGTGCACCATTTATGGCCAACTAAGTCATGGTCATGAGGGTTGTAGTTTGGGAATGAGTAGTATAAATGAGCAAGTTAGCTTTTTACAAGGGCAAGGACGAGGAAACCCTTACTCAAACACCTATAATCCTGGTTGGAGAAATCACCCGAATTTTTCTTGGGGTAATAGTAATAACAATCAAAATAGAGGTGTAGGATTTAAACAACCTCAAGATAGGTTTGGAGCCTTGGAGGTGAAGGTGGATAGGTTTATAGAAGAGCTTAATTTAAAATTTACTTCACAAGAAGATAATCAAAAGCAGTTGGAGACTAAATTTGACCAAATAATAAAGAATCAAGCATCATCTATTCATAACTTAGAAGTGCAATTAGGGCATATTGCCAAGGCTTTACCTTTCCGGTTATATGGAAATTTACCAAGCAATACGGAGGATAATCCTCGCGAACGTTTGAAAGAAGTCTAGGATAGATTTCAGATTATTTATATTTTTATTTTAAGTTGGCTTAGTGGTTATTTGCATGTTTAATTTCTATGTTTAATTTCTATCTCCATTTTTATTTTGTTTTATTGTTTTATTTTTATTGTTTTATTTTCACATTTATTTGAGATACCTACACAGTTTTATTTTTATATTTTTTATTTTTATAGGTTATTTTGTAAAACTAACATTTATGTTTACCATATATATAATATACACAAAATTATTATTTTTCATTTAAAAAAACCACATAAAGTATATTCATTATTGCGAGCGCGACAATTGCCATGAGCACAACATGGATGTGTGGGACGCATCATAGGGCTATATTGCGAGCTCGAAATCATCGCCCTCGCAACTGTTTCATCATGAGATTGGGCATTAGGGTTTTGTCGCGAGCGCGACAGCATCGCCCTCGCGACTGTTGAATTGGGAGATTAGGCATTTGGGATCTATCGCGAGCACGATATGCCTCGTGAGCTAGAAAGGTTTAATTTTCACGTACTGTCGTGAGCGTGACATTGTCGTGAGGTTGCGACAGGACACGAAAATTGAAATTCTATGGTTTTTAGCTGCCTTTTCACCTCCCCTATATATAGCTAAAACCCTAACCTAAACCCTTCACCTACCTCACTTCAGCTGCTCTACGTTTTTTTTTTGTGTTTTGAGCTCTCAACCATTTTTCTTCTTCTCCTCATCTTTTCTTCTTTACCTATTTTTGTGGAGAGATTTTGCTTGGATTCAGTGTTGTTTCTTCTTTCTTCTTCACTTGCTTTATGATTGTAGCTCGGTTTTCACAAAGCTTTTCATCATGGTTCGCACCAAATCTGTGGGATGCAAGGATAAGCAACCTGTAGCAGAGCCAAGTTCACCGCTTGTTAATTACCTTCAGGATAGGTTTGAGTGTCCTTTTCCTATATACTCTGAAGAATAAGATAAAAAATTTAAATTTTTCAACACCAAAACTTATGTGGGTATGCTACACCTAGATAATAATCTACTGAAGGATCTAGGTTTTACTACAAAATTTGATAAATATGTCAAATATATAAAGTGGAAAAAATTTTCTAGTATGATCTTGCCTATTAGGAAGGATTGGGCCGTTGAATTTTTGGTTACCTTGGCGTATGTGGACAGTATCAAGACTCATTTTAAGTTTAGACATCAAGGTACTAAATTTATTTTTGGGTTTGATGAAATGCATGCTTGGTTTGGTTTTCCTTTGAAGGGAAAACGTTTTAATGCTAATTTATTTGATCACCGACCCATTTGGACTACAATAACTAGCTTAAATGAATTCAACAACAAAAATGTATCCAATAGACTTATTAGGAATAATGCTATGTTATTATTTCATAAGTATCTTTGTCATGTATTATTTGGATGAGTCAAAAGCACCAAGGTTCAAACCAAGGATTTATTTGTGTTTGATTTGTTGCTGATGCGTAAAACACCCTGTTCTATAGATTTTATCTTTGATGGTTTATATCATGCATCAATTGCTAAAACCAAAATGGTGGGAATGTGTCACATGGTAACCAAAATTATTCTAGGGTGTTTAGGTGATTTGGATAATTTTATTGTGGATGAAAATGAGCCTGTTCTTGATTTGTTAGATATCCGCTGTTTGCGTAATTCACATGTATTAGATAGAGGCACTTGGCCTCCGCAGTTTCTCTCATGTTTTGCACAGGATGCGGGTCCTCGTCGTGCCAAGGGCAAAGGTACAACACCTGAATCTTCAACTGTTGCAATTTATGGTGATTCGGATGGTGATGATGATGGAGACGATGCTGGCCATGCTAGTGATTCGGGAGCTGGACGCGATGATAGTGCTGAACCAAGTGATGGTGTTGGGCAAGGTGAAGTTGCTGGATTGAAGCAGGTTTTATCCCCATTTAGATGGCATTAAAGCTGCAAATCAAAGTATGGCAGTATGGATGGATTCTTTTGAGGTAACTATGCAACAATGCATAAAAGTCAGAAAAGCCTCAGTCGTAAGCTACTTTCCTTCTTCCGCCATAAGAATGTTCAATTCACTCCTTTTCCGCCGGGGTCCCCAAGTGGACCAACTAAGTAATGTTCTTTTCTCTCCTATTTTTCATTTTATTATGTTTTTGTGATTGTTTGTGGTGTGTGTTTTGTTTTTGTGCTTGTTCTCACACAATGGGGACATTGTGTCCTTCAAGTGTAGGGAAGGGATTATGTTTTTATTTGTGTTTTTATAAGCATGTTGGATTTTTAGGTTGTTGTTTTTAGTTTGCATAATCTTGGAGGGTTTTGGAGTTTATGAATGCTTGGTAATATAACATGAGATAACTTCATTGGCACAAAATATTTGGTCTAGTTAACAAAATTCTTGAGGAATATCAATGTTTATTTTGCTTTAGCATTTCTATGTGCATAGTGAGGGTTATGATTTGGCAAAGCACTTTAGTTTAGGTACTTCTTAAGTTATTTATCTTTTCACGTGAAATATGATTATTTTGGCAAATCATTGCTTAGAGTAATACACCCTATAGTTAAGTGAGCTTTTTAAGCCTTTATATTGATATATTTCTTTGTATGAGAGCCCTGATACATCATATACTCTAAAACTTATTTTTGGTAAATTTCAAGATTATATGTAGTATAAGTTATGCATGAGAAATGATAAGGGCACTAGATTATAGCCAATTTTGAGCTTGAACCAATTTTTGTTGTTCCAACACATAATTAGACTTAATCCAATTTTGAACAATGAACTTTTCTTTTGGCACCCACTATGTGTAGAAGATTAGGATTGCTGTGTCTTTAGAGACAATTTTTTTTATTGAGTATTAGTATGATAAATAGTTAGCTCCCTTTATTGGCACAAGTCCAATGTTAAAATAAAAGCTAGTAGAAAGAAGAGAAAAAGACAGAGAAAAAACATAAAAAAGAAAAAGAAAAAGAAAAAGTTAAAGAGTGATTCAAAGAAAAGGAAACTAGCGCAAAGAATGGATAATAGCAAGGGAGTTAGATTAGTAAGTTAAAATTTCTTGAGATCATGCTAAGTTGTTTTAAGTCTCTTTTGATATGGTGATCACTATTTTTCTCTATACATTATGAGCTACCTAACCAAATTGATCCTACCCTTACCTAAGCCAAGTTACAACCTTGATTAAGACCCTTTGATTTCATGCATTTGCTTATACTAGTAATGGAGATATTTATTCAATTACAAGCTTATGGTATGTAATGGCATATTAAAGGAAAGAGTGAAAACACTAACCCTAAACACTTGAGTGAAGAAATAATGAAGTGTTTGAGGGAGAGTTACTTTAGGCAATGTTTTGTATGAAATAGTCTATACATGTGTTAAGATATTTAATTTCTTGAGTGCTTATATTTTTGTGTTTTGAAATGTCTTAATTCTCCAAATGTGCATAGGTGTTGAGTTGAATATGTAAGGATATTGCTTGAGAATTTGCAATTTGAGACTAAGATACATAGAGATGAAGTTGTAACCTGATTCTTCCAAGTGGTCATCAATTATGCATGCAAGCTCCATTATTGTGTGAATGTTTGGTATGTGTTGTTTGATGTTATTTTCTTGCATTTTGAGTTTTTGCTTGAAGACAAGCAAAAGTTCAAGTGTGGGGAATTGATATGAGCTTGAAAAGCTCATAAATATTGTGTATTTATTTGTAGTTTTGTTGAGAATAGTGTTTATTATATTGTTATTTTATTTGTACTTTGTTGCTTTTTGTGTTTTGTGGATGTTTTGCGTGCTTGTGGATGTTTTGCTTGTTTTTTTTAGGAGAAAGGAAATGATTTAGGGCTTAAAGGAGATCATTTGGAGAAGAAGGAGAAGGAGTGGGGCTACAAGGGCATTGTTGCGAGTGCGACAATGCAAGGGAGGTCGCGACAGCTAGCGGAGCAAGCCAAAGCCTGGGTGTGTCTTGTCGCGAGCGCAACAGGTGTCGCGTACACGACGGAGGGCGGATGAGGGAATTGAATTTTGAAGAGGTGCATTTTTTCATCAACAATTATAACTTTGGTGAAGTGTCATTTTTGAAGGGACATCTCTTTAGAGATACATATATATATCAAGTTGAACAAAATTAAAAGGAGGAATTTTTGGATTTTGATTTTGTGAATCTAAGAACAATAGTTTTTTCTTTAGTACTTAGTTTAACTTTAATGATTTGAAGAAGAAGGAAAGCAAGGGAGAAGATACTTTTTGTGAAGGGAAAAGGGTTGAGAGATCCCCTTCTTCTATTTCTTACTTTTTATTTCTTCCTTGTAATCTTTAAAATGGATGTTGTTTTGGCATTTGATTTTATATAAATAATTTACTATTTTCCATTTATATAATTGATCTTTGAATGTAGAATTTGTTATTGAAATTTTATTACTATCATTATAGGTTAAGGAAAATGACCTTAGATGGCAATTCCTTTTCTGAAAATCAACATAATGGTCATAAATAAGAGAGTTAGCGAGAGCAATGTCTTATTGAAAGTTAATAGGAAATTCATTATCAAAGCATAGTTTGAGAGATCACATGTGGAGATAATTGCTATAGGTTGGTAATTAATCTTAAAATGTGTAATTAAAATCAACTAGTTCATTAACGAGAGTTGAGAATTAGCACTTTAATTGCATGTCTTAGGCATTCTAATTCATGTCAAGAGAGTAGATTAGAAATATATTCCAACTTGGCTTACTAATAAGATTAAAACATATTAATTAAAATAATGGTATCAAGTGCATGATCATTGAATTTCATTATATTTATTGTCTTCTTTGATTATATTTAACTAAGATTTAATTAATTTATGTAATAGAGTAGTTTATAGTTAATTCCCATATATGAGCGTCGTAAACAAGATTAAAATTGAGTAGTAATAATGGGTAATTTCAATCAACATTTCCTCGTGGGATCGATATCTAAAGTACTATAACCGGTACACCGTATACTTGCGGTATTTAAGCTTTTAGAAAAAGCATATCAAAGTGGCAGTTCGGACATAAAGTCCATAGTAATTTGCTCTTATTTCCATTGGGGAATGGTGATGGGATGCAGTAAGCCCGATGGGACTTGATGTTCGGCTTTTACTTGCTGACATACTAAGCATTTAGGCACAAAATCTGCTATTTCCCTCTTCATTCCTAGCCACTAGTAAGATTGTTTCAGTTTTTGATGCATTTTGTTACTGCTTGGATGCATTGTATAGTGACTATTATGAGCTTCAATCAGGATACTTTTCTTCAATTCCACATCATCTGGTACATATACTCTGCCTTTATAATATAGATAATCATCATGGCCAAGAGAAAATTCAATACCTTTGCCCTTTTGTATTTGAGGATAAGAAATAATAAAAGCTAACCTATCATCTTTCCTCTAAGAAGTTTTCACTTGTTGAAGCCAATATGGTTTTAATTGCATTTTTGCTACAAGTGCTCCATCTTGAGCCAAATTTAACTTCATCTTCATAGCTTACAAAGCCATCAAATATTTCCTGCTAAGCGCATTAGCTACCAAATTTGCTTTGCCAGGATGGTAATTGATTAAACAATCATAATCTTTAATAAGCTCTAATCATCTCCTTTGTCTCAAGTTGAGTTCTTTCTGTGTAGGTAAATATTTCAAGCTTTTATGGTCAGTATATATGTAACACTTCTCCCCATATAAGTAATGTCTCTATATCTTCAAAGCAAATACTATAGCTGCAAGTTCCAAATCGTGGGTAGGGTAGTTTCTTTCATGTGGTTTTAACTGTCTAGAAGCATAGGCTACCACTTTTCCTTCTTACATAAGCACACACCCTAACCCATTTATAGAGGCATCACTATAAATGACATATGGTTTGCCCGAAATAGGTTGTGTAAGAACAGGAGCTTCAGTCAAAATGCCCTTCAATTTCTCAAAACTTGCCTGGCATTTCTCAGTCCACTCAAACTTGGCATTTTTCTGAAGTAACTTGGTAAGTAGGGAAGCTAGCATGGAAAATCCCTTTACAAACCTCTGTTGTATCCAGCTAAACCAACGAAACTGCGAACTTCTAGAACATTTTTAGGTGGCCTTCATTCAAGAATAGCTTTGATTTTAATGGGATCTACTTGATGACACCACATGGCCAAGAAAAGTAACTTTATTTAGCCAAAATTCACATTTGCTGAATTTAGCATATAACTTCTTATCCCTCAATGTATGCAATACAATTCTCAAATGTTGATCATACTCCTCGGGTGTTTTAGAATAAATCAAGATATCATCAATGAATACCACCACAAATTAATCTATGTACGGATGAAAAATATGATTCATTAAGTCCATGAAAGTTGCAGGTGCATTAGTAAGATCAAAGGGTATCACCACAAATTCATAATGCCTACACCTGGTACAAAAAACAGTCTTGGGAATATCTCCTTCCTTTATCCCTAGCTGGTAGTAACCCAATCTCAAGTAAATCTTTGAAAACGTGCTAGCTCCCTTCAATTAATCAAATAAGTCATCAATGTTGGGCAACAAATATTTATTTTTTATGATGACTTTGTTTATTTGCTTGTAATCGATGCGTAACCTGAGGGATCTATCTTTCTTCTTTACAAACAATATTAGAGCTCCTCGAGGAGAAACACTCGGTTGGATGAAACCTTTTCTAACAATTCCTGTAACTGGATCTATAATTCTTTTAGTTCTGTTGGTGCCATATGATAAGGAGCTATTGCAATCGATGCTGTTCCTAGTAGTACATCAATTATAAATTCAACTTCCCTTTCTAGAGGTAATCCTGGTAACTCATTAGGAAAAACATCAAGGAAGTCCCTAACTATAGGCACATCACTAACTTTTAGCTTTTTAGCTTTAGCTTCAGTAACATAAGTTAAATAAGTTGCACATCCTTTTCTTACACATCTGTATGCGGTGGTAGCCGCGATAACATTGGCAAGGAAGTCAGATCATTCCCCTACCACTGTGATTTCTTCATTTTTTGGGGTCTTTAAGGTGATCCTTATCAAGTGACAGTCAACTATCACCTAGTCCTTTTGGAGCCAATCCATTCCCAAGATAACATCAAACTCATGCAATGGAAGTTCAATCAGATTTGCAGGGAAGGTAACCTGCAGTATCTGGATGAGAAAATCCCTATATATCTTGTTCATGACCACACTGTGATCCAATGGCAGGCTCACCAAGATATCCTAATCTAATTATGCTTTTTCTAACCCCTTTTCCCTATGTGACTTCGGTGCTAAAATAAAAATGTGTAGACTCGAGATCTATTAGTGCACAAACAGCATCATCAAATAGATAAAATTTACCTACAATCACATCGGATGCAAACTGATCCTCCCAGGCTATGACTGCATAATGCCTGGCAACTAAAGGTCTATCTGTAGTTGGTAGAATTGGAGCACTACCTCGCGTAGATGTAGCCCTATTAGGTCCTCCTTTGCCTCTATCTCTTGCTAAAGGAGTAAATTGCCTGCTAGTAGGGGTTTGAGCAACTGATATAGTAGCCTGAGGTTGTGCTCTCGAATAATTTCTCAATAAATGTTCTCGAGATTTGCACTTCAAACATGCCCCAATCATTCTCTAGCACTCTCCTAGATGTCGTCATCCACAATGCTCACATGCAGGTACCTCATATCTAATAGCACCATGACCTGAAGGAGCATTACCCACTGATGTCATAGAAGGGGTTGCCCGAGCTACGGTACACTAACTCGCTACTGGGATAGCTATGGAGTCCTATGGAGGAGCTACTGTATAACCCCTGGCTCTTTTACTAGACCCATTATCTACTGCTCCAAAATCGGGTCTCCTTTTTTGTTGAAATCGGGGCCTGTCTATTCACTTCTTCTTACTGAATAGTTTCCATTCTAATAGTTACATCCACTAGCTCTTTCCTGTTAGTGTACTCTCACACTGCTAAAACTCTCCTCAAATCATTATGAAATCCCCTCTCAAATGACTGACACATCTTTTCTAATTGAAATCAATAGTCTCTTATATAAAAGCAGAGTCTTTTAAACTCTCTGTCATATTCTTACACTAATTTGTTACCCCGACACAATCGTCAAAAGGCCTCTTCCATAGCTTTCAAATATTCTTTACCCACATATTTATCCCTGAATTGTTGATAAAAATAGTCCCAGATGATCTGCTCAGGTGGGGTGTGGCGTCTGATTGTATCCCACCACACATAAGTTAGACATTGAAGCAAGGCCACTTCTCCCTTTAACTTTTCCTCTGGTGGAATGGAGTAATATCAAATAGTCTTTCAGTTTTGTTAAGCCATTCTTTAGCTTCCATCGCTGTAATATGCTCCTGACCATAAAAATCCTTTGCACCCAGCCTTCTTAACTATTCCAAAATAGATTTATTAGATGACTGAGATGGTGGCTGTTGTTAAGGTTGTAATCTTTGAAAGAACTCTACCATCATCTGCATAAAATATGCTGGTGCAAAAGGCGGAGGTGCTTGAGGCACTGGTGTAAGAGTGTGTGAAGTGGGATGTTGGGATCTAGTACTCGATATTGACTCCTGTATTTCTGGATCAGATGAGGCCTCACTCTTAGCATCACTCATCAACTCAGCTACTTGACTGGATCCAGAAGCCATAGCCAATACTGAAATACACAAGGGATAGATAAAACTTAAATTCCAAAATTTATACCACAGTAATGTGGATGTACATTTATCATATGCTTATTCATTTTCACCCAATTTGTATCACATATATTCACTCCGATCTTAGAATCGCCTAAACCACGCTCTGACGCCATTAATTGTGACACCTTACGTTCACTTAATTTTTTAATATTTTATTTCTACTAATTTCTTATTATTATGATTTCATTATTATTCTTCTTATTACTTTACTATAATTTCTTACTTCCTAAGTCAATTGTATACTTATTTAGTATTATTAAATTTCTTATTCTTTTTAAATAAATTTTCGATAGCATGAAGGCTTAATAAACACACTACCCAAACCTGTAAAAAAAATTAGAATACACTCCCAAAATATTTGTCCACCAACTTCAATACTCCAATTAACAATCATAGCACTTCTAAATCTCAATTTCACACAAACCATCTTAAGCATACATTTATATGCAATCACATATCTCAGTTTCACTAAGCATATAATACTAATTAATTTACATCCCATATTTATTTATATAGATCTAATAACTATTATATTAATACAAAATATTTCTAATTTTATCTTCAATTAATCCCTCAAAAATATATGTCATGCCACACCTTCATTTCTTGATTTCTTCAACCAATATACCTGTCCTTGCGCGTAGTTAAAAATAACCACGCGTTAAGTAAGCTTATCCCTTAATGGTGGATGCACTTATATAAAATTTTACCTAATTATTTTATTTCTTAATTCAAGCAAAATTTACCAAATTGCCATTTAAAAATTTTATTTAGAAAATTAATTCAAAATTTATTCTTTTTACACCTTAATTTACTTTTAATTGCCTTATTAATCATGTTCTTTATTTAATTTCATTCACATACAAAAGTTTGTGAAAATTTTCAATTAAATGCCTAAAGTTGACTTTTCTTAATTTTTAGTCAAAATAGTTTTAATTTTGATCCAATTGATTTTCTTTGACTTATAATTTAATTTAATTGCACAAATTTCATTTTAGTTACAATTTAGTCCCTAAATTTTACTTTAATAATGATTTTGCCCTTTTTGTCCAATTAACCATTTTAACCTTATTTTTCATCTTTTTAACCTAAAATTATCATTTTACCCTTAAGTTATCGTGTAATTACTATTTTACCTTTATTTGATTTAGTAGTATTCTTTTTTCACTTTATTTATTATTTATTCTCATTTATGACATCTAATTTGTTGTACTTGCTCTTTTATTCCGATTTACATATAAAATTACCATTTTTATCCCTAGTTGACACAAGTGGAAAACCACAAACCTGATAAGCGGATGCATACACTAATATACTGGAGTGAGCATACAACCAGGGTCTCTTTAAATAACATCAATTATTAAATTAAGAATCAACTTCCTTTAAGGTCTCTTTAAGCACCCAATTCAGCCAACTCAATTGCACTTGCTTTTAACTTAATTTCTTCACTTCTTTAAGTTTCTAAGGTCTCAAATTAACAATATATCATGGTAATTTAAATTATTTCATCATTCTATGTAATTAAGCCTAGTTATATAATGTAAAAATTAGGGTAAATTTATCATAAATAGTAAAAATTAGAAGTAATTTGCATTCACTAACCTAAATTCAGCTTGAGTTACTCCTATTCTTCCTTTTCTTTTCCTTTTCCCTCCTTGCCATTCCCTTCCTCTTGCTTATCTCCTTGTAGACCAAAATTAAGAGAAAAATTCATAAATTTAGATCATGATTTCAAGCAAATTAAAGCTACCATAATGCTCTTCTAATCATCCCTTACATGCTTATAAAAATTTTTCCACTAATTCACCTAAATCCCATAAAATTACAAAATTTCACTTAAATTTCCTTACCTTATTTCTCAAATTCTTGACTCCTTTTTGATGTAAACTTTTTTCTAGGCTAAAGAGGATGAAATTCTAATTATCAGAATTAAATTTAGGCTAAAGATTTAAAGAGATGAAGTTTGGATGAGCAAAAATGGTAGAGAGGGGAGAGAAATACTGGTTTCAAATTTGTCAAAGAAAAGAGGAGTTATTGTATTTTTAGGGAGTGTTCTAGACATTTCTACCTATTTATAGGTGGCCTTTATATATGTGAAATGAATGGCTAGGATTCATCCATTTACTATTGAATCCAAAGGCTTTAAATTAAGCCACATGTTACTCATACATCCACTTGTGCACACCCTACTACTCTAAGCTTACTTGTACCAGTCATAACATTCCATTAATGACTCCCATATCCTCATTTGACCAAAATTCCTGAATTTGACCCCCTGATTAAGCCGATCTAAGTTTTGCACCCTGAATATAAAATTTTTGTTCCTCATGTCAGAATGTCTTGAAATTTTATCCCGTGTGTCATGGTATGTTCAAGAACACTTGTTTAAAATTTAATCCCATTCTGATATCATTTTGATATACTTTTAGCTTCGACAGCCTTTTACAGCCGGTTTAAAACCCAAAATTTCAAAACTACTAGAACATTAATTTTTCACTTTCAATAGGTCATTTAGGTTATTACTAATATATTTATACAATTGGAATAATTTTCAGAGGTCAGTACCTTACTTTAGAGTTCGATCAAACTTTTGATCAATCCTTTTTACGATACCGAGTAAAAACTTCTCTGTCCCATTTAAGGGTTAATCTAAGCTCATTTTCGGCTTCGATTGTACCATTGAACTCCATTTAATACCTACTTTCATAAATCATTTTTAGGCCAATCTGCCCGTCGGGTCACCCATCCTCGGATTATCCTGGCCCGAGCACATTTAACCTTTACATTAGATCCCACTTTCCTACCTTATTTAACTCCAATTTCTTCGAAATTTATCCTAGGATAATTATTTATACTCTACGTCATACTGTACATGATAAATGCAAATATTTGGGGCGTTATAGGGCATGTATATAAAGGCTATTGGGATCTTATAAGTTGAGGCAGTTCGATTTGTATTTAGTAGTTGACATGTAATAATTATGGTTATTATTGTATAAGTAAATAATATTATGAGTTCTAGCATTTGTGCATGGGAATATTATATGGATGACTATATATTGATTATGTATAATATATGAGAATTATGAAAGAATGTAAGGTGTTACAATACCTAGTGGTTATCCCACTCTATGGCTCTATCTTGACTTAAAGGCAATCCCACTCTGTGGCTATAACTTGAGAAGATCCCACTCTATGGCTATACCTTGACTTAAAGGCGATCCCACTTTGTGGCTATACCTTAGCTTGAAGGCAATCCCATTCTTTGGCCATACCTTAATTTGATTTGCAAAAAAGTTTCATGTGTGTTTGGGGTGGCTTGGATCTGGAGTTACACATGACCATTTACCCCCTACAGTAAAAGGAATGCCATTACGGGCGACGCTTATGAGGCTGCACTAGTTGATGATGTGTAGCCAATTAAATTCTGTTTGTTTTGCATTTACAGTGTTGAAAAGTTAGATTGGAGTTTGTTACCCCTTATGTGGTTTGATAAGACAATCATTTATATTTTTTGTGTAATATGATATTGAAATTATGTTGATTTCATTGTCTGTTTATAATTGCAATATAGTTCATTATTATTTAATTACCTTTGTCATGTGATTATGCATTTCAAAATTGTGCTTAACCTGTTAGGAGCAAGTAATATCATTTTGTAGCATAATGCAATACATATACTAGTAAATAAGTTGTATCAATCATGACAAGTAAATAATAATCCCAAAACAAATTCAAAGGCACAAACCCAAAACAAATCCACAAAAACATAAAAGACATCATCCCATAACGGATATCCAAATGTATGAATGTACATGAACTGTGTGTGATATAAGGATAGGTTTAAATGTCATCATCTTCCTGAAATCATGGAGCCTCAATGCAAGCCATAGTCAGTAGGGCCAGGGATGATCATGGGATAGGACGGGGGAAGGGAATGGCTCCCCACCTACTACCCCTTGCAAGGGCAGGGATTCCCCATCCTCGTCCCCCTCGCCACAAAAAAAAATAATTATAACTAAAATATAATATTTAGCAATTAATTGTAATTGAAATATGACATTTAGTAATTAAAAAATATAAATTTAATTACAAATCAAATTAATATAAATTTTAACAATTAACAAAATTAAAATCAAATATAATTTAAAATTAAATTATATAAATTTAATTAAATTTAATTACTAAATTTTGGAGGGGGAAATTTTAAGGTGAGGACCACAATCCTTATCCCCGCCTTGAATTCTAAGTCGAGAAATATTTTTTCCCCATCTCTACCTCCATGAAAAAAATTTTCGAAAATTTTTCACCCAATTTGGGTTGATTTCCCACCGGGGACGGGGATTCCCCACCCCATGGTCATCCCTAATAGGGCCTTTGAGTGGAGAGCGGGAATGATGCCTGTAGAATGGCGAACTTGATGCCTGAGGGGCGGATGGGCCTGTTGTGTAGTGCCTGAGGGGTTAACAGCAATGGGATGGAGGAGCACATTAATATAACTTGCAAGGCAATCCATCTCCCTCCGAATACCAGCCAACTCAGCTATCGATGCCATAACGTGTCCTGCAACAGTCCCATCTATGTATGTCATATAAGCTCTGAAATTGGTGTTAAGCCATCGGGAGGTGAAGACTGAAAATTGCCATTATTTACCATATCTACCGACGGAATTATATTATCCATCGGTAAATTTACAGACGGGATAATGTTTTTCATCGGTAAATTTACCGATAAAAATTAGCATTCCATAGCTAAATTTGGCAAAAATAATGACGGTAAGTTTATTTCCGTCGGTAAATTTACCTCCTCTTAAAAAAATTTACAACGAAATTACCGATCGGGAAATGTACATTTATATGTAAACTATATTGATTATGCCTTTTAAATCATAAAAAGATAAATCGCAGCCTTTTAAACACAGTTCTATATTAGCATATTTCTTGCATAAATTTTAATAACCAATTCACATTCACATAACATTGAAAATAGAAGCATTTAATAAGGTACACAACATAATTAATCACAAAACAAGTACTTATACATAATACTAATTAATCTTAATCACAATTAGTTATCTTTCAAAATATATAGATATACTTATTGTGTCATCTCATATTCTGTCTCTAAATATATTACAAATTTCTAATATTTCCATAATGCATAATGCTTAAACAATAACAAGTTTATTTTGAAAGAACTAGGCACACGTTAAAACCTAATATCCCATGATGTTTATGATAGCATGCATATACTCTTAGTAGTTTTATTATTGGTATGATATGCATGGTTCGGTAATCTAATAGTGCCAAGCAGGAAAATTTGAGAAGTGAATAACATAATTATAGTAGTTTTATTATTGGTACGATATGCTTTGTGAAGTATACTAACAGAACAACAAACTCGCAAATGTAAAGATTGAAAAGGTAAAAAACATGTAAACATGAAGCCTTATATATATATATATATATATATATATATATATATATATATATATATATATATATATAAACAAATTATTATATAGCCTTCCATTAATTATAATAAGTCTTTATTCTTCACCTTAATTATCATATAGAAAACCGCATAATAAGATCAAGAATTTAGTTAATACCTCGCGAATAAGATCAATTCTATTAAGAACAACATTTGCTTGTGCAAGTGCAATTGGCCTATTTATTCTTGTTAACTGTATCCAAGAGAACACTAATTAGTTTGCGCCAAACTTTCTCAGATATTCCATGGTTTCATGAATCAAACCAATTAAAAATTGACATAGAATAAATGTTTTAAAAAATTTTTAATAATTGTGAATGAATGATTACCACTTACCAATTTTATATGCTAACAAACTATTGACTTGGTCCATGAAATCAAATTTAGGTAAGAATTTTCCTATTTGGAAACCAATCGACACAAGAAAACAAAAATCCCAAACAAATTCTAATTTCCCCTCATTTCCCTTATTTTTAATGATTTCTCTTCTCCTCATTACCCTTGTGAATTTTTTTACCTATGCAAATTAATTACATAATAAAATAAAATAAATTCTTAATCAAAAATGCTAAATTAATTTAAATAAATCTTTGAAAGTGAATTTGGTAGTCATCCTTTTAATGTCAATTTTTCTGCATTTCCCACATTATGTGGTCATTGGGCTTGCCAGAGCTTCGTTAGAGCTTGATCGAAGTTGCACTAATGCTACCGCCGTGGAGGTCAGAACCCCAGTGTCCCATTTTCGATGATCATGCGCCTAACGAACCCCCTCAATGACCTAGATCTACACCAAAAATTATGGATGCCTTGGTTGCTAATCTATATGGTTTTGGTGGATTACAATCGGAGAAAGGTGCCATAGGACTCGCCTAGCTGCCTAGAGCTCACCGGAGCAAATCGTATCACCGGCTACCATTGCGATTAATGGAAGAGGAGCAGATAAGCTTTGTTTGTAGGAAGAAAAATTGACTGAAGGTGTTGATGGAGTGAAGATGACATGGCCGACGATGGAGGGGACAGCGGTGAAGAAATCGTCGGTGATGGCAAAGCCGATGTAGCACCCATAGTCGACTGAAGGTGGGGATCTCAATATCCTCTATTCTCCGCCTCTCTCCTCTCATCTTCCTTCCCTTATTTTTTTTTACTTTGACAGGTGGCTTTGTTTTTCAATTATTCACTCTTCTTCTTCTTCAACAAGAGACAAAGAAAGAGAGAGAGTTAAAGCATGGTTTTGCTATATATTATTTCATTGTTAATTGCATTATGTTGAGAGAATTTTTTAGTCTCGTGTAAGAAAAAATGAAATTATTTCCATCATCCAAAAAGAAAAAAAAAACCAAAAGGAATATGCTTTTATTCATTTATTCAGAAAAATAAATCATCTTAAAGGAAAATCAATATTAATAATTAAATTTAAATATAAGAAAAGGATTGATTCGTAAATAGACATAATACAATGAATCAAATTAAATTTTATGATATAGTTTTTTTGTTATTTTAAAATTTTTTATTAAAATAAAAAATTATATATATTTAAAATATAAAAGAATTGATTTGAATTTAATAATTGGCATGTCATTAGAATTGAATTTACAGATTGGATCAAATTTTGATAGATCTAATTAAATTTATATCAATTATATTTGGATATACATATGGGCAAGCATGAATGTGTGAAGTCATCTAGGAGTTCTTTTTACTAATCAATGTGTGAAGGATGATTAACAATTCCAACATACTTGATTTTAGTATTTAGTTTAATCTTTATTTCTCATTTTTAACCATTAAAATAATCCATCACAATTATATATAGAGAGAGAGACAATTAAGCATACACTTAAGTAGCTAATTTATACATAGAGAGAATTAATAACCCAACAAAGAGATGCCATTTATATAAAAATTCGATTTATAAAAATTTTTGTGGGCAAAATATATGTTTTTACATAAGAACAACATTATGGTTGGATCAAATAATAATCAAACCTGTGAGATCATTGGAGCTACAATAAAATCAAAAGGGATATGAGGAATAGGTAGCCTTTTGAAAGATTAAAAATCCTAACGTTAGGAAATATATATTTGGCTATCGAGTTCAAAAATTGATAGGCTTTTTTAAACATCGTAGGTAATTTTTCTAAGAATTACATGGAATGAAATAATCAAATTTTACACATAGTAATATTTATAAATCATTATTAAATTAATCATATTATGAAATAATAAAAATTTACGTTATTATTTTTTCAAAAAAATAAAGTTGTTAAAAGAAAATAAATAAATATAACAATCATAGTTTATAACAACAATTGATTTTTAGGGAAATTACCAATGGAAACATGATTCCGTAGGGAAATTATCGATGGAATCATCTTTCCATAGGAAAATTGTCGAAAAAAAATATTTCCATAAGTAATTTACCGATAGAATCATATTTCTGTAGGAAACTTACCGATGAAATCATATTTTCGTAGGTAAATACTAACGAAAAATATTTTCGTCAATAATTTACCGACGAAATCATATTTTGTAGGTAAATTACAAATGTAAAATATTATCATAGGTAAATTACTGATGGAAATATGTTCCATTGGGAAATTACTGACTGAAATATGATTCCATATGTAATTTATCGATGAAATATGATTTCGTTGGTAAATTCCGTGGCCTATTTCAGCCACGAAAAATTGATGCCAATTTAACGATGGATTTTTTATTCCGTTGGTAAAGTTTGACAAAAACATTTTCCTTCATTATTTACGACGGATTTGTTATTCCGTCGTAATACACATTTTTTTGATAATTTTCCTTACAAAAAAATTTTTTCTGTTGGTAATTAGCGATGAAAAATTTTCCGTCGGGAATTATGATTTTCTTGTAGTGACTAATGTATAGGCATACACTCAGATTGCACGGCCATACAGCTCAACTTATAAATAAAGGCTCTGAATTTTTAGCTGGCCTTTGCTCCCCACTCGCGAAGTCCTCATTCTTTTCCATCTTTCATATTTGTGCCTTTCATTGTGTTACTTTAGATTACACTTCGCCAATATGACTTCTTTTTTTGAACACCTCGCTTTATTATTAGATGACTATTCTACCTGGGATAATCCCATCTTATGTCCTTATTCCAACTTAAGGTTTCTTCAAAGGGTGGAGCTAGATGAACATCTGTTAGTGGCTTTAACATGCTACTGGGTCCCCTATTTTCATGTATTTTGCTTCAACAACCTGGAGATTTATCCTTCATAAAGAATTTATTGCCATTTTAAGTGTCCCTTTCTGCCCATGCACCCTTCCATATGTGCCCAATTGTGTCCCTAATTATCTATAGGAGGTTGTTCGCACCCTATAGTGCTCAATTTATTGTTCAACAGTCTGTACTATTTTAATGGCAATGAGACTTATGCCGTGGGTGCTACCCTCTTCAAGTGTTTGATGCATTTTTGTGCATAACTAGTGAGGCTGGCATTTTAGGAGATTATCAGTTGTTCGATGTTGTCAATGGTATTCATAAAGGACTAACCCCATTCCCACTGATCTTGGCGAAGACCTTGCTTGGATCAGATGTTGTCAATGTTGATCCCACCGCTCTATTCATAGGCAGTCCTCTATTGCTCCAGGTATCTATAGTCATTCATTTAAGGTTATGTGCCTCTTACAGATTTTTACACTAGCTTTTCTTTGTGGGACATGCATCTTTTTATAGATTTTCACATGATCCTATGCCTAACTTTTGCCTAAAATGGATACCAAACTGTTCTAGTGACTTTTACATTTATTGTTATTGTTATTGTTGTTGTTGTTGTTATTATTATTTTTTTCTTTTTTTTTCCTTTTCTTTATATACATAGTTTTTTCTTCTTGTTTTTAGATTTGGCTACAGGAGAAACTTAGGATGTTGGCTGAGCCTCCTCCTCATGTCATGGATGCATATTCTGTGAGGTTCTTTGGTGCCTGTATGCGATGGTACTAGATTGACTCTATAGAGGAAGGCATCATGTGGTTGAGCTCTGTAGCGAAATGAAGGGTAAGTTTCATATGCCTATAGATCCGCATCAAATATGTAACCCATGATGGGAGCTAGGGAATTCAAAAGGAGATATGGTAATGATGAGTATTAACTTACTCAAAGCTTTCACTAGCTTCTACTTATGAGAAGGTGACTACCTTAAATCTGAACTCACAACACTGATATCCACATTTTATTTCACAGCATTTGGCCTGGGAGGGCACCATAAAACATTTTTGTTGGAGACAAAGCTTATGCACTCCATAAAACTGGAATTTACATCCACAAATTCGTCCATATGACTTCTTGCTGAGAAAATAATCTGGAAACAATTAAGACTCCCATTATCAAGGAAATATTTGCTTTTCGCAAACCAAATTTGATAATAGACAAATGAGAACCAAATAATCTGCTCAATTGGTAAACACTCCATAAGCTCAAAAAACCACCATTTAAAATTAGCCGCTTGAATTCTTAGAATCTGCTTCAATCCTGCTGCTTCTCATACACTTCTCGCAAATTGGCATTCCTGCCAACCCAATAAGGATTAGTTTAATTCTCTCCACATCAATAGGTAACAAAAGATTATTGATAAGATCCTATCTCTATGTCCTTTCATATTGGTCCATGAGATCAGCAACTGACATGTCCATATACTCTTTAATGCAGGGTGTAATAATCTTGAAATTTGATGGTTGGGGAATCCATTTATCCCTCCAAAAATTCAGACTAAAGCTATCTTCCACCTTGCTTTTAACAGATGTGCCAAGAGGGAATCTGGTTTGGTAACTATCCTCCACCCCTGTTTCGCTAATAATGCCTTATTAAAACATCCATAATCCTGGAACCCTAGCCCCCTTTCTATTTTCAGTGTACAAAGTTGAGACCAGCTGCATAAGTGAAGTTTTCTCTCCTTGTCCTTCTGAACTTACCAAAATTTGCACACCAATGCTTGAAGATCATGATAGAACCCCACTGGAAGAAGAAAATATTGCATTATGTAGGTAGGGATTGCTTGTGCTAATGCTTTTATAAGTAGTTCTTTCCTTTTCCAAGACAAAAATCTTTCCTTCCATCTTTCCAACCTCTACCATAATTTTTCTTTAATGCGATTAAAAACCACCCTCTTATATCACCCTACCATAATAGGAAGACCCATATATAAATCATGATGGTCTACCCTTTTCACTCCCAGATATTGAGTAAGCATCGTTTTTAGTTCATCATTCACAAGCGTCACTATCTGCAATTGAATCATGACTGAAAAGCAAACTATCATCAGCAAATAATAAATGAGAGATTAAAGGAGCTTCGTTAGAGATGTGAAGGCCATGAAGGAGTCCTGAACTAATAGTTGAATTTAATAATCCTATAAGGCCTTCCGTACATAAAAGGAAAATGTATGAAGATAAAAGGTCACTTTGATGAAGACCACCGGATGGGATAATATTTCCCATTAGAGCACCATTCATCAAGATTGAATACTACATGAGGTTACCAAATGGGATGGGATAATATTTTTTATTTTTATAAAGCATTATATACATACACATATATGTATACATCAATGTTATTAAAATTGGACCAGGCCGTTCGGTTAGACTGGTTTAACCGCGAATCGATAACTTATTCAATTGGTTCAATATATAAAAATCGGACTGGCTAAAAATCGTAAGAAATCAGTATTAATCGATAAAAAGCTAGATAAATAGATAAAATTGATATGAAATCAGATAAAAAAGGGTGAACATCAGGAAAAATTGGTTTGATTAAGAAAAACCATTTTTGTCCAAAATATATATAAAACATTGTTTTTTGTTGGAAAAAAATAAAATATAAATATAAATATAAAATAATTGAAATTTAGACAATTTTAATAAATTTTTTATAAATAAAATAAAAATTATAATTTATAATTGATGAATATTTTTGAATATTTATAATTTTTTTACAATATCTATTTTAAATATTTGTTATTAATATTTAATAACTTAAAAATATTATTTTATAATTAATATTTGATGATAAATATTTTTTAAAGTATTTTTTTATTTTTTATATAATTATATTTTCATAATATTTATAAAAAAATTTAAAAATAATATTATTTAAAAAAAATAAAAAATTTAATTGAATCGTATGAAACGGATCGAACAAAAATTACCTCTCCTATTTTTTTATCTTTATCCGATTTTAATAACGTTGTTATAAATATAGTCACTCTATGACTTTTCTTCTACAGTTGCGCTCGAGTATGACCGTGGTTCGCTGGCCGCTCGCTTTCTCTGTGTGATAATCGCCCTCTGACTTGCCCTGTCGGTGTCTTTCTCTCTGTTAAATTTCGTGCGTGGTTAATTGCATGATTTTTGTGTATATGCATGCGTTTATACATTTTGGCTCTTGTTACGTTGATTTTGTTTGATTCGCGAGGAGATTTATGGAAAACTTTGGGTTTTGTTTTTGAGCTTTCTTTAGTTTAATGGAGTTGAGAACCGTAAAAGAGGCGTGAACTTCAACTGAACTAAGAAGTCATTCTTCAGTATTTCATCACTGTGCTGAATGTTCACTGTAAAAGTGATTTTGCTACTGAAATCAATTTTCAGTTTTGCTTTGTTGGGGCCTTGAGGGTGTTTATATAATCTCAATTGAGTGAATCTTGATTATTTTTTTTTCCTTGAAAATATGTGATGTTATAATTTCTCTTTAGGCAAAATGATCCCTTCAGGGCCACCGATTCCAATTGCTGGTGCCCAGTCTGTTTCGTCTGTGCATTTGCGATCAAATTCAGCAATTTTGGGATCTAGGGGTGGTTCTGTATCTCAACAAGCAACAATTTCTTCACTTGTTTCATCCCCAGCACAGTATAATATGAATTTACTGGCGAGTTCTCCAAATGTTTCATCCCTTCTCAATCAGAATTTTGGAAACGGGGTTTCAAGCTCAAGCCTCTCTGGCCTAGGTGGTTTTCAACGGGGAAGCGGCGATGCTATGACAGAGTGTAATCCAGTTTCAATGAATCAAAATGATGTTGGTTTCACTTCACCGTATACACAAACAAACATGATGAATTCTGTTTCATCTGGCCAAGTCCAAAGCCAAAAAATTTCAATTCATGTTGGATGCTCAACATTTCCACATCAGCAGCAATCTCAAATTCAACAATTTGAGCAGAAGGAAATTCAGCAGTTCCCTGTCTCATGCAGTCAACCACAGCAGCAACAGCCACAAATACAATCCGTTCATGGTGGACTACGAGGGGCTGCAGCCTCTGTCAAGTTGGAGCCAGAGGTAATGAATGATCCGATTGGTCCGCAGCCAAAGTTTCAGTCCTTGCAGAGCCTCAATCCTGTGAAGCTAGAGCCACAACAGAACCACCTTTTGCAGCAGCAGCGCATTTTACAGCTGCAACAACAGAAGCAGCAGCAGCTATCAAGGAGGCTTCCTCAGCAATTGCCTCAACTAAATCAGCAGTCCCAGCAACAGAATGTTCTTGTTAGATCTGCAAGACCACTCTATGAACCAGGAACTTGTGCTCGGCGTTTAATACAATACCTGTATCAGAAGCAGCATAGACCTGCTGTAAGATTATTTCATTCTCAGGCACAGAATTGTTTTAGTCTTGACTGATGTGCTTTTGACAGATTTATTATTTTATTTCAGGATAATAATATTGACTTCTGGCGCAAATTTGTTTTAGAATTCTTTACTCGCAGTGCCCGGAAGAGATGGTGTGTCTCATTGTATGGAAACAGCCGTCAAACGAATGGTGTTTTTCATCAGGTATTCTGCGATTCAAGGCATTAAATTCCTTTACAACTAATTCGAGGGAATAATTCTTTGTCCGTACGGAATAGTACTATCTTTATTTGCTAATCTACACTTATAAGAGAAATAAGTTTGCTATGGGGGCTCAAATTCTCGCCTGTTCAATTCTACTTTGTGAAAGTAAAAAACAAAATCTTCACATGCTGTCTTCCACATTTGGATCCTTTTCTTGCATGTAATTATTATTTTTCCTTTTGTTGTTGTTTTTCTTTTCTTTTCTTTTTTTTTTTTATAACAAAAACTTCGGGATGAAAAATTATTGGGGTAAGTAGGAAATGATTATATAAACCTTGTGAACTTTTCCATTTAATGTGAGTGTGTATTTGTAACATAATTGCAAAATTTGCAGAATTTATGGCATTGTGGAATATGCAATCACAAGTCTGGCCGTGGTTTTGGTATGCTATTTGTTTCTGCTGTAGTTGCTTTTGTTGTTTTTTCATTAGCTCTTCAGACTAACCTGGAGGAATTTGTGCTGTCACACAAAGTAAATGATGTTATTTAGTATTTATTCTCTACCATAGCATAAAATTTCCATCCTGGCTAGATTTCATTGAAGTTTGTGATTACTGATTGTGAATTTCTGAGATTGTGTGCTTCTGTAGTATTTTCTAATTCAAGTTCTTATAACTGAAAATTGGTTTATGCCTTGGTACATCAGAGCTGAAAAGTTTTCTTCAAAGTCTCAACTAGTAGAAGGAATACTGTTTTCCTGCTGTTATGGATCCCATATCAACAAGGTTAGGATCTATTGATGGTAACATCAATGTTAGGAGTACTCACTAGCCTTAGGTGCTGTTCTTTCTTCCTTTTTTTTTTTTTTTTATCTATGATTGAAAATTTAACAGGGTTTCATTGGACAGAACCGTTTGATCTCATACAACTTAATATTTCTGAAACCACTGCTTGCTTTCTTCTTTGATTTCATTCATCAAAGTATCACAAGGAAAGAAATAACTATCCAGTTTTAAATTGTCAAGTACTAGAAAGAATAATTGCTGCCATTTAGAACAATCTACATGGTAGGTGCACACCTGAAAGCTACCCTATTCCTGTATAAGAAATAGACAACACAGCAATATATCAAACAAGCATAAGAAACAGAAAACATATGGAAAACACAAATTGACAGATCCAAGTACAACTAGCTTTTTGCTGATTAATGTCACCTGCTTCAGTACACTTATCATAATTTGTTCCAAGCTCTTAATCGTAGTGGAAACTTGACGATTCTTTGCCATTCTGAAAGTTTTATCATTTTTAAACTTTTCCTTTCAATGGATCATTGTTGCATCTGTTTTAGTTGCTTCATGACTTCGCACAGATGTAGTGAATTGATGGAGATAAATATAAGCTTTTATTTTATTGGAAATGTGAAGGCAAATTTTATGGTTAAGAATTGAAAGAATTGTATACAAAATAGTACATGAAAGAGAAGATTGATATTATTGATATACATGCTGGTTAAGATTAATATCTTTTGCAACAGGTTGGTGGTATGGTTTTCAGTCTCAGATGTCGAGACTGAATGAGTTTTGAAGTTCCTTTTCTTGGACAAGTCATGATTGATGTCCTTCTATTAGGATACTGATTTTTAATACTTTTAATGCCAGTAACCAGGTTAAATACCTTTTTCAAAGTTGAGCTGTAGGTGGAATTACCATATGTAATGATTTAATTTTTGTAGTTCTTTTTCCATAGGGAAAGAAGCTAATCGTTCCTTTCACTGTTACATTTATTGGCAGCACGTGTGAATGCATTTATTGGCAAGGCTTATGGCAAGAAAAGCAATTAGCTAGAACTTAGCTTAAATAGAATTTTAATGAATCAAATTAATGATTCTTCTTAAAATAATCCCTATGAATTAGTAGTCTTTCTTATTCAGTAGACTTTCCTATTTTTCATAGTTTCCTATTTTAAAAATTATAAACCTCTATTTAAGAGAGTTTAGTTTCTTCTTAATAAAATAAGAATAGATTATTCATAAACTAAGAGCTCTAATGAGGTCCAAAGAATCAACTCCCTTTGACGAGTTGAATTGTATTACAAAATAGGTCGCTTAAGAAACAAGAACAAGGGACCCAATTCCTCATTTTAGTGAGATCTCATCAAGTCATCAGATGACTCAATCCTTATTTGGGGACCATAACCACTTGATATTAGAGCCAAACACCATGGGCGATCAGGATATATGTGAGGAACTGAAGGCTCTACTCCAAACAATTATCTTTGAATCTGAAGCCAGGCTGCCCCAACTGACAGAAAAATTGGAGGCCCTTCTTCAGTTTTTAAATCTGTCACGTGGAAAAGAATTGGAAGGAGCAACTGATAATTCGAGTGTTGGACAAACCAGTCGTATGGAGGGAAATTTGGAATCTTGAGTGGCAAAGACCGGAGCTGGTAGTGGCAGTGGAAGTACTGTACCACGCTACACCAAACTTGATTTCCCCACTTATGACGGATTGGAGAACCCTTTGATCCAACTTTTTGGTGTGAGCAATTTTGCCAATCAAAGGACACCTGTAGTGGACCAAGTCAGCCTAGCGGCTTTCCACATGTTGGGTTAAGCTCAACTGTGGTATTATAAGCTCAAGCAAGAAGAGTCAGATATGATGTGAGAAAGATTCAATTGAGTTGTCCACCCTGCATTTTGGCCCTCCATTATGCGGTAATACTTTGGGTGACTTGGTCAATTTAAGGCAAGTGGGCTTGGTGGAGGAGTATCAATACCAATTTCAAAAGCTATTGGCATGTGCAACTTCAGTATGTGGCGACTAGCAAGTACACTTATTCACAGGTAGGCTGGTTGACTCCATCCGTTTGAATGTGGAGATGCAACAACCAGCCTTGTGCAAGGCATGAGCTTGGCTAGGGCCTTTAAGTAAAAAACAACATATTCCTGCTAATTCGCATTGCAATTTTGGGACAGCATGTAATAGGGTCACTAAAACCAATTAGTCTGCAGCTATAGCTCCAAAATTAAACACCAATCAAGGAAACACAGTTTTGACAAATTCCAGCAGTACTTCTCCATTTATTAAGAAACTAACAAGGGCAGAAATGGCAGAAAGGCGAGCCAGAGGTATATGTTAAAATTGTGATGAACTGTTTTTTTAAGGGTACCTGGTGCAAGAAGTTATTCTGGTTGGAAATTGAACACGATTTGGGTCCACCCGTTCCAGCTTGAGGATAAGCTTTTTCTTCAGGAAGGGAGTAATGTTGTGAATGCATTTATTGGCAAGACTTATGGCAAGAACGACAATTAGCTAGAACTTAGCTTAACTAGAATTTTAATTAATAAAACCAACAATTCTTCTTAAGAGAATCTGATAGAGAACCAAAATCAAGATAATCAAATGAACAAGCAAAACAGTAAATCAAATGAAAAGAAAAATGGATTTAATTGATAAATGACTGTAATTCAACATTACAATCCCCAGGAAGCTAGCTTCCCTCTCCAAAACAATGGAGCCCTGCTATTGAGCAGTCGCTTTGCATAAACCAGAAGAATGTCCCCCTTTTCCCCCTGTCCCCGAATATAAAGCAGTCCCCAAAAAGGACAAAAAGGCAAAAAGCAAAAACGGTTACAAATTTCAGAACAGCTAGGCATAATTAAATCTTCCCTCTTTTCCTAACAAATTAGTCAAGCCAAAACTATATCAAATCAGTTTCCTGGAGTGCCCCTGCTTGCTGTAACTTCTTCCTGTGAGAATAGACCAGCCACCTTCTAAGCCCACCTGCTGCTTGGTCCATAAGCCTATCCGGATTTCCACCTTCTGCATCATTGCCGCCCTCTTGAAATAAGTCTTGTCCTCAAGACTTAGCTGAGGGTTCTCACTCGTCACAACGAATTTTTCTGGAGAGGGGCTCTTTTCAGCTTCATCATTGGCAGCTACTCTATCTGTAACTGCAACAGAACCCACTGTAGCACCATTGACATAAGCTTGACATGCTATCAGAATATCACGCACCCGGATGTGAAAATGATCAATTACAAAGTTTTCAAAATGCTTCGATGGCCTTCGAAGTGTGTAGACCATTGTCTTCAATGATAAGATAAAAGCATCCTCGTTGTATTTCCTGGATTTTCTATCTCTCTTCGCACCAACGTAAGATGACTTGTACCTCGGCTCATCAAAGAAGGGTTTTGCCTTGAGAATGAGAGCTTGAATAGAAACCAAAACTTGAAGCATGGTTGATGTACCTGGTATCCACATCTCATTTTGTTTACCACTCCAGGTCCCCAAAAGGCTAAGGCATACTTTCCCACATTCATACAAATTTGGATTTAATCGAAGCCCACCAGCAAGTCTTGTGACGACAATCCTCAAAAGTTTCATTCTTGTTTCATAAACTCGAATTGATATCGTATCTGGTAGGTCCTTCTCCAGTATTTTCCATTCCTCTAGAATCCCACAATAAACACGTCCAAATCTCCCTTCACCCAAAATCCTTTTTGAACCGAACTTCTCTATTGCCTTCTTAAGCTCAGGATATGGGAAAGTCTTGACAGAAAGCATACAAGCAACTTCTCCAAGCATCTCTTCTACCTGGGCAGGCGCAGTGTCACCAATAGCCTCTCCCCTGAGTCGGGACAAGCAATGCATAGCAGTTTCTTTTAAATCCTGCATATTTCCTTTCCCCTGTATGGCACGTAATAGTAGCCATCTGGGTGATGCTGGTAGCCGCCACATTCCAACTCCCATGATCAGAGCCAAAGGGACAGCAACTCCATATATGTAGCGCTAACCGGCTATAACATCCACTAAAAGGTTACCGACTCCATAGCCTATAACCATCCCAAGGACTATAAAGAATTCTTTGAGAGATACTAGTCGACCACGTATCTGGCATGGAGCTATCTCAGCAATGTACATTGGTGCAACATGCATTGCCAATTCTATTCCAATGCCAAATATAAAACGCCCAATCACCATGATAACCAAATCAGGAGCCAGTGTTGTCACTAGTGCCCCAGCAAGATATATCAATGCAGATAGAATCAACTCCCTTCTTCTTCCTAGAAAATCTGCCACACTAAAGGCCAAGACAGAGCCAATCAAGGTTCCATATAATGAGCCGCTGGTAATGAGCCCAATTTCCACTGAATTCAAGTCGTACCAAGAAATTCCACTTGAATTGGCTGACTCTACAGATAGTGTAGCACAAGATGTTGCACCAATATCATACCCATATAACAGCCCTCCAAAAGTTGGAAATAGAAATGGGAGAATTGAGGCAAGAACAAAGTAATTCTCTGAGCTATTACCTCCGCCAAGAAGAGGTTCCTCTAAACCGTCAATTTCATCTGAAGATTTATCTACTTGACCTCTAAAAAGTGATTCCAACTTCCGTGAGATGAAATTGTGTGTAGCACCTGAGTCGACAAGCCGGACAATGGGTTTGCCATGAATGGTCCATTGAAGCTTCAGCCTTCTTGGTACTTGGGTGTGGCTTTTGGGTCCAATTAAAACTTCGATTGCGATGCCATCACCTCTCATCCCTTCTTCTTCTTCCTCTGGTTCAACACCTTTCGTCCCTTCTCCTGTTTGCTGTCCTGTATTCACATATAATTTGTTTTTCAAGATAAAGATCCGAAGTCCTCCGATGTTGCAGCGATTCGGTTCTTGTGGGATAGTTGGGCCATAACTTATGCTTTTTTCTCTTGGGTCGGGTTGTCTCACTTCCCTGGGTTTATTTGGATGAGATACTGGATGAGATGCGTGGATAATCTCCAGGCGATTCCACACTGCTCCTCCTCTCTCCCTTGCCGCCGATCTGCTTCCTGAGGGGCTGAAAGTGAGCTCGGCATCTCTGGCAATCTCCATGGCCTCTTCATAGCTTTGGGGTTTTAGGTACCTAACCCATCTTCCCACACCTTCCTTCAAACCATCCATGAAGTACCCTAAAAATTGGGCCTTCGATGTCTTCGGAATGTACTCTATGATCACCTCGAACTCCTCTATGTATTCGTCGACGGTATCTGTTTGGAATAAGGCTCGCAACTCTTCGTATGGATGGTGGGTTCTTCGGTTATCAAACTTGTCATTTAGTCTCTGTTTAAATTGTTCCCAAGTAAGGTAGGGATTATCCTGCAATACCTGAGAAAACCATGAAATAGCGGCTCCTGTAACACACATCGGAGCAATCGCGAGTTTCATCTCTTCTGGCATCTGATTCAAGCTGAAGTGTAGCTTAGCCTTGGAGATCCAGGTTCGTGATCCAAATTTGCTAAATTTTGTTATCTTTACTTTGGGTGGAGCTAGCGTTCCAGCCCCAAAATAGTTGGGTCTCACACTTGAATCGAGTTGGGGTGAGGTGGGTTGTCCAAATTCGGTTTTGGATTGAACGAAATCTTGTCGTGGGATTTCATCGCTGGTATCTTTTTCGTTGTTTGCTTGCTGGTTGTCTACTTCACCATCTACGGGTTATTTTTCTTTGTGTCTGGTTATCTTGGCATCCAGAGATTGAAACTTCTCTTCTACAAATTTCTGGAGGTTAGCAAGTGTTCGTTGGATTGCTTCTATGGCTTCTTCGTGAGCATTGACTCTATCTTGTAGATCGGTCATGGTCTGCAAGCATGTTTTACGTGGTGCATTCATTCTGTTTGTTTTGGGTGAGAAGAAGCGATAGTTTCCCACAGACGGCGCCAATTGACAGAGAACCAAAATCAAGATAATCAAATAAACAAGCAAAACAGTAAATCAAATGAAAAGAAAAATGGATTTAATTGATAAATGACTGTAATTCAGCATTACAATCCCCAGGAAGCTAGCTTCCCTCTCTAAAACAATGGAGCCCTGCTATTGAGCAGTCGTTTTGCATAAACCAAAAGAATGTCCCCCTTTTCCCCCCTGTCCCCGAATATAAAGCAACCCCTAAAAAGGACAAAAAGGCAAAAAGCAAAAACGGTTACAAATTTCAGAACAGTTAGGCATAATTAAATCTTTCCTCTTTTCCTAACAAATTAATCAAGCCAAAACTATATCAAATCAGTTTCCTGGAGTGGCCCTGCTTGCTGTAACTTCTTCTTGTGAGAATAGACCAGCCACCTTCTAAGCCCACCTGCTGCTTGGTCCATAGGCCTATCTGGATTTCCACCTTCTGCATCAGAATCCCTATGACTTAGTGGCCTTTCCTATTTAGTAGACTTTTCTATTTTTCACACTTCCCTAGTTGAAAAATTGTAAACCTCTATTTAAGAAAGGTTATTTTCTTATTAATAAAATAACTAGAGATTATTCCTAAACTAAGAGCTCAGAGCTCTCTCTAACAAGGTCCAAGGTATCAACTCCTTTTGACGAGTTGAATTGCATTATAAAATAGGTTGCTTAAGAAACAAGAATAGGGGAACCAATCTCTCATTTCAACGGCATTTCTTGTGCATCATCTGATGGCTTGATCCTTATCTAGGGACCATAACACAACATGTTGGTTGGAACGTGCTTATGCAGCTTTAGCTTGATGCATCATTTTTCTTTGAAAGCTGATTGCGACCAACATTGTTAGTGAATTTGTTTAGGTGTTCTCCCTTTTGCCGTTATCTCTAGAAAGTGACATGCTTCAAATATTAGACAATTTCTAAACAAACACTTGTTGCATAGTTTGTCTTATGAATTTTAGTATTTAGTAATGCATTAGGTAGCTCCATTGAGAAGTTATAGAAAGTTGAAGAAATTGCAATTAGGCTTGAGTTGATTCACCTGTGTAAACAAGGCTGAAATAGGGAGGAATATTCTTGTATCATTCATTCCAGAACATATGAATTTATACAAGTTACATAGGCTGTACAAAAGGGAAGAATTAATTTCAATCCTAGCTTCCTAAGATTATGGTATATAGATTAGGTTAGTCAATTATACAATTTGTAACACTTTCCCTCAAGTTAGAGTATAGATATTAATCATGCCTAACATGTTGCAAAAATATTCAACCGAGTCCCATTTAAAGCCTTGTGAAGAGATCACCTAGTTGGTTTAGCTAGACCTATGGAGTACTATCATGAGACATCGAGTACAATTAGGATACTGTTGACTTGTGCAGTTATCTTGATTGGAAACTACAATAGCTTGATATAAAAAATGCCTTTCTACGTGGAGACTTAGAGGAAGAGGTCTACGTGGAGATTCCTCTAGGCATTGATGATGGAAAAACTCAAGGAAAGGTGTACAAATTAAAAAAGGCTACGTATGGATTGAAGCTGTCTTCTAATGCATGGGTTGATAATGTTGATGATAACTTGTCTATCAAACACCGTAAAGGTAAGATCACTTTGTTAGTTTGTGTTGATGATATTATGATATTTGGTAATGATAAAGAGGAGATGATGCAGCTAAAGAAGCTCTTTGCTCAAGACTTTGAAATCAAGGATTTAATAAAATTACTGTATTTCCTGGGATATATATATTATTATGGATCTTTGTAGGAAATTTGTATGTTGGATTGCAAGATTGTAGAATCTCGAATTGAAAGTAACCATAAATTTTAAGCAGGGATCAGTGCACTAGTTGACGGGAGATCAGAATTTGATCGTAAGACTCATTTATTTCTCACATACTAGGCCTGATATAACTTATGCAGTTAGCTTGGTATGCCAATCTATGCATGATCCTCTTGAGCCTCATGTGCAATTTTTTTTTTGGCATTTTTAGGCATCTGAAGTGTGAACTAGGAAAAGGGATTTTTTCTCTAAAAATGGCCATCTTCATAGATATTGATAGGGCTGAATTTCCAAATGATATAAGATCAACTATTGTCTATTGCACACCAGGTGGAGGAAATTTAGTTACTTGGATAAGCAAAAAATAGTGTTGTAGCCTGATCAAGGGTTGAAGTATAGTATAGAGCCATGGCTTTGGGAGTGTGTGAACTACTATCGCTACGGAAGTTGTTGTAAGGATTGAAATTATCAGGAAAAGAGAAACTATCCGTATCCTATGACAACAAAGTAGCTACCAACATAGCCCACAATTTTGTCCAACATGACTAGCAAAGCACACAGAGATTGATCGACACCTCATAAAAAAAATAAATTGGCAGATGGCTCTTTGTGCGTATCTCATGTGACATTGAATAAGCAATTGGCAGATGTATTTACTAAGGTACTTTGTAATAAAACCTTCCACAATTTGATCTCCAAGTTGCGCATGCAAGATATCTTTGCACCAACTTGAGGGAGAGCATAGACCAATATGCGTGTACTAGCTAGAATAGGAAGTGTGAATGCTAGCTAGAATAGGAATGTGTATTTACTATATTTGTATTTCCTTTCTGGGAAATATTTTCGTATTAGGGTAGAATTGTTTATGTATAAATACCTTATAGTGTGGTTCTTGTATTTTACAAGATTGAGAAGTAATAAAAATGTTCTCATCTCCAAAAAATCTTCACCGACTAAGCATCCATTTGATTTTGAAAGAATTCATAATTTCATTAGTTCTACCGCTGTCCAATGCTTCAAATTGGGAGTCCAGCCTAAGTTTGTTTTAGGTACATTTGTTGTAAACAAAAATAATGTCTTCTATAGGGAAATTTTCCTAGCGGAACTAATGGCACTGCTCAACAAGTTGAATCAATCAGTACATGAATTTAGTGATGTATTTCAAGAGCCAACATGGTTGCCATTTGTTCGAAACTATAACCATCGCTTAATGGAGGGAAGCAATGTCATAGGTGTAGTAGATGCTATATTTGTGCTAAAGATGGAAAAAGACCAACCAAATTAATAATTATATTTTTAGAAGATTTTATTAGTTTAGCAAGTGTTTTTAGATGGTAAAAGTCCTCGATGTAGTCTTTAATTTTAAGTTTTCCTATTTTATATGTTCCTCTTTTAATATTTTCTAATTAGAAAGAACTTATAGTTTAGTAATTAGCAAATAATTTATATTTTTAGATATCATTAGGTTTGTAACCTTTATTTAAAGAGCCGGACTATAACCAATAAAACAAGTCAGAACATTCAGCCAAAAGTAGAAAAGATAGGCAACTCTCTCTATCGAGTTGCAAGATCCATGCTCCCTTGGATGAACTCGAAGTTACAAGTTTCTTTTGATGAGCTACATTAATAGCCCGATGTTGGATCTGCAATTTGGGACCTTAACAGTCTGTAAACACTTAAGCTACTAGACATAATGCTTAAGAAAATTGAATAAATTGAATTATCATACTTTGTTCGTCCTTTAGTTGCAGCTTTTCGTGCAAATGTGCAAGTTTGAAATTTTAAATATATATATTCTTTTCTTTTTTTGTGCCTTCAGAAACAACTTTTGAGGTTCTTCCCAGGCTATTTAAAATAAAATATGACAGTGGTACCTTGGAAGAGCTTCTGTATGTTGATATGCCTCATGAATATCAAAACTCAAATGGTCAAATTGTACTTGATTATGCCAAAGCAATTCAAGAAAGTGTTTTTGAGCACCTTCGTGTAGTACGTGATGGTCAACTTCGTATTGTTTTCTCTCCAGATCTGAAGGTCTGAGATACTGACCTTTTCTAGAGTTTGAAAATTCTACATATGTTGCTTGTTACATTCTAACTAGAAAGTTGATATATCTCTGCCAGATTTGCTCTTGGGAGTTCTGTGCACGTCACCATGAGGAACTTATTCCACGGAGGTTAATAATACCTCAGGTTTCTAATTTAGATGCTTTTATTTTGTGCATCACATTCATGATTTCTTCTCTTTAGTGGTGATCTTGTTGCAAAATTGAAGCCATTTTGCATTTTATCAAATTTTAGTGAGTGCACTTGAATTATATTCTTTCATAAATTGGAAAACAAAAAATGTTGTTTGCTATTAATGAGATTGAAGATAGCATGACAATAAGTTGGATTTCTTTCCCCAAGAAATAACATGTGTAATAAAATGGTAGATGTAGTAAGAAGCTCTGAATTCTTGCAAATTAATATGCATTGAAATAACTTTCATATTATTATTTCTATTGAAACCGAAAATCTTGGCATTACTCCTAGAAGAGTGCCAAAAAAGGACAAATATTTCTGCTATACAATATAGTTTCAACGGGCCTTTGAAATTACTTAACTAATGAGGGATTTCTTCTATGCAATGATAATCCATCTCTCCATATTTTGTATTTCATAACCTCACAATATATTTTCAATAGTTTAACTGTGTAACTGAAAGCTATTAATAACTTACAGCATTACCAATTAGTGTACTGTAAGGCTTTGTGAAAAGCCGTCTGACTTTTCTTTTTCTTTTTTTTTTTTTTAATATCTTACTTTATTTTACTTTTAGCATATTAAATAGACTTCTTATGTTATTTGATAATAGCTGTATAATAAACATTTTGAAGAAATTTAAAGTCAATATAAATACTAGCAAAAAAAAAAAAAGCTGTGGAAAATTCCTTTTGTTTAAACGGTAAGCCATCTAATGAATGCTTCTGTCACTAAATGATTTTCTTGTAGTGGCCCTTTTGTTGCTTGCCCATCTTCCTTTGAGATTTGACATTTTGTCAGATTAGTTAAACAAGGATATCTTTAGTGATTTTCTCGGTAGTTCCTAAAGATGATCTACAAGTGTCATTAGCCCTTCAAAGATGTCTGTAAAGTTTCTTTTGTGATCAGTAAAGATGTTTTGAGCACTTGGATGATGTTATTACCCAGGTAATTGCCATTAGATAATAATGAATTTATGAATCGCTCCTTTGTTGATTTTTTAAAGCCAAATTTGATTTGGTCTTGTGTGATAGCTTCAATTATTTGAGATACTTTTGTAAATTTGTTCTCCGGATTTCTTGTTGTAAATATCGTGTTCAGGAAGATTCATCTCTCTTCCCCTTGTGTGATTGATTTATTCTTTCCTAATGATGCTGCTAAGGTGGTATTCTGAAAGGGGATTTTCTTGAATTCTAAAGACTCTTTTCATAAATCAAGTTCATACTTTTGCAGGTAAGTCAGCTGGGAACTGCAGCACAAAAATATCAAGCTTCTGCACAAAATGCATCATCCAGCTCATCAACATCTGATTTAGATAGGAACTGTAGTGTGTAAGTTTTCTTCACCTGAGGTTTGCTCGATGACTTTCATATTTTGAAAATAGTTTCATTTTTTGGGTGTCATTTTCAAGATTTATTCGAATAAAATTTATTAATTCTCTCATCTTAATATTCAAGAATTTACAAATCATTTATAAAGAAAAACAAATCCTATCCTAAAAAAAAATCAATTAGGAAAAATAAAAAATAGTCCTATTTTAATTCAAAAATATAAAGTTAAGATAAATTCTGATCAGCAAATATAAAGGATTCCTATCCTAACTAGGAAATCCAACACACTTTTTTCTTCAAACAATGCTTTTTGCTATTTTCAACTGTCTCAAATCATCAACGTAGAACCAAATAATTGGAAAATTCCTCTTACTGTCTCTGATATCTGCTGGATGACCTGTGCGGCAAATGTTGAATTGGATCTATGTGCTTTTGCCTCAAAGTAGCGTTGTCGATAAGCCAACTAATTTAAGACAATTTTGAAATTCAAGCCATTGTAGCATTTGCCTTTTTTTATAATGACTCTTAGGGACCTTGCATTAACATTTCACCTCCATTTCTATGTTGGATCCATACCAATTGGAGCCGTACTGGAGGAGAAACTAGTGCAAACTAACTAGTTTTTACTTTTTATGACTTTTATGTCGGTCAATTAGAGACTATTCTTTCATGAGTGAAAGTATCCAGCACAGATGTCTTTCACAAGATGAGATGTAATCAAGTGGGTACTGGAAGTGATTGCTATTCTCCAGTGCATTTATTGTGTGTGTGACACATCATAAAAGTTATATCAAACTCTGCACCATTTGGATACTTCTTGATGCATTCTCAAACGGGTGTGTAAGCTCAATCAGTCAAAGTTGACTATTTTTATTCTTTCCATTTTGTCTACAACTTCCGAACATATGAGAAAATTTTGGATGTCTTAAAACATTAGTTGATTCTAGTGTTGTTTTTGTTATCTTGCAAAAGGAATTTTTAACCCCCCTACACACCTCACACCCGCTCATACATTTGTAATTGAATTTTGATTGATTTATTTCATACTACTTGATACTCTATTATCTTGCAATTACCTTTTTTAGTGTACACATACAACTTTTTAGGAAAATAATTACTTGGGTTTGATATTAAAAACTTTTAGAACTTAATTCAAGTAGACAATAGTTACACAATCACCAATACACAAATACAAGTTACCAACATGTAAATTTTTGATTGGCTATCAGATTTTTAATGTAGTTGCCCATTGCGTGCTAATATTTGATGTGTACAAGATCTTTGTTAAGACATTAAGAAAAATATTTTAATTAGAGTTATTTTTTATATGACTATTTATGCATAAGAAAAGTTAGTTTAACACATGAAACAAAAAGATAGAAAATTATGAGTGTAAATTTAAAATTTCAATTTTATTTTATTTAGTTACCATGTCTAAACGCTGTTAATCATATTACCTACATCTCTGAAAGATCTCCTGCATGATGTACACATGGGCGTGGGTATGTTTGTTTATTTGTATAACTTTCTTATTTTCAGCTCCATTTAGATAATATATACTCCTAGGGTTGCATCTAAGAGTCTAACCTTCAAATGTTCACTGACAGCTCAAAAGGTCATTGATTATAATTTTCTCTTTCTTTTTGCATGACCATTAAATATCAAAACTAACGAAAATTTAAATTTCTTGGAAGCCAAATTGTAACCAAGATATAATTTGAAATCTTATGAGTAAATGATATTAATGGCGAGTAATGATTTTGAAGTCCTCTTTTTCTGCATTATAATATTTGCTTATACAGAACTTATGCTTTTGAATCTTAAACATATTGTATTCTTCTTAATATTTTATTTGCAATCTGCAGTGATTACACTTAGTTTTTAATCTCTACCTGATATTGCTTTGGTTTCCTTTTTTAGGTGGGTTGGGGTTGGGAAGGAAAACATGTGGTGGTGTTGTTAGCTTGTCATACCTTTTTTGTACTTAATATGGCCTTTTTCCCCTTCTAATTGTGCATGTAAATTGACAGGTTTCTTGCCTCTGCTCGTCAATTAGCAAAAGCTTTGGAGGTACCTTTAGTTAATGATTTGGGATACACAAAGAGATATGTGCGATGTCTCCAGGTAGTACCTGCTGCAATTTTTCGTATTTTCATGATTTACTCTGCAAATTAGTTACTGACGCACTATTGAGTAGTTGAAATTTTTTGAAGATATACTTGAGTTCAAAGTAGCAAAGTTACTTTTAGGTGCAATTTTTGTTGTCAATTTAACGTTGGTCCAGTGCATTTGTTTAAGCTTCTGATTGTATGGTGCATGTTATATGCTAACCTTGTTATGGAATATACTGGAGTCCAATTTGGGTGTAACTGGCTGCTCCATGACTTCTGTAGATTGCAATTTCAAATTTTAATTGTAATTGCTCCTTATTTATGCCAGAATACAAAATGGATCACAGTTTTGGATTTGAAGTGTACATGCTGCTGGATTATGCAAAAATGATAAATATATATTCAAAGAATTGATTGTGGTGCTTCAGACAATAAAGTCACAGCATATCTTACTTTCTTTGCTTGATATGCTCTTTCAATTAGCATGCATTACTAAGATTTTGGGTTCATTGTATTGGAGTGAACTGATCTGACAGCTAGCAAATATGAGTTTAACATTATGGGTTGCACCTGAAACTGCAGTTTCCACACACTTTGTTGAAATGGATTAATTTCAAAAGTGGATGAAAATTCAGGTCAACCATATGAAAAGCAAGTGAAATTTCTATGCCAAATAAGTATTAGTTGATGAAATTTTACAAGATCAAGTAGGACAATTACTGGTGCCATTTTGTAATTTTCATTCATCAAAAAATACACAGGAGCCATTTTGTTATTTTTTGAACTGCACATCCCACTTTTAACTGCAAAAATAGTATGATTGATTGATCTAAGTGATTTTTTTTTATTATTATTTATTTTAAAAAAAGGGTTAGACAGATCATGATTTTTCCTTTGTATTTTTGTGGAGCAACCTGCAGATATCAGAGGTAGTAAAGAGTATGAAGGACTTGATTGATTACAGCCAAAGGACTGGGAAGGGTCCAATGGGTAAGTTTTCTTGCTCTATATCCGGTGTATGTGCTGTTTCATTTGTCTTAAGACTTGCAATATAAAATTTGTTGTCTTCTTTTATTGGTAAGCGTACATGTAGTTGTTCTAGCTTCAGAAAGTGTGTAAGTCTTAAATCAAAAGGATGGAGGAAAAGGAAACCTGCTATGTGGGCAGTATCCCTGATTTCATGGTCATTTGTCTATGATGGGTCATTAAGGTGGGTGATTTAGATTTTCCGTTTGCTTTTTATTGGTATTAGATTGTTGTGACCCAGGCCCCCATAAGCCCAAGTCACACCCACACACCTTAGCGGACTTGCCATACAAGTCTAAGGGTTACATTAGGCTCATAAGTGAGAAGGCCTCTTGTTCCACCAAAAGGAATTCCTAGTAGTGGTGGGTGCTCATTACACTTATAAACCACTAACTAGCTAGCCAATGTGGGATCGTAACATAGATATGATAATGCCCGCTCATTCATGCATATATACACATGGTGACCCCTTTTTTTGTGACCTGTGCTTATCCTATTGCATAATCTGATGATTATATAGAAAAACAGCTTCTAGATGGTGAATGAATCAGTGACAGGCCAGTGCCGAAAAGAGTTACGAGAGCAACTTGCCTCCTATCACTTCTTCTAACCATGTGCCACTCTATTGGCAACCAAGTTCACTGCCGGGGCAATTGCCATGCTTACCTTCCCTCCCACTCAACCCCCCCAACTCTTTTTTTTTTTTTTTTAATTATAATTCTTTTAAAATTGTTTAAAAATCAAAGATTTTCTATTTAATTAGAGGTAAAATAACTTAAAATCATAACAAGTTGTAAAATTTTTCCCCTTTTACTTTTTGAGAACTTGTTAAAATCTTACCCGATTTATTTTGTTTTAGAAGTATATTAAAATTTTTCCCCTCCTTATTATCATATGCTAGCTTTGCCCGGGTTCACTGCCAAGATTTCTGAAGACCCTCCTTCCCACTTCCTCAACCAAGTCTCATAAATTAGTTTGCAGCAAAGGAAGCAAATTTTGACTCTACTTGTGAATCCAAGTGGACATGCCCTTAAAAAGTGACTCGGACTTGACCAACCTGCAGATAACCCATTTGATGATCCGACCTACCTGATTCATTCTATGATCCATGTGACTTAATCGATTTATGATTGGTTTATGCTATTTATGATTTTATGACATTTATATAATTTAAATATGAAAATAATTGTTTGAGTTTATACATGTAGTTTTTTTAATTGAAAACGTTAAAGAAAAGTTAAAAAAAAATGTTACATCTTGATTTGTTTAATAATGACCCATTTGGGTCATTATTCAATCCAACATATTTAAACCTATATATAACAACATTTTGACTCATTTATGATTTAACCTACCATGACCCAGTTTGTTTGTTGGGTATAGTTAGCAAGAATCATTATGAGTTACTAAAGTACAAACTATATGTGTTAAATACAAAAGAATGAACTCTAGTTGAAAATATAGGACAAGTTTCAGGATTTTTTTATAATATCTTCCGGTACAAAAGAATGAACTCTAGTTGAAAATATAGGACAAGTTTCAGGATTTTTTATAATATCTTCCGGTCTCGTGAACCTAGATTATTGTGTTAGTTGTGCTTTTTTTAGCATATTACTAGTTCAATATTAATTTCATGTTTTTACTTGTAAAAACAAAATATTTCATTATGTATATGAATTTCTGCTAAGTTAATTTGTAAACAAACACAAATTTGTTCATAAATCTTTATCAACATAGCTTAAAAATATATCTTAAAAATATATTTTGAAGAATTTATATTCAACATTACTAACATCTCAAAGAGAAACTGTAAAATCTTTTTATATATAAAAATAAAATCAATATCAATTTTACATTTTTAATTTTCTTAAAAATATAGTGTCATTATTTTAATAGTCTAAGTAATGGTGTAAAGGCAGATAACTGAAGATTTTGAGAAAGTTTTTGATTACTCTCTTATGTGTTAAAAATGAATTCACGTAGATATTTATATAGAAGAATTTAAGTCTAACTAGGAAAGATACAGGAGTGGCAATAATATCATCTCAACAAATTAGAAACTAAATATATCTGTCAGTATTTCTCCTTAAATTGGGGCAAAGATATCACACATGCCCAATTGAAAAGTCTGATTGGATTTTTTTTGTAAATAAACCAGCTAGTTACTTTTTGGATGACACATGAAACAAACTTACGACACCATTTGTAAGTTTTTCCTTGATGAAGTGTCAATCAATTTTAATGTGTTTTGTTCGGTTATGTTGAACAGGATTATGAGCTATATTAATACCGGTTTTGTCACAATATAAGGATAGTCTTTTTTCAGACAGTCTTAATTCTTCTAGTAGCTTAGCCAAAGGAGTTCACAAACATCTTGAGGTATGGCCCTCTATTATGCTTCAATGCTCGATCTAGCAACTATACTTTGCTTCTCCAAGTGACTAAGTTTTCTTCTACAAGTGTACAATAGCCTCACATAGATCTTCTGTCATCTAGAGATTCAACTCAATCTTCATCTATAAAGGCTTCTATTTGTAGGTGACCATGTTTGGAGAAAATATCTTTCCTAGGGGCAAGCTTCGAATACTGCAAAATGCAGAAGACACCTTGCATGTGAGAATCTCGTGGATTATGCATGAACTAACTCACCTAGCTGATTGAATAGGCTATGTCTAGCTTAGTGTATGAGAGATAAATGAGTCTTTTAATTAATCTCTGATATTTTTCCTTATCAACAAACTCTCATACTTCTACTTGTAGCTTGTGGTTGCTCTCAAGAGTGATTCTACGAGTTTGCAACCCGTTATATCAGTTTTTTCCAAGAGATCCGGGATACTTCTCAAACAGACAAATTCTTTTTTTTTTGATCTGGCAACCTCATTTTCTAAGAAGTACTGTAATTTTCCATATCCTTGATCTCAATTTTTTCGGCTAACAGCTTTTTCAATTGGGTCATCTCCTCTCTGTATATTTTGTCATTACTATTTAATCAACATAAACTATACGAGGGTGTTTTATCCTTATTATGTCTTACGAAGAGACTATAATCAACATTGCTTTGTTGGTATCCAAAAGAAATTATGGTTTTGCTGAATCTATCAAACCATAATCTGATGGGGGATTATTTGTATCCTTAGTCTCACTAGACTGTGTATAGAATGAGTAGGGTATCATTTCAAAGGGAACGGGGTAAATTTTATATTAAAACCACAAAGAGTAGATGGATAGGTAACAAATAAAATGAAGATTATGTATTTAATTAAATATTTAAAGTATTTTGCATAGATTGAATTAAATTGGATTAAAGATGACTTAAATGATAGTATGAATATACATTAGAAATAAAAGGAGCAATTCATTTTAGAACAAGTATAGGTAATTGTATAAATAAAGTGACTGTAGAATTTAGCCAAGATTCTTTAAAGCATCTCTCATTGTCATTAAAGGTGTTTTCATTTAAAGTCTATAAGCACTCTCGTGTCAGTATAGAGATAAACAAAAATTATGAAGCTCAGTGCCAATTCTTTAATCCCTCATAGAAAATTCCTTATATCTAAGTGAATTCAACACTTTAAGTAAATTCATTTGTTTTTCCATCAATAAATTCTAACTCTCGTTGCGAATAAATTGACTAACATGCCAAATATGATTATCAAGCATACATAGCAAATTAATGCTCACAAATGGATTTAAGTCATACTTCATTCATAATAATAATAATAATCATGTTCTTAGATAAATACTACTGCATATTTGTAATGTACAAAGGAAACTAGCCAAAATATATACACTTGAATTAAAAATAGACGAGAAAGAAATTTAAACACTCCCCAGAGTTTTACTTTTTAATTAGACATTCTGATATATTTTTTATTCCTTTGGCTTTGTTCCTTTGTCATCATCTAAAACTAAGTAAAAATGTTTATCCAAAACAATAACTATATATCTCTAAAACTGATTCATCTCCCTCCTTAGCATCTTGGATCCCTATTTATAGAGAGAATAGCTCTTTAATCATGCCTCTTCCGATTAGGTGTGAAAATGAAAGGTTATCATGAAAATTCCTGATGAAAACACTTGTTGGTTGAGGAAAAACAGGTTGAAGAGTTGTGTCGTTTGGGAGCAGGTGCATGTACCGAGTCGTGAAGGCCAGCACGAGTCGTGATCCATCAGCCTTTGTGTCACTCGTGTAGCTCTTCATGAGTCGTGCAATATGCCTTTGTTCTTCTTGGCGACCGACTTGTGATCACCTGTCCAAGTCGTGCTCTCCTGTCTGAGTTGTGAACTTCCTTTCGAGTCGTGCCCTGCTGCCATCTGTTATACTCGTGCACCTTCTCACTAGTTGTGCACTTCTTCACGACTTGTTTGCTCCTTCCTTTTTGCATCCAAATTACTCTACAATGCAAATAAACACATGAACTAGAGAAAAACACAAAATATAAATGATTAAACATACTTAACTACCTAAATTAAAGAAAATATACACTAAATAATAGACCATTTTATATGGTTTTCACCATGTTCATCATCAAATAAAGGAGGTCTCCATATATACGTGTTCTTCTTAGTTCCCATGAAGAAATGCACTCTTCGCATCATTGTGGCAAGTCCCAATCAAGATTAGTTGCACAAGATAACAAAATATTGACTGTGTTCATTTTAGCAACAGGGGAAAATATCTCTTGGTAATCCACTCATAAGGTTGAGTGAATTCTTTAGCCACCAATCTAGCTCTGAACCTGTCAATCGAAACATTAGCTTTATATTTTAAAGTAAAAATTCACTTGCAATCAACCAATTTCTTGTTTGGTGCAGAAGTAACCAGTTCCCAAATCTCGTTTATAAATAAAGCCTTCTTTTTTTCAATCATAGCTTGCTTGCACTTTGGATTTATAAAAGCTTCCATCCAATCCTATGGAATAGATACAAAAGAAGTATACAAGGCAAATGCTCTATATGAGGGGAATAAGAAATTATAGGAGATAAAGTTATGTTTGGTAGAGGACCTAATCCATTTTCTATGAGCAATAGGCATATCCAAATTATTGGTGGAATCAAAATTTAAAAATGACGAAGGCTATGTTGCATGAAGGCTTCTTCTATCCTATTTCTCCTCAAATATCTCATCAATTCAGGCCTATCCAAACATCCAATGGCCCCCCCCTTGGACAGTATTCTTCTCTTGAACTCTAATAGTTTCCTCCGAACTTGTTCTTTCACAAAACTCTCCTTTAGGATAAAGGTAATAAAGAGTTATAATAGGTACCATCTCTTTTCTCTCATTACTCTCTCCTTGAAGAGGTGATTGGATAGTACCCAAGTAAGATTCATCTTTTCTAAAAGTCACATCCATACTGACAAAATACTTTTTAGATAGAGGATGGTAATATTTGTAACCCTTCTGTGTTAGAAAATATCTAATAAACACACATTTAAAAGCCGTCGGATCTAGCTTGCCAACATTCCTTATATGAACAAAACAAACACATCCAAACACTTTGGGGGAGCAATATAAGCATTTTTCTTGTAATACCTCTAAAAGCCTTTTAAAGTTGGGAATTTTGAGAGACGTTATATTGATAAATAGCTGCTAAAATTGCATTTCCTTAGTAAGACTTTGAGATATTCATAAGAAACATAAGAGATTTAGCCACTTCCAACAGATGCTTATTTTTCCTTTCAATTATCCCATTTTGTATGGTAGTATGAGGACTCCAACAAGTGCCTATTTTTCCTTTCAGTTATTCCATTTTGTATGCTAGTGTGAGGACAACTAGTTTGATGTATGATCTCCTTGTGCTTCAAGTAAATACCAAACATAGTATTTATGTACTGTGTGACATCATTTGTTTTCAGAATTTTACTTTCGCATCAAATTGAGTACAAACCATTTTATTAAAATATTGAAAGTAAGAAAACATATCACTCTCTACTTTTATGAAATATAAACAAGTTATTTTAGTGCAACAATCGATTAATGTAACAAACCACTGGCTATCCGATAATGAAACATTTTTAGTAGGTCCTCAAACATCAGAACGGATAGTAATAAAAGGAACAAAAATTCTAATATTACTAGTATTACTCAATGGATAAGAACTCCTAGTGTGTCTAGCAAATTCACAGGCATCACAAACCAAAGAATCAAACTCAGCATTTTTAAACAGATTAGGATATAATTTTTGTAAGATAAAAACGGATGGATATCCTAACTGTCTATGCAATTGAATGATTTCTTTATTAATATCATTACTCTCTCCCATAAAACCTTGCCTTTTATCAGGAACTAGGCTACTATTGTTGTTTAAGATATACGAGTCATCTTGCAATCTACTAGTGCCAATTTTCTCTCCTATTTAAAGATTCCGTAAAATACAATGTGTAGAAAAAAAATTTACTTCATGGTTAAGAAAATTAGTTATGGAACTAACAAATAAGAGGTTAGCAGGAAATTGAAGTACATGAAGAAGAGGAGAGTATAATGGTTTGAGTACAGTTAATAGAACTTGTTTCAAATATTGGAGTAAGAGACATATTTGCTATTCGGACATTATCTCCTTTTATAGTTGGAGAATAAGAAATAAAATCTCTTAAAGGACCTGCCATATGACTATTTGCACTAGAATCTACAATCCATTTATTATGATTGGAAGGAAATGGTTTACCTAATTTCATAATATTGGATGAAGAGGTAGTGAGTTTTTCTTTTCTCTTAAATGAATTAATTGCCTTATTGTCCATTATAGTAGCAAAAAAATTGCTAGGATAGCAAAAAGAAAGAGAAACAGAAAATATGGAAAGGAGGCCTAAAAACTGAGATGACAGTTTGAGGCCGGAAAACACCTAGACAGATGCGGAAAGGGGAGGCGAATTGATCGGAGATGAAATCAGCAGCAAACGGTGACCTGAAGTGACATCTCGCTTCCCATATGCTGCTGCGTGAATAGTATCATTGGGGTTTTAAGCGACGGGCGAGACCACGTGCAAAGTTGAACGGCAGCAAGACTCTAGGCAAAGGCCGGACAAGGCCTGGGTTTCCTTCCTAGGGGGTTGGTGTCGCTGGAGAGGGAGATAAACTCAACCTCTTGAAGCTTTTCAAAATTGGTATACTAGAAAAAACGAACCTAAATGCAAAAGGAGTAAACTCAATCTCTTTCAAGACACAAAGCTTTGATACCATGAAAATTTTGAGAAAGTTTTTTATTACTTTTTTTGATTACTCTTTTATATATTAACAATGAATTTAGATAAATATTTATACAAAAGAATTTAAACTTAACTAAAAAAATACTAAAAGGACAATAATATCAAATCTCTACAAATTAGGAACTAAATATATCTGTCAACAAAGTTCAAATTTCACGATTACTGTAAATATTATCATATACATTTGTATGATGAGCAATGGGGAGACAAAGAAGTTAAGTAATGACTTGGTTTTGTTCAAATTGCTTCAGCAGTTGCAACTGGGGCCAATTAATACTTAGTTAACATGCTTGCCCCTCAATAATAGGTGTGACCAAAGAAGTGTGCAGTTACAGAAAACTCTGCCAAAAGAAATCTTCACCATCTTGTATAGCTTTAATAAACTAGCATCAATCTTTCTCGAGTGTTCTTTGTGTGTTTTCTTTCTATTAATAGATTTCATTTGCATGTTAGGATATGCTAGCCCTGTTGGCTGTCAGAATATGATTAGAACAGAGATATGTCAATGATAATTGATAAGAAGTTTCAGTGGTTAAACTTGGTCTTAATCTTGAACCTATGGACAGAAAAGGTTTCTGGAAGTCTATATCGGAGAAGTTTTTTTATACAAACGGTTAACTAGATGAACAAATATCATGGAATTGCATATCCTTTGCTTTGATTGCAAGGGAGCTTCTAAGGGGTCCATTTCTACTTTTTGGCACAGATTTCCTTTATAGAAAATTGCTAACTATACTTTTTAGTTTTTACCCAATATAGTAACTTTTTATTTCTTCTCCAGAGAGTTTGGCACAGTACCCTCGCATGTATGGGCCATCATTGGGGCTGCATTGTTCAGTTCAGCAACCTGAGGAGCAGCAACATATTAGAGGACATACCATGAACAATGATTGCCATCTTGGACAGACAAATGCGATTCACTCTTCTACGAGCAGTGGTGCTGCAAGTGCAGACAATTCTTATGGTATGGTTTCCACCACTTCTATTGCTACTCTTGGTGGGCTTGGCCACCAGAATTCCATGAACTTTGGGACTGAAAACCAGATGAATAACCCAGGCAGTCCATATACAGGGACTCCTCTTCAGATTCCATCTGCTGGCTCTTCAACCACTCCGCAACCAGCTCAACCTAATCCTTCTTCACCTTTCTCATCTTCAACTCCATCATCATCCAATAATCTTCTCCCAACTTCTCATAGCATGCAAACAACATCCACCATTGCAAACAATGCAGGTTCTGCAACTTCACCTACTCAAGTGATGATGCAACAAACATTTCAGTCACATGAGGTCGATCCAAGTGATTCACTGACTTCTGTTGAGAAAATAGTACAAGATATAATGATTCCTTCACAACTTAGTGGGGAACATGGTGTGGTTAGTGCGGATTGTGAAGGGAAGAGTATGAAGAAGATAAATGGGCTTGAATTCAAAAAACAAAAATTCCTAAGCTGTGGCAATTGCCCAGAAGGCAGTGCTATGGTAGATTCCAATTCAAGTACTACGGGTGCAGGGTTTTGTAGCTCGGGTTGCGGAGATGATCTCTCTTCCACTACTGCTGAAATCAAAGATGCTGTGAGAAACAACTCTGGGACTTTGACTGGAAGGTTGAGCATGCCATTCATGCATCATGATACTCGGATGAACGACCAGCTCAACCAGTTAATTGATGGGCTTGAAGCAACAAATGGATTTCTTGATAACCAGTTCGGCTGGAGATCTCCCCGAGGAGGTTAGTTTTGTTCTCATATACCTGGCAATTGCTTTGTACATTTTGATGATATAGTTCTGTGGTATACAAAGTGACTGTCGCATCCTTGGAATTAATTGCCTCCAGCGTTTTGGAGCTAACATCTATAGTTGCAAAAAATTGTGTCTGGCTCAATGGGTAGAGGAAAAAAAGATTATATATATATATATATATATATATATATATATATATATATATATATATATATATATGCCTTTCTCGTGTACATTTTTCTTTTAGTATAAAATTTCAGCCGTGTGTGTGTGTGTCTATATATATAGAGAGAGATATCCAATTGGGGTTTCCATTTTGCTGGTTTTGATATGCATGTTTTTATATTGATTTACTTGTTCGTCTCCGTAGCTTTTAAAATGAAGAACCGGGGTTAAGCCATGGGCCAACATAACTAGTTAATTTCCATATACAATGGAAAACAGAATGAGCATGCGGTACGATTAGTGCAAATATTATGTGCATCTTAGTCACGCTTGTCTCCTTATTGTGAAATGCTAAAGTCAATAGAAGCCTTAAAATTATAATAAGAACATTTAGCATTTTCAATGGATAATAATTTGGTTTTATTTTGATACGTTGAGATGGTAATCCAAATTATTAGTAATGTTTTATTGCGTAATATTTGATCTAGATAGGGATAAGGTGAATCTTACCCCCAAACAATTGGGGTAACTCTTGCCTTGATCAAGTTTTACCTTTGAATTAACTTTTATTATTGAAATTTGTCTTTTTTTTTTTTTTTAAGATGTACTCTCTTCGTTTTTTATTTATTATTTTTATTATTTTTATTAGGATTAAAAAATAATAAAAAGATTTAAATTTAATATTAAATTACGTGATGAAAATTAAATTATCAAATTTAATTGGTTTTAATTTTATTAAAAAGAAAAATAAATTAAAAAAATAAATAAAATTATATTGAAAGTATAAAAATAATAGATAAATAGAATTTGAATTTTATTCAAAAGTGACGTATAAAAGTGAACGGAGGAAGTAAAATATAGAGAAAATTACATAAATTATCATTTTTTTAATCATAATTTTTAAAAATACATCATCTCTTAAAAAAATTTAAAATTGCATTTTTTTTATTTTTTGTTTTTTAAAACACCATTTTTTACTTTAAACCTCCATCCAATCTCGGATACAACTTTTCGACGGCAATGCTCAGAGGTTGCTATGGATGATTTGTAGAGAATGCATTTAGCGTAGCAAACAAGTCCGATTAAAGCAACCACCTCAGATTTGGACTTTTCATCGACTTGATTTTGGAGTTCATCTACGAGATTGTTGATTTCATCTTTGCAGTTTGAAGAATTTTGCAATCCTAATTGATTAAATATCTACGTGAGCTTAGATTGATCGGGCACGATCTCGTTCTTGATCTGTTAAAGCATGGTTAACAATGCACGCCTTAGATTATAATCTTTGGGATCTAAAGAAGGTTTTGCCATTGAGCATTGTTTTTTTAGCAAAAGGATGAGTTCTTGAACATCTTGGCTCAATCCAATCTCTTTGACTTGAAAAACATCCAAAAGCGTTGATAATTCAAGTGTTAATTCATGAAAGCAGCCAGCCACAGACTCTATTTGAATTAGGAACCACATCTTGCTTCCATTAGAGCAATCATTAATGAGACTTTTGATTCTTTGTAAAACTATATACATTTCTTCAAAGCAGAGTAGAGTAGGAGACAAAAAAAAGGAATTGGATTTCGAAGAAGCTCATCGAAAAAGATTACTAAAAGCTCAGATTTGTGGATAATCGAAATAGTTTTACGGTTTAGAAGGAATTGGATAGGTTTAAGAGATGAAATTTCTTTGGATAGAATAAGTAGGGATTGTACAAGTTTTTGGTCGGAGAAGTTTGGAGTGATAAAAGCTCCGACGGACGGTTGTTGTTTTCTTGGCGGAAAAATCTTAGGGGACACCGTATGAATCAGAAGAAGTTGAATGATGATTATTTTTTTGGTCATGCAAAAACAAGATATGAAGAGCAAGCAAGTTCAGGAAAATAGGGTTTGAATTTTGATTAAAGAAGAAGAATAAAAATATGGGTTAGGTTGAAATGCATGAATATCTATTCAGATAACAAATGATACACGGGTATACCTGGTATACCCATTACAGATAATGCATAAAAATCTGGCATAATTTTTTTGTTTTTGTTTAAAATGTAAACTCTATTTTATTATTATTTTATTCTTCATTTGAATAGTTTTGTTTTTTTCTTTTTTAAATTTTCTTGAATTGTTTTTTTGTAAACTAGTATAATGAGGGCACTAGAACTCATACAAGCCTGGAATTTCTGCCAACAAGCCTTACCAAATTAAGCTTGCGTGATAGTTTGTTAAAGCATGATATTTATATCGTAATAAGGACATATTAAAATTATTATTGTTGATGATAAATTTTTCATGCAATTATGATGAATTTGTTGTTGATTTTTGAAGTTCAATTATAGAATTTGCATTTATACTATTGTTGGAGTTCAAATATAAAAAATATATACTAAAATTTAAATTTCAGATTTTAAATCCTATTATATTTTTTGGTATGCCGGTGGGTATACCGTCTGGTATATCAAATTCTAGAGTGAAAATCATATTCTGAAATTTGGTATACTTGGTATACTAGCAGGTATATCGAGTAGTATACCCGGTATACCGGCCGGTATACCAAAAAATGGAATGTAAATATGTTTTGAAATTTGGTATACCGGATGGTATACCCTAGTATACCATCTGGTATACCAAAAAATATAATGCAAACATGTTTTGAAATTTGACATACTGGATGATATATCGGGTATACCGGCCGGTACACCAAAAAATAGAATGCAAAAATGTTATGTTTTTTGGTATACCGGCCCATATACCAGGTATACCAGCCAGTATACCAAATTTTAGAATGCAACTCATGCTCTCTTTTTTGTATCTGATTTTTGTATTTAAATGCATAAGTTATAAATTTAATTAAATTTGTTGTTTCTAACATTTCTCAATCAGTGTAAGATATAAGGGATATGCTGTGAGATTGAAGTCCCTTTTCTTTAATTCCAAGTAAAATATCATGCTATTGTCATCATTTAATTATAATGGACAATCTTTGACAAAATATTTTGTATTGAAATGAATTATTTATGTATTGATTTTTAATTGATATGATATTATACCAACAAAATTTTCATAGCTACAACCATTTGGTATAAATACTTATTTGACTTCAAATCCTTTAAATTTGTTATCACTGGTTCATTCTCCTTTATATTTAATCAAAACTGGAATATTATCCATCTCTGTATTAAAAAATTATCAAAATACAATATAAATAAAATTTATTAGCTATGAACATTTATAAATTTTAAAAAATAAGAGGGGCAATTGCCCTCCTTCTCAACTATGTGGTTGCACTACTAACTGTGAAGTAAAGAATCAAATGCTAATGTAGAGTGTAACGATCCATATCAGTATAATTATAAGAAAAATGTATTTGTATAAATAAAAATAAGTATGAATGGAATTAAAGCTCGAAGGCACACCCCTTATGATACTTTCCAATACAGAATTCCAACCACCGTGAGTTACAAACACACCGACTGTAGTATGTGCTAAGACCTCCATTTGAGGAGTCCATGGCACCACTAGGGCCTTGTGATTTTGTACTATCAATGAACCAATTTGGCAAGTGTACCTTGGCATAATCTTTAAGTGACCATATAAAGGTCACCTTGGTGTCTTCTATTGCCTCAACTAGTGCTGAAAGTTCAATGGGGTGGTGGTGTTGCTACTGTCCCAAAGGCAATGTAGGCCACAGATGTAGGTTTTTACTTATGAAGCCATGGTATGCAACCATATGTGTCAGCTAGTACAGTAGATGGTGGTGACAATAGATTACACGGTCCAATACAAAGAATTTTCTTGAATTTTGATTTCAAGTCATTTGTTGTGATGGGCTCCAACTCCTCAAATGAGTTTATGGAAATTGCATCTACTTTGGCTACCATCATGGCCATTTTACGTAGCATTTCAGAGAAAAATGATCCCAAGTCTCCAAAGAGAACTCCTTCTTGTAAATCTCCAATTTGAATTTTTGACATTCCTAAAATCATATTTAGGGTTTCATTATTCCCCGCTACACCTGTATTTTTCACAAGTAATTTATCAATTTATAGCATCAAGACCAGACCTTTCCACTCTTAAACATTACAAGTTAATTATACTCATTCTACCTAAATATGTCACTAACTGTCAATATTATATTACCTTTAATATCAATTTTATTCCATCCGCTATCCTTCAATCCAATTAAATTGTAATTAGGCATTATGCCTCACTTGAAAGGGGTCAGCCGTAGAAGAGTTGATCCCATTCCTTAAGCTCTGGGGAGCTACCTTCATGAACAACTCAATTTTCTCTTAGGACCTCCCCATAAAAATGTGATCTTTAGGGACACCATCCCAAAAGTCGCAAAATTTAACATTTGGTTGAATCTTGTAGCCGAAAAAAATGACCCGTTGAGATTTTTGGGGATAAAGAAAGAAGAATTAGGTATTCGAAGAAGAAGGGAAAAACTCGAAGAAGAAAGGAGGTAGAGATGAAAAGTTTGTGTAAAATTAAAAAGGGAATATTTAAAATAAAATTTAAAAAAAGGTAATGTTAAAAGGGAAAAAAAGATGATATTTTTAGTTAGGATTTTTTTTTTTTGTAGTTTTGTGAAACTCCCTAAAACATAGATGGCAAACCAAAGAAATGGAAACTAATGAGATAAAATCCAAGTCAAATGTAGTGTATTATTTTCTCTCTCCAATTCAGCTTCCATGTCTCATTTGAAAGGGGTTGCATGGCATTTTGAAGTGCTGGTCACCCTCATATATAATTTATCCATTTTTTGTCACCATCATGGATAAGCATTAAGGTTTATTTGAAAACGATAGAGGTCTAACCACTGACAATGTCGCAACGATCTAAAAGCTTGAGCTCACAAAATTTTGGGAATATATAGTATTCTAATGCTGAAGGAATGATGAATGTATGTGGATGCAATTTGAAGGCTATAAGGTTGACATCATAAACTCCTCAAATACATAGCAGGTGATTATACACATTGCATATGGAAATATCATGCATATTCGTAGCGTCTCAAAATTGTCAAAAGATATTTTTCCACATCCTCAAAATTGTCTTCAATTTCAACCTTTCTTACCGGACTCAACATTCTTGACTTTGGCGACGTTTGCATTATGGAGTTCCTCTTGGAGGTGTGCAAATGGTCGGTTCAGTTTGGTTTTTAATAGAATCGAAAATCAAAATTTGGGAAATATGAGAACCAAATCGAAATCGAAATTTATAGAATCGAAAATCGAATGCACTGAAATAATTTCAATCAGTTCGGTTTGGTTCAATCAATTCTGGATCAAATATGGGCTTTTTAATTGGATTTTTAACCTAATAGGCCCATAAACTAAATTAACTTATATTTGACAAAATATAATCATTTAATATAACTAAAATTAAAATAAAATACATAAATTTATTATATTATGTTCACAATAAATATTATCCAAAATTATATTAAAATATATATTGTTAAAATAATATTTAAAAAATACATTAAAAATTCTCTCATGATTTTGTCAGTTTGTAATACAAAGATCATTTCAATTTTATGAGCTATGATGAAATGTTATTTAAAGAAAAAAAAGTAGTGAATTAAATTTTTTTAAAGTAAAAAAAAACTATTAAAACAAAACTGTTAAAGTAAAAAAAAATTGAGAAAACAAAAAATAAATTAAAAAAAAAATTGGAGGAAACCTTCCCAGCTTGGATTTGAACTTGGGACCTCATGGTTTTATTTGTGATTATACACCACTCATCCAAATTGTAATTTCTAAAGGATTAATACTACAAAATATATATGTATAAAAATTTCGTTCGGTTTGGTTTTTTCAATTTTTAAATTTTAAGAATCGAACCGTACCGATTAAATCGATAAAATTGAACAAATCGAAAATGAAATAACTGAACCAAACATATCAAAATTGATTCGGTTCGGTTCTACACATCCCTAGTTCCTCCTTTTGTACCTTAAGGTCATGTTTGGTATGAAGTATTGTAATGTAATGTAATGGTTAATGTATTGATTACTTTGTTTGTTAATTCAATTTTTTTTTTTACAATGTATTGCAATCATAAATATATATATAATCATCAATACATCAATAGATGTATTTCTTAATTCATAATATTTTATGATATTTTTCATTGCATTTTTTACTATATTTTTTTTTCTAAATGTAAATCGTACCACCGCTGCCACCATCCTTGTCAATAATGTAATGCCTGCAAAATTATAACTTATATGAGTAGCACTTTCTAGCAATGAGTGGTGATACATGGGTGAATAATACCACCTCCAAGTCACCGAAACATATAAAATTTTTATTACACCACTGAAAAGTACTATTTATGATGAATCCAGTGATATAATTTGAGGTAAAATGAAGTTATTTAGGTCATCAAAAGTCAAAAATAAAAATAAGTAACGGAACTGTAAAATGTTGACCAGCTAAAAAATGTTCTACGAATCTTAAAAAAAAATATTCTGATCATATGAAATCTCTTGAAATAGTGTTAATGAATTTTTAAAAGTGAAAAATTAATATTTGGATAAACCCGAAAAATTGGCTTTTAAATCGGTAATTTAATTTTCAACTTTGAAATATAACTAAACGAACTTGTTTTATGCTGAAATTCGAAAAACAACCTAAATAATATTTTTGGAATAATTTTGGTAAAAATTTAATGACAAAATAAATTAAATCAATTATAAGTGGACAAGTGGATTAATCATGGTCATTTGATAAAAAACTTGATGATCAAATCATGGCTATTGATCAAGCCATATATAAGCATCATACATTTGAGATTTTCAACCATTTTTCACTTACATTCCCATCTAAATATAGAAATGTATTAATTTTTACATTATATTACTAATGTAACCAAGCATAATAATGTAATCACAATTACATCACATTCCATTCCATTACATCTCTTAATCATTACGTTATCTAATATATTAGAATTAATTACCTCTTACCAAACATAGTCTAAGCTTCTTTTCCACTCGTATGGCTCTCCTCGACACCTCTTTCATTACTTCTATTATCTTTTCGGCCATGAGCTATCTCAGTACATCATTAGAGATGTTGATGGACTTGTTGTTGTAGCTTGGACCCATTGTATCTAATTTATCCTCATCTAAGTTGTCCATAACTATCATGGATTCAACTAGAAGGAGCCATGGTGGCTGAAATGGTCAAAGGTCATATATAGCATATTATGCCATATATACATGATATGCATAAGAGTCCTAGAAACCTTCCAATCATATTTTTTTCCACTCAGTATGACACTTTCAAAATCTATATTAACTTTGTTTATATATATTCACGGCATAAATATATATTCATGATAAAAATAATTATTTTATCATGTCTATCGTGTCTAATATATTACCATTAGAACTCTACAAATACAACCGAAATCAAGGGATAGATCATCTCTGGATAATTTCTCTAACCAGGAACTAAAATTTCTTCTAGGCTTGACCTCATGTTTTTTAGAAAGACATTCCTACTCCTTAGAAATATCTTTACTCTTCTAATTTCAGCATACTATTCTTCCCACAATATTTGTTAGAAATTAAACTTAGTTTACAAGATATTTCTAGTGTACAATTAGTTATAAATTGTCAATATTTGACTTGGTAAATCAAATCGATTTTGAATTGTAACTAAAAAAAGGGATAAAAGCCCAATAATTTTAGTTGACATAAAGTTGCCGCCCAAAGAAAGAACAAATTTATTGGCTCTATAGATATGTCCATGCATTAGGCCATTAAAATTGCATGCAATTAAAAAAAATAATAAGTGTGAATGTGTAGGTGAACCAAATAGAAAGTTTTGGTTGGTTAGCTTCAACAAGCTAATGTATAATGAGTTTTGGGTTGTAAGAGTTTGTAGTGTGATTTGTATTTGTAAAATTTGTATTTTTCAACTAATAAACTTGTGAATGTGTATTTGGATATCAAAATCCATGTTTAGATAATTTTATATTTGCAAACATCTAGTATTAAAGCTCGATTAAAGTGTTCAAGTAGATCAAAATAGCTTCAAGTTCAACAATTGAAGTTCAACAAGTTTAACCAATGCAATTATCAATTTTCAAGTTTGATGGCAAAAATAATTTTGCAATGTGGAAACACTTCATGAAATTATGTTTGAGAAGCAATGAATAGCAAAATTTTTGAAAAAGGCTTAGTAGAAGAAGAAAAACCGACTCGTTCACTAAATAAAAAGGCTTTATTTTTAATTTGTCAATTTGTTGAGTTATGAATTTTTGAAAAAATATTTCATGCTAAAACAATAAAATAAGGTTTGGAATATTCTGCTCAAAACTTATGAATGAGCAGACATAGTTAAACAAACAAGAGTACAAGGTTTAAAAAGGCAATACGAGCTAATGGAGCAAGGAAAAGATGAAAGTATTCATAATTATTTTCACAAATGGAAAAATTGATTAGTGAGATGAAAGCTAATGGTCATGAAAATATAGAAAAAGATATCATGAAAAAGATCATGCGTACATTGACAAGTCGATTTGATTATGTTGTCACAGTCATTAAAGAATCTAAAGACTTTGAGTCCATATGAATATCAATGATTTGCAAGCCTCATTAGAGTCCTATGAAATGCGAATGGATGAAAGATCACCAAATATAATGGAACAAGTTATAAAAGCCCAAGTAAATATGTGAAACGAGAAAGAAATTACAACAGGCAAAACAAAGCACACTCAAAGAAGTTCAAATTTTGGGGTAGAGGAAGCAAAAATTTCAGAACCAATTTTAGAGTAGGAGAACGAGAGAGTGAATATCATCAAGGTAAATCCAATATTCAATGTTACAAGTGCAAAAATTTTGGTTGCTAACAATCTGAGTGCAAAGCACATAATTAGTGCCATAATTGAAAAAAATGGTCATTATAACAAAGAATGTCGTGCTCGAAAATAAGAACAAAAGATAATCTAGTTGGAGTCATTAAGAATAACAACCTAGAGACCCTATTGATGGTCTCATATGAAATTAGCAATAATGGTAATTGTCAATGGTTGTTAGACCAGGGTTGCAGCAATCATTTAAGTGGAAGCAATAAAGCTTTTTTTAAATTAGATGAATCCTTTCATTCTTTAGTAAAGCTTGCCGATAACTACCAGATTCCAGTTTTGGAAAGAGGAAAGACTACTATAAAATTGAAGAATGGATCTTTAAATTATATTTATGATGTCTACTATGCTCCTACCTTTTGCCAAAATCTATTAAGTGTTGGACAACTACTAGAAAAAGATCATGACTTACACTTCAATAAAGATGAATGCGCTGTGAGTGATATGAAAAAAAGGGCATTATTCTAAAGATGAAAATGACAGCCAATCATCTATTTCCAATATATCTTAATTACAGTAATATTTTTTGCTGTAATACTGTGACTATCAATAATAATTGGCTATAGCAAATGCGACTTGGGCACTTGAGTTTTGGAAGCATTAAGTTTCTCACAAACAAAAAGTGGATTTCAGGCTTGCCAACCATTCAACTTCCTAATGAGATTTGTGAGTCACATGTAATTGGAAAAAAGCATAGAAATTCGTTTCCTACAAAGCAATCATAGAGAGACAAACATTTACTAGAGCTTGTGCATTCAGATTTATGTTATATGGAAGTTCCATCAAATAGAGATAACAAATAATTTATTACATTTATTGATTATTATAGTAGAAAGGCATGGATTTATTTTTAGAAGCAGAAATTTGAGGCATGTGAAGTACTTAAAAATTTTGTAACGTATGTTGAAAAACAAAGTGGTTATACTATCAAGATATTGAGAACGGATAGAGGCACGAAATATATTATTTGTGATGATTTCTTAATACAACATGGAATTAAGCATCAATTGACAACTAGGTGCCAAAGAGGAAAAACATAATAATTATGAATATGGTAAGAAGCATGTTATTTTGCAAAAAGTTGCCTTAAAGTTTCTGGGCAGAGGTCATGGCTTGTGCTATCTATATTTTAAATAGGTGTCCTATTAAAAGTGTTCGTGATAACACTCCAAAAGAAGCGCAGAGTGGCCAAAAGCCCAACCTTAGTCATATGAGGGTGTTTGGTTGCATAGCCTATTCACATTTGCTTGATGAATTAAGAAAAAAGTTAGATGACAAGGCAAAAAAAAAATGTATATTCCTTAGTTACAACATGGAAACAAAAATTTATAAGCTTTATAATCCAAAGACTCAAAAAATGATCATAAGTCGAGATGTTACTTTTGAAAAAGATGGAGTATGAGATTGGTCAGAAAAAGAAAAGAAATCATTGCCAGTACCGATGTTCATAAACAATGAACTAGAAATAATTAATTAAACAGAGAGTCATCATCATCTTTAGTTCCTGAAAAGCCAACTCATATTGATCCTGAAGCGTCATCTCCTCTTACTTCACCTTCACTTAGGCACTTACAATGAAAATTTCATCCACCCACTTATTTGAAAGATTATCAAGTAGGTGATGATGATAATGATGATGAATTTATGACCCATTATACTTTCTTTGCAAATTATGATCCAATAATGTTCGAGGAAGCAGTGAATGATGGTCATTGGATTAAAGTAATGGATGAAGAAATATGTGCCATAGAAAAGAATAAAACATCGTAGTTAACCACTTTACTAAAAATAAATAAGCCTATTGTTGTCAAATGGGTTTACAAGACAAAGTACAAGCCCAATAGAGAAATGGAATACTTTAAAGCAAAATTAGTTGTAAAAGGATAAAGCAAAATTCAGGTATTGATTACCTTGAAGTATTTGCACCTGTTCCCAAATTTGATACTGTACATTTAATCATTTCACTAGCTACTCAAAGTAATTGAAAAAGTATCAAATAGAAATCAAACCAGCCTTTTTGAATGGTGTACTTGAAGAAGAAGTATATGTTGAGTAATCACTAGGATATGTAAAGTAAGGAGAAGAATATAAGGTTTATCGGCTAAAGAAGGCATTGTATGATCTTAAACAAGCACTGAGGGAAGATATACTCGTATTGATACTTATTTTATTGAACATGGCTTTCATAAATGTCCATACGAATATGCTTTGTATATCAAGATCAATAGAGAAGGAGACACTATTAGGGGTGAGCAAACTTCGGTTCAAACCAAAAATCTAAACCAAATAAATCGATTTTTTATTTTGGTTCGGTTTTTTGATTTTAAATTTTAGAAAATTTGGATTTTTTTGGTTCGGTTTGATTTTTGAAGAAGAAAACCGTATAAAAAATGAACCGACCAAAATTCTATATAATTAGGTAATTTTTGGGGTTTTTTAATTGAATAATTATTTTGTACATGTAAATTATCTTTTTTTGAGTTGTAAATTATATGAGTACATTTATCAATTATTAATATCTATTTTTTAGGTGATAATTTGAAATTTTGACGATTGGATTGAAAATTAGTTGAATGAAAATATTTATTTAACAGTTTTTATTGTATTATTTATTTTAATTTGGACTTTTATTTTGTACAATTTAGATATTTTTACTTTAGTATATTATGATTTGTAATTTTGTATAATTTTAAGCATAATTTTTTATTTTTTTAAAAAATAGTTTTAATTTTTGATTTTTCGATTAACCGAACCGACCGAAAAATTTGGTTCAGTTAATGAATGTTATTTAAATAATTTGGTTTAGTTCAGTTGGTCAAATTTTTAAAAAATTGATTTTCGATTATTGAACCGAACCAATAATTACACACCCCTAGGCACTGTCATAGTTTGTCTCTGTGTAGATGATTTGATATTTATCGGTAATAAGTCAAGATTGTTGTCGAAATTGAAGAAGGATATGGTTGCTCACTTTGAGATGACAGATATGGGATTAATTTCCTGCTTACTTAGTATCAAGGTAAAGCAAACAAATGAAGGCATATTTATTTCATAACGGAAATATGCAAAAGATGTTTTAAAGAAAATCAATATGGATGTGTGCAAGCCAATTTTAACACCAGTTAAAGAAAGGTTAAAGCTTGCAAAAGATGGCAGTGGTGATTTGGTTGATGCAATAAACTTTAGAAGACTTATCGGAAGTCTGAGGTACTTAACTGAAACTAGGCCAGATATTGTTTACAAAGTGGAAATCATGAGCTCATTTATGGATTCACCACGATAATCTCATTGGCAAGTCGCAAAACAAATTTTAAGATATATTAAAGGTACAATTGATGATGGCGTATTTTATTCAAACAATAAAAATATACGGCTAGTTGGATATACAGACAACGATTGAGCTAGTGACGTTGAAAAGAGAAAAAATACTTTTGCTTATGTTTTTCATCTTGGTTATGGAGTATCTTCTTGGTCTTCAAAGAAACAATAGGTAGTTGCTCTTTCAATTGCAAAAGCGAAGTATATAGCAGTAAGCAAATCGTGCAACTCAAGTGATTTGGCTGCGGATGATGCTTAGTGAATTACAACACCAAAAAAATGGTCCAACGACAATCTATTGAGATAGTAAATCAATAATCACATTAACAAAGAATCCGGTATTTCATGGTTGAAATAAGCATATTGACATTAAATATCACTACATTCGAGATTTGGTTAAAAATAATAAAATTATAATCGAGTATTGCGTATTTCAAGATCAAATAGCAGATATTTTCATGAAACCCTTGAAAGGTGAACTATTATACTAATTGAAGAACATGCTTGGAATGACTAAAGTAAGTTTAAGGGTGGATGTTAGAAATTTAACTTAGTTTACAAGATGTTTCTAGATTACAATTAGTTGTAAATTGTTAATATTTGACTTGGTCAAATACCAACTCAAATTGATTTTGAATCGAAACGAAAAAGGATAAAAAGCCCACTAATATTTAGTTGGCAAAATGTTGCCGCCCAAAGAAAGAACCGACTTATTGGTTCTATAAGTATGGCCATGCATTTGCATTTGGCCATTAAAAATGCATGCAATTAGAAAAGGAATATGCGTGAGTGTGTAGGTGAGCCAAATAGAAAGTTTTGGTTAGTTAACTTCAACAAGCTAACGGCATAACGAGTTTTCGGTTGTAAGAGTTTGTAATAAGAGTTCTATTTGTAAAATTTATATTTTTCAATCAATAAACTTGTGAGTGTGTATTTGGATATCAAAATCCATTTTCTAGGCAATTATATATTTGCCCACAATATTTCTTTTTATATTTATTACTTTATATTAGTTCAAGACTATATATCAATTTTAAATTGAAGTCCATCGTCATCTAAAGAGACCATCACTTCATCGTACGTAGGTTGCTGCTTTTTGCCTTTAATAGATTATTTTTGTTCATTTCTATCATTCTTTTGAGCCCTTTGTTATACTCTCATTCCCTTAAACTCCAATAATTAGGTATTCTGACCAGTCTCTTGTCCTTAGCGTCAATTTACTATTTCAACTCCAAGGTGGATTTTAATTCCTTATCAAATTATTTTTCATAAACTTTTCTTTTTAATTAGTCAAGTCTTCATTATTAGATAACCGAACCCAAACATGTAAAAATCTTACACGTACCATACATCAACAAATATAATCGTTGGATTAAAAGATAATATCTTTCATTCTTCATCCAACGGCTCATATTCATTAGCTTACAGTATGTTAGATACAGCCAAACATCACCCCATTAAAACAAAATATCAGTTTATTGTACGAAAAAGGAAAATAGTAGAAGAGTAGTCCATCCAGGATATCTGTGACTACAAAAGGCGACCCACCAAACCAGAAACAAGCAAAGTATAGCTATCTGCTTCTAATCTTGTATTTTGAGGAGAAAAAATGCCCAACGCTACATTATCTTACCCATGTTCCTACACACCAACACCTTCAATCATAACAAATAATTTGATCCCAAAAACATTTACTTCGTTTCCTTCAATTTCTAGAAAAGCAAGTGAGATTTGTTTGAGATGCAGAGCTTCTACTTCCAGTACTTCTTCTTCAATCACAGATTTGGACCTTTATGAGCTTTTGGGTATTGATAGTTTATGTGATCAATCACAAATCAAAATTGCATACCGAAGACTACAGAAGCGGTGCCATCCAGACATAGCCGGACCAACTGGTCATGATATGTCTATCATTCTTAATCAAGCTTACTCTATTCTATCTAACCCTATTTCACGTTTGGCTTATGATGAGGTCAGTTTTTCTTTTTTCCTTAATTATTATTGTTAAACTTAAGAGTTAATTTATGGCATGTAAACCATTAGATTAAATGGTTTTGCATCATCCGACGGTTGCACGCGCACTCAGTTATCATTTAAAACTTAATAGGTAGACCTGGCAAAATTGATCCAAACCCATGGATCGACCAAAATTTACCCAAAAAAAATTGATCCAAACCCAACCCAATCCATATAAATACTCATTGGGTCAACCCAAAATTGATCCATTTTATTTTTCAACCCAATCCAACCCAATACCCATTGGGTCAATACAAAATTGATCCATCTCACTTTTCAACTCATTGGGTCATTGAGTATTAACCCAATGGGTATTTTCAAGATTCAAAGATCTTGAACAATTGGGTATGTAATGACATCAACACCGGGCCAGCCCTAAATAGTACTTTCCGGCAGTAAATAGTATTTTTCGGATCCAAAAGGACATCCGAAAGTCAAAAATATTTTATTAGACCATTTGAAAGGAATAGTCAATGTGAGCCTAGGGTTAAAATTTGAAGTGAATTTGATGTCAAATAGGCTTACAAAAGTCAAAAATACGAAAAAGATAGCGAGTCAATAATACGAAAAATATATTTTAAATAATTTACTTTAATGTTACGAATGGACAAAAAAAAAGAAAAAATTGATACAAAAAATAATCGTATTTCAAATAAATAATTTAAAGATCCCATTATATATATACATAATAACAATTCTTCTTCTTTTATTTTATTTTTTTGAATAATAATAATTATTAGAATAAGTATTAAAAGTTAATAGCATTAAAAAATTAAATTATAATCGAAACATTACTCTTTCTAATGACCAACTGTTATGCAGTATAGTATATTCTAATCATTTAATTCAACATGATGAAATATTAAATAAAAACTTTCAATACGTTTACTATTGGATATGTTTTTAAAAATAAATATTTAAAATTAACTCAAATTCATGGGTCGACCCAAATCAACCCAACCCATTAATGACCCATATTTTTTGATCCATTAATGACCCAACCCATTAATGATCCAATCCGCCCATTTGCCACCTCTAAATAGGTAAACAATATGTATCATTTTATATTTTCTTTTTATAATATCTCACTTTAAAACTTTCAATAATATTATTTTTCATCCTAATTAATTGGGACATCAAAGATGATATTTTTATCAAATTATTGTAAATTTATTTAAAATAAGATTATTAATTAGCTATATTCTCAGATGGAGGCCGTATAAGACAAGGCTTATTTTTCATATAGTAGAATTTTTACCGCCTCTATTGTATTTATTAATTAGAAAAAGAAAAAAATGTGATGAATACAGGAACAAGCAAAGATTGGGGAACTGCGAGGATATAGTGGAAAAACTATTTACTCAGTATGGTTAGGGTCTGAAAGTGAAAAGCGAGCAGTTTTTGTGGATGAAGTGAAATGCGTTGGTTGCTTAAAATGCGCTTTGTTTGCTGAAAAAACCTTTGCCATTGAATCAGTGTATGGAAGAGCAAGAGTTGTTGCTCAATGGGCTGATCCTCTCCACCAAATTCAAGCTGCCATTGACTCATGTCCTGTTGATTGTATCTCGTAACCATCCACACTTATTTCTTCATTTTTATTCATTATTAAGAAGATAGTTTTCAAAATGAAATAAAACTTTTAAATGTTCTGTACTAGCATGGTGGAAAGGTCCGACTTAGCAGCACTTGAGTTTCTAATGTCTAAGCAGCCACGAGGAAATGTACGAGTTGGCACAGGCAACACAGTCGGTGCTCGTGTCTCTAATATCTTTGTTGATGTCAAAAAGTTCCAAACTCGAGTTGCAGATGCCATGAACAAGGCAAGTACTCAAAGCCAAATGGTAAGTTGTGTGTTAAATTAGTTTACCATTGACCCCTCTTTCGGAAAGTACATTTTACACTTAACTAAGTTGATTAGTTGCATCCCACAAAGTTGCATAAATTATCTAATACCATGTAGACATAACTCAGTTCCATTTATTTCAGGAAACAGACCTTCAGAGAGATGCAAGAATATCAGCAATTCAAGCAATTAGATCAATCTCAAAATGGTTATACTGGCAATCACCAAAAGCCAAAGAACATACATCAGCATCTTGCCAAAACCTCCTAAGGTTACCCCAGAAATCTACCGAGCCAAACATTAACAAGCTCCGGGAGGCTGCTGCAGCTAGAAAGCAAGCCAGACATAGAACAGGAACTACTGCGGAAACCCCATCATGTAATATATATCATGAAGACTACTGGGTTCCATTGGCTGGAGTACTTCCTGCGCCAGTCAATAAGTCTGCCTCTACAGTTAACTTAGAGGCTTCTACCGGAGAGTCTAAAGATCTGAATAAGAAAATGCATACAACAAGAGAGAAGCCAATAGAAACCATAGGATGGGGAGTACCGATGATGACTGGAATACTTGCGGCAGTTCTAGTACACTTGCAACTACGAGACCAGGCGTTGGGCAGATTGGATGAACACATAGGCGGTTCTTTGGCATTAAACATTGTTAATAGCTATTGGTTACAGGTTTTATTAGCAGGGATTACATGGTACTTTATTTGTGTGGCACTGATAGAACTAGCAGAATCAATTCGGAATAAGTTATAACACAAAAATACAGGTGATTCACCTTGCATTGTGGCATTGGATGTAAAATGTATTGATAACAGGCTAGCATTCAATAACATGTAATAAAATAATGTTCTATCAAGCATTTACTTGCCACATGCAGTCTCTCAAAAATTTTTGCCTCAAAATTTACCAGATATTGGAAGCAGAAAAGGGCAACAATCTTGTAGCTGTAGACTACATGAACTCATTTGAAGATGAAAGTTGATCACAGTTTTGAGATGGCCAAAGGACCAATAAATGTACTTCCAGCAGATGTAAAGGAAAAGCAAATATGTACTCATATTTATGCATTAAGCTTGAACTGCCTAACAGGATATTTAAGCCAATACTGATAGCCCTAATTAACATAAGACTATGCAGAAAGGGGAAAAAATTAAAAACTCAAATGTACTTCCAGCAGATGTAAAGGAAAAGCAAATATGTACTCATATTTATGCATTAAGCTTGAACTGCCTAACAGGATATTTAAGCCAATACTGATAGCCCTAATTAACATAAGACTATGCAGAAAGGGGAAAAAATTAAAAACTCCAAACAGGTATTAATTCCAAGATTTCATCTCAAAATGTCAAGTCAAATACATTGCCTAGGGACTGGACACTCCTAATTAATTAGGAATTCCACATCTATAAGTATTGAAGAAAGTCGGATGTAATAATCATACTGTTCTCATCACAAATTCTTTCATGGCCCGTCAAATGATAACTTTCCCATAAACCTAGTAGCGGTACTTGGTGGAGTAATCCTTTGGAGCAATAACTAGACCACGACCCTTCCTTGCCCCACGATAGACAGTCTCAACGATGTCAATGAACTCCTGCTTATCCTTAAGAGCCCAATTGATTTTGTTGTTATTTCCAGTTCCAAGATCAATCATAATGTGCTTGTTCCTGAAGAAGAACATTACAGTGGACGGATCATACAGCTCATACATTGTGTTAAAATCAGGCACCTCCGTTATGTCCACAAGGTAAATGACTGCAAAGTTCTTTATGGTCTCAGCAACTGATGCAAGCACTTCATCCATCTAAAAAGGCAAAATAAAGCTAATTTGAGAAGAAACACTGAATGGGGCTGCTTGCTAACAGCTGCTCATTCAATAATTACATACAAAATAATAAAATGCAAATCTAAAAGCAAAGCATGAAATCTGGGAAAACAAAACAACATCAACCTAAACACTTGACAACAATCCTTGGAGTTTAACTCAAAAAGAATGAGAATTAACCTCTCAACTCTCTTTTCATTGCATACAAAACTTCTAAGATTCACACAAAGAGTGCATTCTGAAACCTCTGCTGTATATACATCGCATATTGCTCTTGAATTAAGCACCTAGAACCAATCTGATGGTAGCAAGACTTGAATGCACACAGTGGAGTTGAAACAGCAAATTTTGTTTCTGGTAATAGGGTTAAATTTGAGAGAAAATTAAAGTAGAAGGATCTAATGCAGAAAATCAAAGTTTCAGGGACTAACGAAGGAAAAATCACCAAGTACAGAGTCCAAATAGTGCTTTCTGCCTATTTTTGTTTAACAAAGTCTCTTTCTCTAAACTGACTTGCATTGTCAAACTAGTTATAATTATGAAAAATAATAAACTAGCAGTCAAATATTATAAGAAATAATTAAACTGAACACGTCAAACATCCTGTTTGCAGTTGGAAATGGCCATGCTTAGGCTTGCAGAAGCAGATTGTGCCAAAGTTGAGCCCCAATTTTTCCCTGTGTTGTCCAACCCTACCCTAGCTTCACTTCAGCCACTATCAAATCCTTGCCATGTCAAGCCATTCTTTTGTCTATGTTACCCAAGCCTAACTTCAAGCTCAGATACTATTAGAACATAATAATAATAATAATAATAATAATAATAATCCAATTTAACGGACAAAATAAAGTTTATATTCACATACCAGTTTCAACTGTAAACTTAAATTTCAATCAAAACTCTAGTTTATTAGTTTTTTCCTAAGAAAAAAAAAAATCAAAATCTTGATATCAATTTATTGAGGTGTCTGCTTAAGAACAAGATTAGAAGCCAAAGGATGTTTTGGTCATTTGCCATTAATCGCAGCTAGGTAAAACTGCAAAACCAGATGAAACCACACTTGTGAGTACTCTCTAAGCGTCTGTTTCTAACTTCAGTTAGAACCCAAAGCATCTTGATGTAGGATTTTCTCTTAACAATCAAAAGAACAAGCAATCGCTATGTTATCCAAGTTTTATGCTATTCTCTCTCTCTTTTTTTTTTTTTTTTTTTTTTTCCCGTGTCCACCTTTAATTTCTTTACTTTGATTTTGTTCTAAATAATAATAGCATTTTATATGTTTATGTCTATTACTGTCCGCAAATTCCTATCCGTTACTTGGCACTACTGTCTCGTTAAAAAAACGAAAAAGCTTCATCTGTAACGAAATCAAGGCCATAATGTGAAGGAACAAAAAAGTAAGGGCCTCAATGTAGAGCAAGTCTGTCCCCCAGTTACAAAAAAAAAAAAAAAAAGACGTTTCCTTGAAACAATCAAACAGTGACATTAGCAATCAAAATCACTAATATATACTAAAATCTTGTTTCAGGAAAGATGGGGAAAGAAGTAATGGACTTTGAAGCTTTTCCGCTTACACTGAGTGACAATAAAGCGGTGGCTAAGGCAAATAAATTTCCATAACAGGGTAAATCTATGTCTAACATTAAATGCTAATAAGAAGAAAATTACATAACAAAAACAAATACTCTTAGCTTATAGTTCTATTTCCAATCCAAATTTGACTGACCCAGAAAATTGAGGAAAAAAAAAAAAAGCAGTGGTGAGCAATTGTTGATGGATCATAAATAGTCAGACATTAAAGAATTATAGAACTCCATGACTGCTTCAAGAAACTGAACAAAACTAACAGTTGAAGATATGATTGAGGGGAAATGAAGAAGAGTGAAAAAGGAAATACCTGCATGCAGGTTTCATCCCAGTCGTGGCCGAATCGGATTACAACGAGGCGCTCTTCCTCGGCGAGGATGGCCTGATCGACGGCCCATCCAGAGTGCAAGTGCGGAAGCAGGTATGACATCTCCTTCAAAACGCAAAATCTAATCCCTAATCTCTACTTTATTTGTCGATGGCAGCCAGCGTTGCCTCAACGCCCACTCTTATAATAATCCTATGTTTTTTCATCTAAAGTTTTCTTTATTTTTTTATTTTTTTTATGAGTGTGTTTGGATTTCGGCTGAGCATGATTTATTATCGTATTGTTTTTTTAAAGGATGATGTTTGAAAGAATGATTTTTTATATAGTATTATAGTTCGTAATTTTTATTTATAATTGAAAAAGTATAGAAATCTATAATTTTTAGATATTATCTAAATTTATTATTTTTAATTTTTTAATTTTTATTTTTTACTAAATAATTTAATTTTTTAACAATCAAAATTAATAATCTAATTGTAGAGGGACATTTTTTTAATAATGTGTTTTGAATAATTATTTACATATTTGATGCGTATTAGAAATTATTTACAATTTTGAGGTCCAGTACGAAATCGCTGTCACATGTAGCGATTTATAAGATTCAAGTCGGAGGAGTAGAAAAAATTTTCACCGAAACCGTTGCAGGTACAACGATTTTAGTGCAAAATTTGGGCCCCTAATTTTTTTATATTAGAATTTATAACTATTTTTTACATATTTTTGTATTTTTTATTATTTAATTTATTACATTGATTTTTTATTTTTTAAATTTTTTTATATTTCCTTAGAATTTATAACAATTTTTTGCATTATTTTACATACTTAAGTTTTTTTGAATTATTTAATTAATGTAAAAAATTAATTGTAAATCCTAATATGAAAATTAAAAATTAATTTTATAAATTATTTAATATTATCTTTATTTATGTGAAAAAATTAATTATAAAATGTTTCTTCATTAAAGTGTAATAAGTAATTGTAAATTCTAATGTGGAAAATAAGAGGGAAAAAAAAATTGGTTGTTTCTTGGGTTGAACCCGCATGCCAATGCATTACAGAATGGAGTTTTACCATTAAGCAAATTTTGGCACTTAATGTATATATTCAATCTTTCAGCATCATTATTCACAGCCCATAATTTTTTTCTAAATTAGGTTTTAGAATTACTGATTTTATATATACTTATTTTCTTTGTTACATTATTTAACATATTAATTTATTACAGAATAATCCGATATTTAAATCGAAAAAATTAATGGTAATTCCAAATTTCTAATCTTTTTAAAATGAAATATTTTCGTAAATTTTTAGTAAAAGAGACTTCAATTATCAAATTAGTATTTTTTTCACCTTTTTTTACAAGGTTGGAATTGATTCTAATCCATAAACTTTAAATCTTGAAATAAAATTATGGGGCAATAAATTAAATATAACTATAATTTTGAGAGCTTAAAATGAAATGGTCGTAATTCAAATTAAACTCGAGAATCATTTAAAAATAGTTGTACATTGTATTTCAATTAATTTGCCATTGACTGCAATTTAGCCATTGCGTACTAAATTCCATTAAATAATCAATACTTTCTATCGGGAAATCCTCAAGCAAATTCAATGCTAGGGGTGTGCAGAATTGAACCGAATTGAATTTGGTCTATTTGATTCGGTTTTTTCGGTTTTCGGTTTGTTCGGTTCTGAATCGAAATAAAAATTCAATTTTATCGGTTCGGTTCTAAAATTAAAAAATCAAAGGAACGGAACCGACCGAAGTTTATATATATATATAATTTATAGTATTAACATTTCAAATAACATAAATTGGACTGATGGTTGAGGAAACAAACAAAACTTCTTGAGGTCAAGGGTTCGAATCTCACGGCACGCGTGATGGCTATTAAGTTTTTCTTAAGGCAAATGTTTGGCTACTGTTAGTTGAATCTATATTAGTTCTCCGAGGGCTTTAATATAATTTCTTCTGACGACGTGTCGTTTGGATGCTGCAATTTTCTAACCAATGCTGCTGGGTGCCCGTTGTCCATTTTGCTATAAATAATTTCTAGAAAATTATGTAGGATACAACTTTTTTTTTAAAAAAAATTTAAAAATTGCAGTTTTTTTTTCATGTTTTAAAAATATAATTTCAAATAATTTAAAAAATACAATTTTTTATTATTTAATTTCAAAAATATAACGGTATACATATATTATTAACAGAATGGTCAATTATTAGAGATAATTAGCTATTAATTCTCTTATTATATATATATATATATATATATATATATATATATATATATATATATATATATATATATATATATATATATATGCTATTAATATTCTTAGTTGTAATTTTTTTTAATAGAATATGAATTTGCATTAAAATTTAATTTTTATCCATATAAAGCTTACAATTTTTTCAATTATATTAGAGCATATGATTGACCAACGTATAAAATCTGGAATCTAAGTGTCATTTTATATTACTTGTTATGAAATTAAATAAATATAAAAATTGTCTATGGGAGGATCTTATAAATGATCCGAGGGATCTATTGTATTTTTAATGTATTTTTTAAAATATTATTTTGGTAGTATATTTTTTAATATAATTTTGATTAGTATTTATTATAAACATAATATAATAAATTTATGTATATTATTTTAATTTTAGTTATTTTAAATGAATTTATTTTGTTGAATATAAATTAATTTAATTTATGGATCCATATAGGTTAAAAGCCCAATTTAAAAAAAAGCCTATATTGACCCAAAACCGGTTGAACCGAACCAAACCGACCAAAATTATTTTGGTTTGTTCGGTTCTCGGTTCCATAGAGTTCGGTTTCGATTCGGTTCTTATAAATTCTGAAATTCGATTTTCAGTTTAATCAGTTCGGTCCAAAACCGAATCGAACCGATCAAATGCTCACCCCTATTCAATGCTTTTGACCAAGAAAGAAAATTCAATATTCTTCCAAATAGATGTCAAAATGATGCACCCCTTTTATCACGAGCGGACAAAAAAAAATCCATCAAAAATTGAACCCCTCAAGAGACATAAGAATTAACAAAGATTAATTCTTTATTTATTTGAAAAAATTAATTATAAAATTTTAATTAATTAAAGCACAAAGATTAATATAAAAAATTAATTGTAAATTAGGTAGTAGAGTAAAGTTTTACCATTAAATTAATTTTGGTGATTCAAGTATTCAATATATATTTAACATTAAAAATAAAAAATAAAGTTGTTAACAAGATTTGAACTTATAATCTCATGAAATATAATGTGCTCACTTTTGCGATTAAACTACAACACTTCATTTTAAAAATAAATTTAAACTAATTGATAACTATGACAAATACATTACTAAAGGGCTAATTAAGATGGCCCAACAATGTTCGATATGGCCTAAACCCAATAACAAAAAGGCAAAGAGTAATCTAGAAGACAACTCAGGAAACCGTGATGTCTAATCGAACTGATGAGACAACATGTCTTATCAGCCCACTAACATAAGCCGACGGCCATACTCTCCATCTACTCCCTGTCACATCGCCGCTTACCCACTCTGATTGCCAGTTATCACTCCCCAAAGTACTCAAGTACCCCTTCAAAGAACTCCTATAAATAGCCTAAAACACAATGGCTCTAGGTATTGAATATCTGAGACTTTCTTGCTCCTTTAAAGTCACTCTCTCTGTAAAGCTACTAACTTAAGCTTCGGAGTGCTAACGCCTGGATCCGATCGGTCACTCCTTTTGCAGGTCTAGCTATCCGACCAGCCCAACAACTGCCAGCGCTTTCTCTTACAAGATAAAGACTTTTTAAACTTTATCATTTGGTGCTTTCGTTGAGAGCCATGACAGATTTAAGATCCTACGAATGTGTAGCTCATAGAGAGCATGGTTGCAATAATTAGGAAAGATCCGAACCCTCAAGGCTGAGAGAGAGATCTTTTAGATCACCAGTCGGAGGTGACCCCCTCCTGAATCTTGATGACGTCATTGTGCGACAACAGGAGAACGCCCCTATCACTATAGGAGACATGCGTGCTGTACTTGGTCACCTCACTGAGAGCGTGGTCCAAGCCTTGGAAATGGGAAGAATGCCCAGAGCTTTCGAAAGCGGTCAGGAAATGGTTTTAATGGCTAAAGACTTCGGAGGAAGGAGGAATAGAGGGATCTCCCTTAGAGAACCAAGCGCTCATGATGAACGAAGCACAAGCACTAGAATCGCGAACAGATACGACAAGGGGAAGAGAGCGCTGTTCTCGAGCAGAGATGCTCCTTATACTCCCAGTAGACCGTATGACCCGTCTTTTGGCAAGCAGGGAAGATATGCGCACAGTCACGATTGCTTCCAAAGGACAAAAGAAGAGTTCACTCCTACGACAATAAGCAGCGAGGATGAATGGTTTAAACAAAAACTTGAAAAGTTCGGATTGGCGGAGCCAACGAAAGGGATGTCTGAAGAGAACGCTTGCAACAGCGCCTTCCCTTTTTACAGGGAAATTATGGGGTCTGAGCTGCCTCCCAGATGGAGAGATGTAGCGATGGACAAATATACAGGTAAAACTGATCCTGCCATTCACCTTGCGAAATTTTTGACTAAAGTACAGGTCTATACCTTCAATGAGAGGATTGCCTGTAGAGTTTTCCCAACCACCTTAGGAGGGGATGCTTTGAAATGGTTCCTCGAACTCCCTCATGCATTAATCACCTCCTTCAAGCAACTCAATGCGAACACGCGCATCAAAATCGATCAGTGGCCTGTGCAACCTCTACCAAAGAACCGATGAAAGTCTCAGAGATTACATCGTTTGCTTCCAAGCTGCAATGTCGAAAATGGGGATTTTAAGCGTGGAACTAGCATCAAATTCCTTGGCAAAAAGTGTCACGGATCGTCCATTTGCCAAATCACTGACAGCAAGGCCACTAAGTAGTTTTCCTGACCTAATGAATAGGGTCAGGAGACGCATCCAGTTAGATGATGCTCTCAGATCTAACAGGGTCGGGAAAGCTAACGTGATGGACAGACTGCAGTATCCAGATGGTCGGCCATTCAAAAGAACCCCCATGCCCGATCGAACAGATAGGAAACTCAAAGGTCGGTCTTCTCAAGGATTGCAAAGAGGGGAAATGAGGACGAATGGAATAAGCCAGATCGTCGCAATAGTCGGTTGGATGAGACCTCCACCCCTCAGTACCGGCTACTTTCAAATGCCGACGAATGCCAAGAGAAAACACGGGAAGGCTAATTGACTCAAAATAGCCAAGCAGGAGGAGAAGAAGTGGAGGCCGCGACAAAAGCCGTGAGCCATGTTATGAGGTTGAATGCTTGAAGCAATGGATGAGAAAGCCCCTGTGAATTGCCCAATGATGGAAATGAGGTAACTGGTTCAAACAAAAGCTACAAGCACGAAAAGCCAGATCGACATGGATGAATTCAAGAGACCGATAAAGAACGACAAAAATCAGGTGCAATTGTTACAATTTGAGTTCTTAAAAAGGCATCTGTACTGAATTTGAATGTTCTCTTATTCTCCTGTTGTAAGTGCTGGAATACCAGTTTCTCTTAATATTACTTGTTTTGCCATTTAAAGGTCTATTTTTTTAGAGACAGCAATATATATATAAAAAAAGGGAGAAAAGGGGAGAGCTGCAGCATGCAAAAAGCTGTTGAAAATTCCAACATCATGGTGCACACAAAATAAGTGCCTCCACAAAGTAAAGATAAATTGAAAAACCTGTACGTGTCCAAAATTCATAAAGTTAAAATTTTGTTTAAATGACAAGTATTAACTCCCCAGCAAATCGATTTTTCGGCTTGGATGGTATGATCGCCACCGCCAAGAGCGGATCGAATATTATTGTCGCCACCGCAACAAGCGGACCAGATAAGAAAACCATCCATCGCCAAGAGCGGATCGGATGGTATGATCGCCACCTCCACGAGCGGATCGAATATTATTGTTGCCACCGCCAAGAGCGGATCAGACGACATGATCGCCACCGCAATAAACGGACCGAATAAGAAGACCATCCATCGCCAAGAGCGGATCCGATGGTATGATCGCCACCGCAACAAGTAGATCAGATATTATTGTCGCCATTGCCAAGAGCGGATTGGACGGTATGATTGCCACCGCCAAAAGCGGATTGGACGGCATGATTGCTGCCGCCAAGAGCGAATTGGACAGCATGATCGCCGTCGCCAAGAGCGGGTCGGATATTATTATCGTATTGCCGAACGCAAATAGGGTCGATAAAGGTGTAAATATGCCTTGAAAAATTCTCATCCATCGCCAACCACGGCTTTGAAAATCTCTCAGATAACGTGAGCGGCCGTAAAACAAACTGGTAAGTATTTATGAAATTATTTTGCAATATGAAATTGTGAAATTTTCGATCGACGTCACATCCCGATCAATGTGTCTAGCTCGATAACTTTTCGACACTCTCGAGCCCTCAATCTCAAAGAATGAATTGTGTCGAAAGGGACTGGGGTCAAAGGCCCAAAAAATCTCTTCAATAACAAGAGATGAGGATAAAGGCCCTGGCGCCTATAAATCTCTCCTCGAACAGTCAGGACAGTTCGAAATTTCATATAAATGCTTGAGTGGCACAGCTCCATCATTAGGCTCGATGTCCATCCCAAGCGCAAAATTCGATCTGCATCGACTTGGTTGCCAGGTTTGACATCTATTCTGACGATCGACATCGCCACCTTAATCTCAGTCGGATATATAAAAATATATATCCCGATCCAAATAGGTAACGACAAGCAAATAACTCCCTTGAACTTTCAGGATCAAAATTCCCTATTTGGTGATCGGGTTTTAGCAAGTGTACTAGATCGGCTAGTAATACAGGAAAATATAAATTAAGACCCCAAATATCGTACCCAAGGGAACATGGATTGCTAAGGATAATACCTATGTATGAATTAAATTAATCCGAGATTATTTCCCAAATGTTTTTGATTTAAAAGCAAAAATTAAACAAAATAAATAATTAAACAAAACAAACACTAAAACATGAATTAAAAACAAAACAATAACTTAAATTCTCTTGCTAAAGAAACTATCCATCTTAACTTTCATTGTAATGACTTAAATTCAATATAAACACCAGTGATTATGGAAAAACTAGTAGTAAAGCAAGATATCTTTATTCAAGTATATCATTCTTAGTATTAAACTCATAGACAAATCTAATACTTAGCATGAAAATCTAGTTTTAACTTCCTAAATATTCATTGAAGCCTTTCTCAAGTGATTCAACTCCAATTCATTCTTAGTTCCTCCTCTCTTAGTATTAACCAATTAAATTCACATATAATCATCTCATATTTTGGATAATAATCATGCATAAATATTAAAGAGTTAATCCAAGAACATGCAAATCATTAACTATGTCAAAACCAATCTTTAGTTATTTATTCAATAAACCAATAATCAATCTTAACACAATCAAAGATAAGAATATGTTTAAACCAAGAAATAATCAACCGATATTGAAATTAAGCTCAAAATAAAGTCATAACAATGAAAATATAAAATTTCAAGAATCCATTAGCAAAAGATGAAAAACTACTTCCTAAACATAATTAAAAACTAAAACAAAGTTGAAGAAAAATAATGAAAACATAAAAACAATGTAAAATAACTGAACCTAATTCTAAGATTTCTCTAATTGATTCTACTAATTGATCTCTAATTCCCCCTTTTTCTGGTGTTTTAGACTGCTATTTATAGGCAAAGATGTCGTGGATTCCTTTTTAAACTCTTAGAATCAAATAGGAAGTAATTTCTGCCCAAAATAGGAAGTTCGAGAATCCTTCGCGAAGTGGGAATTGCCATCACGTGGCCATGTGATTTCTAGTGTAAATTCACACGTGGCCATGTGTTGCATTTGGTCTTCCTCACACGTGGTCACGTGTGAAACTTGTCTTAGGTCACACGTGGTCACGCAATTCATTCCTTTCCTTAATTTCTTCTTTCACGTGGCCATGTATCTTCTTCATTCATTTTCACGTGGCCATGCATCGATCTTCTGGACCTCACGATCACTTTGTCGCATAAATTTTCCATATTTGCAGTTTTGGCCCAAATCTTTGCCCTTTTTACAATTAAGTCCTTTTTCTTGCAAATTAACCCTGAAAAACACCAAAATTCACAATTTACTCCAAAAACATAAAACTAACAAATTAAACTCAAATCTAACCTAATTAACACAAAATTAACCTAATTAAACACCTAAAAACATACTAAAAATACTATATAAATGACCATTATCATTTGGCATAACTTATTTGTTAAGTTTGATGCTTATCCCGAGCTTAGGACGTGAAGTATGCTCGCACCCATTCAATCTACATCAATTAATTCGCCTGATTCAATACATGTCCTGAATTCAGGATGTGAAAGTCAACGGCTGAGTTAACTAACTCTCTCGAATATTTGAACAAAATATTGTTAAAGACTGAAATGACATCCGATGCACCTAGTATAATAAATCTAAATCGCGATTTTCAACTAAACAGTTCACTTTGTATATTTGATCGTATTAAGCAACTGTTGATAGAGTTGCCCATGCTTGAAAAGCATATTGAAGTTCAGGGAGTATTTCTCATTTGTATATATTCTCCATGGGTAATTTGCACACGATTCTCCCCAGTCAATTTAATAATGTATTCTTAACCGATCTTATGATAAATATCGTTTGAAATAAGAATCGTAGTCTACAGACGCAACTGAAAAGAAGACCAAATATTATATAATTCTTATAAATCATCACAGCAAAAAGCTATGCTTCTATGTATGCTATCTCTACACTAGAAGAAGGCCGTGCAGCAACTTCAATAGGAGGATTAAGAGATTTCGTTGTTTCCCCGAAAGCATTCTCTGTCAGCAGGAAAGTTACAGCCTTAGAATGGATCTCTGCATCTGCATTTAGTCGAGATGATGCTGGACCTCCCCTGATTGATCCATGATATCACCCTTTTACGAAGAATGTTCTTCTTCAAGCTTCTTTCTCTGCGCCATCTCATTTTCCAGGGCAGCCTATAATGAATCTCGCTCCTTACACAGAAGATTACGCTCGAATTTAACCTTGGAACATTCAACAGACAGACGAACAACATTTTCTTTGAGGTGGTCAATCTCTCTCTGTCGAGCTCTCAGGTTCTGAGAAAGACGAGTGGCCTCCTCCTTTAATCTTTCAATTTTTGACTTGGCACGAAGGGTTTCTCTCCTGACAGCTTCATATTTATCTTCTGCTTCTCTTCTCACCCGATCGAAATCTTCCCATTGCTTATTGCAAAGATTAGCCATGCCGTGTAAGCGCAAGCCCCTCTTTATTAACTAAAGAACAAAAGAGGAAACAAAAGGGTCAACTGACCGAAGAAATAACGGTCAGACGAAGTGAGATCATTAGAATTATTCAGAACAAAAAATTTTGAAAAGATACCTCCAGGATTTGCTGCTGAAAAAGGCTGCATTCTTGGGACAATATGTTGGGATCTCCCATTGCCTTAAAATCACCTTCTTGAAGCATGCCTCGGCACAAAAAGCTCGATATTGCCCTATTTTTAATGGACCAGCCGCTGCCGAATCGACCTTCTAGGATTTCTCCCAGTGGTGTAGCATGCCTTTTGGAAGTTCTTGTAGCAATCCTAGCATCTACAGCAACCACCCACTCGATGGCTTTTCCCCTGGGTTTCTCTACAACTCTCCTCTGCGCAGTTTTACCTATTAGGGATGCATGGATTTTAACTGACCCTTTTTGAGGTAGAACTGGATGCTCTTCCTTTGAATCGGTTTCATCCCTCAATAAGGAATGTTGTAGGGGGTGTTGGCCTTTTGATAAAGGTTGCGCAATAGTAGACATCGGAAGAGGTTGATGGGAATGGGAGATCAAGCGCTGGCGGAAGGCATGGAAACCTGCACTTCTGAAGGAGACACAAGCCTTCTCTTCTTTGACTTTCTCTCTTCCCTGGCTGCACGTTCTTCCTTCATCTTTGCCTTAGCACGATCAGCCAGTTGCTTAACAACATCGTCTCCCTTGGCCATCACACCTGCGGCTACGTCATGAAAATATAAAATAAGTGTTTCTCCAGCGGATATAACTTTTATAAATATGCAATGCATAATTATCTATATGTATGCTTCTTCTACACTCCAATTACAATGACCACGCTCCGCGTCAATAGCAACGTAGGGGTTCAGGTCCTCTATCGGACTGCCCAAAAGGCCAGTTGGCTGCTTGATCCTTCAAACCTTATGGAGGTGGCGGTGCACTAAACGGCTACCTCTATAGTCAATTGGGTGGCATCACCCTTGCTACTTCATAGGGGATCCCGAAGCGGGACATGGCTCCCCGTTTGTTCGGATAAAGCTGATTAGGGGTAATTCTATAACCTTTGAGAATTGTAGTCTCAATAGCATCAAAAGGAAGCCTCAACCCAACATCCAAGCTCCATAAATGGCAAATGAGCCACTCTTTATTCTCATAACTAAAAGACCCCCTTGTCATCAACATGGAACTTGAACAGGCCATCACAAAGACTTCTGCGGAAAGTTTGTATCTAGAAGAAATTTTAGTCATTTCTCCCTCTATGAACTTTAAAGGACAAGTTTCGGTCTCACAATCTGTATAAACTCCAAGAAAATTCCTATCTGTAGACTGGCTATTACTCAAAGTCATCTTTGGTGGAGGGGGAGAAATAGAAAATGACGCTACGAATAAGGAAGAGAAATCAAAAGCAAAGATCGATTACTCACTTAGGTATTCTTGCAGAAATTCTAAAATCACTAGGATGGCAAAGTCCATGCAGAAAAATTTTGCAGAGCCTCGCCAAAAATCACTGAAAAATAAAAAAAATTGCCACAAGACTGCCTATTTACAGGTAAAAAACTTTTAGAACTCTCCAAACGCTTAAATGATTGATCAACCACCACGCGTCTCCAGATCATTATGGCTGTTCCAAAAAATGAGGTGTCACCCTCGGCATACGCATCAAGAATAAATGAAAAATGGCTGAAATGAATAGGCATGACTTAACGGATTCAAGCCAATTTGAAAACTCCCGCTGAAAAGATTTTTCAATATGGTTAATCTAATACTCAAAGAAACAGGAATTGACATTATACAAAGAGGGTCTCCCCTATTTTCCCCTCCATCTTTGGAAAAAAGGTACGTTTTTATTTATTTATTTGATTGTTTTTAGACTTTGTTTTTTGTTTGCAGGACATTTGTCTTACTCCGATCAATCAAAATCACGACTGATGGATAATCCAAAGCTGATCGAATCCCCCACCATTGGAATAAAAGGCCAAATCTCCTACCGCACTACCGATCGGTAGGCGAGCGACCCATTGCCTTTGATTGGCTAAAATGCTCCCAGAAAAGACAACTTTTACAAAACAACCAAGGGCATTGATCGATCGGTCTGCATTGTCCCAATCACTAGGCTTGACATAGCCAAAAAGGAGAAAGTGGGAATCCATTTCACTTATAAGTTAAGTCCCTCTGTCAGGCCCGAAATGGAAGATGAGGGGCACGTCGACTTATTCATTAAATAGTTCATTTTAGACCTAACATGCGAGCACCACCAAGACACCACTTGAGTTAATTATCTCCTTTGGGCGCTTGATATGGGAAGTGGCCAAATCCTCGAAATAATGTAAAAACTGAAAGGTCATTCGCCATGCATGAGTCTCCAACGAACATCCAATCGGTTAATACTTCGATCGAATTAAAAGTCCGAAAGGTCGCCTGCTGCGCTTGATGAGATAAATCTAAATCGTAACTCCTGTTTGAAGGGAAATCGTGTTTTAAAATCCGATCAGATAAAATGATCGTCGATTGAAGATAGTTATGCACTGTGACGTTCGAATAACACATTGAGTTTTAGGAAGTATTCTCATTAATCAATTCTACGAACTTTACATATATGATTTTCATTCATGGTTGATAATGTTTATTCTCTTTAGTTATCTCCATGATGAATTTTGCCTACAATGCAAATTACAGCACGAAGACGTAATCGAAAGGCGATCGATTTTTATATATGAAGACTTCTTACAAAAAAAATGTATAAATAAATAAATAAAAGCAACAACAACTATGTTTCCGAATCTACTTCAGAACACGATCGGTTAGAGACAAAAATCCGACGACAACGTCAATTTGAGGCTAGTGCTAAGCAAAGTCGGACGTGTCGACAGTCTTGATGATGATGGTGTTCCTTACATTAAAGCAAAGTCGGGCATGTCGGTAGCCTCGATGATGATGGTTCTCCTTACATTGACGTCGATTAGTAGATCGACGGTATAATATTTGGGAAATGTACAAAATCTAGCCAAGATCATAGTATAAAATTGAAGCACACTAAAAGAGGCATGGTCCAGAAAGTAATTTGACTTATGCAAATGGTGAATGAACGGCTTACTGCTCTCACATCCAAGAAGCCTTTCGTTCATCACCACGGAGTTTGGACGCGCCATCGCAGACACCTTTGCAGGAAGACCGTATTGTAAAGGGATATCAATCATTTTCTCCTTTGTGAGTTTCGAAGGACGACCCCCAATCTTATGGTCTTTATGAACCTCAAAACTCCAATCTATAGACTTAATACTGCTTGAAGCCATCTCTGATAACGGAAAAATAAAGAAAATGATGATGATATTGTGAATGAGGAATTACTTGGTTAAACCTTGAAGAGTCTCCGAAATAGCCGAAATGGTGAAGTTTGCGGAAAAGGGCATGACAAGAGTATTGTTAAGTGATAACTATGGCAAATACATTACTAAAGGCCCAATCAAGGTGGCCTAACAACGTTCGGCAGGGCCTAAGCCCAATAGCAAAAAGGCAAAGAGTAATATGGAAGACAACTCAGGGAACCGTGATGTCCGATCGTACTGATGGGACAACATATCTTATCAGCCCACTGACAATCGGATTAAACTCAAAATTGCAATATTTTAAATACTTTAGATAAAATGTGGCAATCAGATTAGGCGATTGGCAATCAAATATGGTTAAAGATTAATTTTATTAAATTTACAAATTTAATCTTTAAAATGAATAACATGTAGCAACATGTAATTTATTTTGAACAAAATAGAAATTAAATTACCCTATTTTAAAATAAAAATAATTAAAAAATCACTTTATTTCAAATAGTTGATAATAAAATCACTTTTATTCCTACTATTTTTATATCCAGATGAACTAGGGTCAATACTAGGGGTGTACATGGTACGCTACAATTCAGAGATTTGCAAATTTTCATATTGTTTTGAAATTTTGGATATTTTAAAAATTACGTACTGTTATTATTTTAAAAATTCGAAATAATTTAGTAAATAATATAGTACAATACAATCCAATATTTTGGATAATTCAATATTTTTAATAAATTGAAAAATAAATTCATATAATAATAAATACAAATACAATTAAAATATCTGAATAAGTACAATTAAGATTTATGTCAAAATATAAAATTTAAAAATTAACATTCGACAATCGTTCTTTGCATTATGTTAGCACTGATTTGAGAATTTCGAGTAATATCTAAAAAAAATAACACATATTTTAAATAATTAGATCACAAAAAATCTAAATATTAAATGCATAATTTAAAATTTTATGTGAATACAGTAATTACCCGATTCAAACTTCTAAAAAATTTCAGTTTATAGCTCCAAAACCAAAAGTGTAGCCAATTTCAACCAGTTTTGGCAATAAATGAGAATCTCGGGTGTAATCTAGCAATGGCGAGAGACACAGTCAATTTGCTAGCTCAAATTTAGCGATGGCGAATAGAGAAGACGCACAAGTCATCAAAGGGAGCAGAAGAGGGACAGTGGCGAGATGTAACACCCTAATCCACAAAGTACATAATCACCAATACCAATATTAATCCTACGATAATTAGATAAACAATAATGCTTAAGGCCATAATTACATATACACCTTCTTAGCCAAAACAAAACTCCAAAATAATAAAACATTTACATATAAACCCATTATCACTAAAAGAGACTCAAGAATAAAAGTTGTACACTTCCAGCTCTCCTATTCTGTGCTGGTCGAGCCACAATAGCTATCTATCCAGAGTGAAGCTTATCTTGATACCTACACGGATAATAAAATCTGTGCCAAGCTATAAAGCTTAGTGGGGAATAACATATTCTATAGATAACCTCTTACCAAGATTCATCAATTATATACAAGCACAAAACTTTACCCGATAATCGTATATGTTCACCACATCAATAGTAGATTACAACGATAAAAGCATTTAAGTGAACTCTCTCTAGTTCTACAACCTTACAATTAATCCATCAATGATTAAACCATAAAAGATATTGTTAGGCATCATTATTTCTTCATTCATTTCACATAGCCCAAATTTTAAGATGCATTATATGGTCACAATCATGCATTCTATGGTCCACTTGTTGGAGTGGAAGGGTCACTCTACCAAGTGGGTTGCTACTCGATGGAGTGGAAAAGTCACTCCACCGAGTGGACCATTGAGCAGCAGTTATGTTTTACTTTATATCAACTATTTCACCTAGTAAATGAGGTTTTTGGTTTAAATGGTCTTCTACAAAGTTGTTTCTTTATGTTTTTAGTTTCTAGAACATTAAAAATATCTCATTTTCTCTCCTAAATCTTGAGATAGCCAAGAAAAACTACATACTGTTTTCAATGACAGGGCAGCAGACATAGTAAGGATTTAAGCTCAATTTTCAGTATCTTATAAGGGGATTTAGTCTTAGAATTCTCCATATGAAATATAGGTATATGAGTCTAGTTTCTAACCCAACTAGAATCACTTAATTTAAATCTCTATAACTCATGTTATAGGTAAAATAGTGCTACTAGATCTAGTGAATCCTATGATGAATTCTCATTATGTTGGAGGTTGCTTTTCTAGTTCAATTTTCAAGCATTCTTGAGCTTAGTTTCCATGAAAACAACTCATCCTAGGTTAAATTATATCATTCTCCATGTCACATACATAAGAATACACATTCAAATTCATAAAAGTTCCCATAACTGAGATTAAAGCCTCAAATTCTCCTTCAAAACTCTTGTTTCAACTCTTTAACTTTTGATTTTTTTTCTTCCCTTAAACATGGTAGATAACAATTATGATTATGATCTCCTTAAATCTCTAATTCTATAAATCAAATCCAAGATGAAGAGAAGAATAGTTGTAAGAGAGGAGGAAATATTACCCTTTAGAAATCCAACTCATCATAACCTTAAGCCATCCTCTTCTCAACCTAAAACCAGAGAGAGAGAGAGAGAGAGAAGATAAGGTTACATCTCCCTCCTAAGAATTGATCTCCACCACATAACAAAGAAATGCCTTCTCAAAGAAGCTTTTAAAGGAGGAGATAGTGGGGTAAATATCTCACTAATAGAAATTCCAAAATTACCCTTAATCAATTTCACCCCATTAACTTATAATTCTTACAATTTAACCCTAAACTTCTAATTTACTTCAATGGTATCCTTTCTTATAATTTAACTATATCCAAGTTACACACATGCACAATTACCAAAATATCCCTCAAGGGACTTTAACTTCAATATAGAAAAATAATCTAATTTCATCTTATTTAACCATAATCCTCATTAATTTTCCATAATTAGATTAGGATCAATGTTGGGGCCTTACAAATCTCTCCCTCTTAAAAAATTTCATCCTCAAACTTCAAACTGGTAATCTGTTCCATCATTTCTATCAACTTTTCAAAGCTCTGCTTTAACTATAAACAATTAAGACCATAAGTATTCTATAACCACAAACAAACTCATCTGTTTATAATAATAATAACTTTTCTTGGTATCCAATTACTCTTATGCTCATTATATTTTATGTCAATTTTCCTTTTCAACTAGGGCCAGAAATATGATATGATGGTATTCATGTATTATCAGATGATGTGGGATGCTATACAATGCATGGATGATTTCATGTATGCATTAATTCTCATATACTGTACATATTTTATCCCGTCCTGATATAATAAAATATTTTCAATTGCCTATGCTGATTAGGAAAAATCTGACAAATATATAGAGCATCTTAGCCAATCTCAATATATCATCAAAACAATGCCAAATTTGGAAAGCTCTTCTAAACATATAAAACTCTTCCTCAACCGCCATAAGGGAGAAATCCATAAATACTTATTAACCGACTTGTGTTATACTCCAATCACAAAACCTAAATGCATATAAGCACTTCCAATATCAGAAAGTGAGAGTTGTTGGCAATCTGAACCATAAACCTACTAGTACTCCAATATAAACAAAACCAAAGATTAACCATCTATTGAAGTCATCAAAATTTCAAGTTATAACAACATAAAACATCGATATCGGTTCTAAGCCAATCCATCAAAACTTCCAAGAATAAATTCCTAATCTTTTATTGCCTAGGAAAGGCTAAATATGGACACTCTGATACCACTAATTATAACACCCTAATTCACAAAATATAGAACCACCAATACCGATATTAATCCTACGATAATCAGATAAACAATAATGCTTAAGGCCATAATTACATATACACCTTCTTAGCCTAAAAAAAACTCCAAAATAATAAAATATTTACATATAAACCCATCATCACTAAAAGAGACTCAAGAATAAAAGTTGCACACTTCTAGCTTTCCTCTTCTAAACTGGTAGAACCACAATAGCTATCTATCCAGAATGAAGTGATCGGTGTCTAGCAAGTGTACTAGAACATTAAGTAAAACTGATACTTTAAAATTTAAAATTAAGTAAAACAAGTTGAAATAAAAGCAAATAATCAAATGAGGTAAAAATCAATATTTAAAAGCAAATTTCACTAAAGGACTATCCACCTTAACCAATATTATTATGACTTGATTAAAAGAGAAACATAAGTGATTATGAAGAATTCAAATAAATAAAATCAGATAACTTAACTTAAGATTATCATTCCAAGCATTAAAATTCTCTTATTAAGAACAATCCAACACTTAGCATAAAGATCTGAATTAATTCTCCTAGATATCTATTAAATTCTTTTTCAAGTAAATTTAACTTTCATCTATTCTTAGTTAAGCTTTTCTTAATCTTAACTTACCTTAATTAACACAAAATTATATCTAATGAAGATTATAATCATGCATTAACCTAAGTAATTTAACCTAAGTATATATATATCAATGATCAAACTAAAAGTAAATTATTAACCAATAATCAAACAAGTTAACAACCAAACTTTAGCTAAATAATGATAAGATTGTGCTTTAAAACTAAGAAATAATCAAAACTTGTATTAAAATTAAGCACAAGCTTAAGTCATAATAATAAAAGTTAAGGATTCAAGCATCCTTTAGCAAAAGTTAAAGAAAACTACTCACTAAGCATGTTTAAAAACTAAAACAAAGCTTTAAGAAAACAATAAAAACAGAGAAAATAGAAAATGATGTAAAACTAAAAACTATTGAATCTTTTGATAATTGATGATTGATTATTTTGGTGCTTCAATCTTCTATTTATAGGCAAAATAAGTTGTAGAATCCTTATAAACTTCCTAAATTAAAGTAGGAAAAGAATTCTTCTCAATCGGGAAAATCCTTCACAGCATGGGAGTCCAAAACACACGACCAAGCAAAACTATCTTTGTTGAGATGCACTGCCGTGCATCCTTTCTCATAGAGGTGCACGGCCAAGCATGCTTCTAGGCAATCAAACATACGGCCAATCATGCTTTAATTCTTCAATGCACGGCCATTCAAAACTTTAGGCACAAAGACACACAGCCAATTGATCTTCTACTAGACTCCATGCTCAACTTTCTAACATGAATTTCTTTATTTCACAGTTTTGGCCCAAATCTTCTTACCTTTTTGCAAATAAGTCCTTTTTCTTGCAAAATATACCTGAAAGCACCAAAACTTCTAATTAACTCCTAAAACACAAAGATAAATATTTAAACTATAAATTATCCAAAATTAAACCAAATTAACTAATTAAAACACTTAAAAACATACTAAAAACATTATATAATTCATACTTATCATGAAACTTATCCTGATACCTACACGGATAATATAAAGCTTAGTGGGGAACAACATATTCTATAGATAACCTCTTACAAGATTCATCAATTATATACAAGCATAAAACTTTACTCGATAATCATAAATGTTCACCACATACAACGATTAAAGCAAAACCTTTAAGTGAACTCTCTCTAGTTCTACAACCTTAATATTAATCCAGCAATGATTAAACCATAAAAGATATTATTAGGTATGATTTCTTCATTCATATCACATAGCTCAAATTTAAAAATGCATTATATGGTCACAATCATGTTCATAATCATATTCATAATCATGTAGTAACAAAGACTAGCTTAGCATGGTAAACTATATGCCACTTAACATCATATTGTACCATATACAATATAGTGATCTCTAATAGAGTCATATGCATATACACAAGTATAGATGGATATATAACAAATTAAGAATTTAGCATGTGACTTCAAGAAATAATAGGATTACTGAGGATGGATGCTGCAGTGTACAATTTTATACTCATGATTTATAGGTCCAAATACGTATGTAACATTATAGTATTACATACTCAACATATTGTAACCTCCACTTTAATATCCGTTTCTTACATGCAAATGAATAATACTTATGCAAAATAGTTTCTAAACTACCAAGTTTTTTTATCTTTTAATTCAATAGAATGACTTCTTTTATCTTGCATTAAGCCTACATATTTCTATAGAAGTGGATAACGGGTTAACAATTATACCTGGAGGTACTAAAACACACCCGAAGGTATGACAATCATACCCAAAGGTATGACAATCATACCCAAAGGTACGACAATCATACCCAAAGGTACCAGAACACACCCGAAGGTATGATAATTGTACCCAAAGGCACCAGAACACACTTGAAGGTATGACAATCATAACCGAAGGTACCAGAACACACCTGAAGGTACCGGAACACACCTAAAGGTACCAAAACACACCCGAAGATATGAAATCAAAATGTATCTGAAGATACCAGAACATACCTTAAGGTATGAAATCAGAAGACCTATCAAGGTCAAACTATAGCGGCCGCTACAACTAAACCTTACAGGCACGCCTATCTATCCACAATCTAGACACAGACGCAAACGAGAAACCTCTTTCCATTATCAATCCATACTTTACTATGTTATTCAATCAATGATTATCACTGTGTAACAATAACTTAGTGTCATGCAATACTTGCTTAATATTCAATATTCTAAAAAATGGATGCTATTAACATCATAGAGCATGAGTAATCTATAGCTATAATCAAATCCAAGGGCATATACATATATACTCATGGCATATCACTTATTTGATATGTTCCTTAAGTTTCTTAATTCAATCGATGCCAGCATATTCATCCATTTGCACGTTATCACATGACAACCAATATGGTTTTAAAATCACAAATTGACAGTACTTATGCTGGTCCTTATGGTTCATGCATTACTACAATTTTTCATGGGAATGAGATCATATATATACTCATGCAAACCATGGGTACATGAAACAACACCTAATCACACCATCAATCCAGAAGAATGTACCTTCATGGTTCATCATAACCATCTTCCCTGCTTTATTGTACCCAATTTAATTATCATACGTACAAACTTAACCAATATATTCGATATATGTGTTCAATGCATTATAAATGATGAAGATGTTTTAAATTGGAGATCAATGATTTCCTATACCATTGCATATGGTCTTAGCGTTTACACATGCTATAAAGACCACACTAGTCCATCCGAATTCCTGCTACTTATCTTAATATTTTTAATAAACAATACATCTAATACTAATTATATGTTCATTTGTCGTTCCATTTGTTATACTTTGATTGTCTAATTCATACATTAGAACAAATTTATGTAAGCCTATACTTTATTACATCATAGTCATAATTTGAATTAAAAATTACAGAACATGTTCATTACATTGATTTCATAAGATTTACATAAATCTAAATATAAAAGCAATACAATTTAGACATCAAATGCTAACTCTTTCTATCTGGTGTTGGCCTTATCCCTGAAGTAATGACCTACCTTGAACCTACACGGATAAACACCCATGCTAAGCTATAAAGCTTAATGGGGAACAATAACTATATGAACAACCACTCACAGTGATTGTTTCCAAGCACACAATAAATATTATTAATATCAAGATATTGTAATCAGCATGAAAGGGTTACAATATAAATTCACATATTATATTTAATTTTATAACATTATTGTATAATGATAAAACATAATAGTCTAAACAAGTCTTGCCAACATTACACATATACTGTTTATTATATACTGTGAAATGCTTGCTAAAGTCCTGTGGGTGTGGATAACAGGTGATACTATACTGTAGTACCCGAAGGTATGAAAGGATATCCGAAGGTATCAATCATGTGGACCCAAATGGGCCAAATCATGGGGACCTATAAGAGGCCGAATCATGGGGATCTATACAAGATCGAATCATAGGGACCCAAATGGGGTTGAACATATAGCAGCTGCAACTGTAACCCCATAGGCATGCCTATCTATCCACCACCAAGTTCTATGTGCAGGCAAACAATCGTATTCATATGTTATTTAATTTATAAAATTCAATCCATCATATAAGAGGTTAACTCAAATGCTATAGTATTGTTTTTTAACTATCATGAAATAATCAAAAGTACATATAGATAATCGGTATAATACAATCATATTCAAGTATATACTTTCATGCATTAATTTCTATAACTTTATCCTTATATTACTTATACATTTCATATGTTTATGGTTGTTCATTATCATATACTTTATATTTAAGGTAAACTATATGATTTAGGAAAAGAGGAGTTAAGCTTATGCGTCATATAAGGTCTTAACTTTCAAGTTTTAACTTATGAAGGAGGGTCATGGTTACTACCAAATTCATGGTAACCATGACCTAGTTGCACTTTTGGTCCTGGACTACGCCAGACTACCTCGCGGTCATTACCGGACGAGTAATAGTCGTGATCTTTGACTTTGGAAGGGGTCATGATTACTATGAAAAGCTTAGTAACCATGAGGTAGGGTGGATTTTGGCTCTGGATTGAAAATTGGGGTACCTTACGGTTACTATAAAAAACCTAGTAACCGTGAAACCCAAACTGGCCAAAGATAGAATTTCTGTCTTAAGATAGAATTTCTATCTCAAATTTTATGCCATATTTGACCTATAAAATGCCATTTTTAGGGAAACCTTCCTTCTATAAAGTTATAGATCTATCTTTTTAGTTTTCCAAAACATCAAAAATCACTCAAATCAGATCTATAAATCTCAAGATACCCTATAAAAACCACCAATTGTTCTTAGTGACAGAGTAGCAGTCCTAACCTGGATTCAAGCCAAATTTTCTCTATCCTACAAATTGTTTCAAGATTTATGCTCTTCATATAAAGTTAATATCTATAAGTATAGTTTCTTTTCTAACTATAATTTTTTAATTCGAGTTAAGGGAACTCAAGATATCAACAAATTAGTGATGACTGGTTAAGTGAACTCTAACATAGTTTTCACCATCTTCAACAAAACTTCCTATTTTCGATTTTCAATCAAATCTAACCTCAATTTTTCATGATATTCACTTGTTATAACATCACATATTACTATTCTCACATAATATACATAACAAACACACACACAATAAAGGAAAAGTTCTCATACTTTTAAAGACTCCATCAATCTTTCTCTCTTCCTTATCTTCTCCTTCCTTTCTCTTGCTCTTCATCTCTACTATCTACAACCTTATCTCTACTTGGAGTAGCATCTATGCAGGCTTGAGGAGAAAATAAGAAGAAAGAAAGATGAGCTAATTTTCTTTTTATTTTTAGGCCAAGAATGTCCAGTCATATCTCCCCTCAATTCTCATGAATTTATCTTTCTCTCTTTCTAGTCTTACACTTGTTAAATTCCTATTGGTTACTAATAAAAATATTTGCAAAGTTCATTTTGGTCCCTCTTGATATTTATGTTTCTTACTTTGGTCTCTCACCTTTCACATATCATATTTCTACCTCAAAAATTTTACTTTTACTTTTCAATTAAATCCCTAAATTGCAATTTTTCTTAATTAGACACATAATCAACCTCTGTCTCATGCGAAATGACCATCTACCCCTCTTAGGGTACTATTGGGGACATTACACATGCATATAGGTTCATTATAGAGATCACAGATCTAGATGCATTATCTTAGAACACTCATGTACTAAGTAAACATATGTAAAAGCATAACATTTAATCGATGGTTCCTCATGTTACCACAAGTGCATACACATACCACTATATCTACTCCATTTATAATAGTGATATTCATTATACTTTAAGGTATTCCATTCTTTACATAATCGTATCATATTTATTCTAATAGCTTGCCACTATACTAATTACGCTTTCACTTACTTCATATTATAACATCATAATTCTCATTATGGTCATAATTACATAACTTTTAATATTAATGCATTACATTCCTTTTTATGTTATTTCATTCATTACGTGTACACTTCATCATAACACATGGTTAGGCATACAAAGATTCATTAATACGTATAACAGTGTAGCAAAATATCATATTATAATTTTCATGGTTAAAATATACTTGGTTATGTACATTATCTAATTGAGATGGTAAAAATCATGTATAACTTTTTTATGAATTGACCTAGGCTCAATATGCATCTATAACCTGCATGCATCTATTTATATCCTCTTATTTTCTTATAACCCATATACTTTTCATGTTTTCATAATCCTTTCATTTTATGTTCAATATGTCTTAAGTAAGTTTAAAGAAGTCTAAATAGATAATCGAAGAGCTAAATTGCATGTTTGTATCATGTACTAAGTTTTTCAATTTATACAGAAAATGTTGAATCAATAGGGGAAAAGGTCACTCTACCAAGTGGGTTGATGCCTTATACAGTGGGTAGCTGCTCGGTGGAGTGGAAGGGTCACTCTACCAAGTAGGTTTCTACTCAATAGAGTGGAAAAGTTACTCCACCGAGTGGACCATTGAGCAGCAATTATTTCCGAATTTGTATCAACTATTTCACCTAGTAAATGAGGTCTCTAGGTTAAATGGTCTTCTACAAAGTTGTTTCTCTATGTTTCTAGTTTTATAACATTAAAAATCATTATATTTTCTCTCCTAAATCTCGAGATAGCCAAGAAACACTACATATTGTTTCCAATGATAGGGCAACAAACATAGGAAGGATTCAAGCTCAATTTTCAGTATCTTACAGGGGGATTTAGTCTTAGACTTCTTCATATTAAATATAGGTATATGAGTCTAGTTTCTAACCCAACTATAATCACTTAATTTAAATCTCTATAACTCAAGTTATAGTGCTACTAGGTCCAGTGAATCCTAGGATGAATTCTCACTATGTAGGAAGTGACTTTTTTTAGTTCAGTTTTCAAGCATCCTTGAGCTTAGTTTCCATTATAATAACTCATCCTATGTTAAAGTATATCATTCTTCATATCACATACATAAGAATACACATTCAAGTTCATAAAAGTTCCCATACCTGAGATTAAAGCCTCAAATCCTCCTTCAAAACTCTTGTTCCAACTCTTTAAATTTTGATTTCTTTCTTTTTTTAAACCTGGTAGATAACAAGTATGATTATAATCTCCTCAAATCCCTAATTTCAGTAATCAAATCCAAGATAAAGAGAAGAAAGGTTGCAAGAGAGGAGAAAATATTACCCTTTAGAACACCAACTCATAATAACCTTAAGTCATCCTCTTCTCAAATCAAAACCAGAGAGAGAGAAAAGATGAGCTTATATCTCCCTCCTAAGAATCGATCTCCACCATATAATGTAATGTCCCTCATGATACCCTAGGAGGATCTTTAATTCATTAATGATGTAATTTACATTAGCCTGTGTATGATTATGACTGTTCCTATGAATTGGGATCTAGAAGGAAAATTATCCTAAAATAAAGGGGTAAATTTGTCTTTTCCTTTTTAGACCCTGTGTGTTTTAAATTAAAGGTAAATGAGCTGATGAGGACTTGATTGAAAGAGAAAAGGGTAAGTTATGGGGCATAATTAGAAATAAAAGAAAGTTGAGGACCTAAAAGCAATTTTGCCATACAAATTTTCAAGTGGTCCAATAGGTTTGGGACACTTAAGAAGAGAGAAAGAGGGATATTTAGAAGATGTGGCCAGCCATTCAAGGCTGATTTTTCCAACCATCTTCAACCTCTAGCAATCCCTAAAATCTCTCTTAAGATCTCTCTATCTCTTCTGATTTTTGTAAGACAAAAGGAAGATCTAGCTAACATTTGATTTCTCAAAAGGAGAAGGCAGCAAGAAGAAAGAAAAAGAAGCAATTCAAGTATAAGGAAGAAGTTTGGAGCTTTAAAAAGGTATGGAAACCATCATAGTATGATTGAGTGTGCTTGAGCTATTAATGTGAATAGCATTTCTATATATATATATATATATATATATATATATATATATATATATATATATGTGTGTGTGAAAATGAAGCTTATGAAGAGTTGAAGCTTGCAAACCTTCTTAGGATGCTTGGAATTGACAAAACCCTCAGGCTGTGTCATATACACATCCTCAAGTAAATTTCCGTTGAGGAAAGCAGTTTTGACATCCATTTGCCATATCTCATAATCATGATATGCAGCTATGGCAAGCAAGATCCTAATGGACTTGAGCATGACTACAGGCAAAAAGGTCTCGTCATAGTCTGCACCATAAGTTTGTCGAAAACCTTTTGCTACTAGTCTACCTTTGTAGGTCTTATCAGCTTTGAGTTTGAATAGCCACTTGCATTCAATTACCTTCGCACCTTCTGGTGGATCAACCAAGGTCCAAACCTGGTTATCGTACATTGATTGCATCTCGGATTTCATGGCTTCAAGCTAATTTTTCGAGTCTGGGCTCTCAATAGCTTTTTGATAGGTAGTAGGATCCTCACGATCTACTAACTCAATAGTGTCACTGTAAGTGATTAGAAATCCATATCTCTCAATCTCCTGACGTACCCTATCGGACCTTCTAGGTACTTGTGTAATGGGTTCTTGTTCCACAACTGGTTGTGAACTTGATCCCACTTCCAACTCATCCTCTATAGGAGCTTGTGGCACTTGAATTTCTCCAAGTTCTACTTTACTCCCACTATCTTTCTTGAGAAGGAACTCCTTTTCCAAGAAAACAGCCTTGCGAGCAACAAGTACTTTATTCTCAGCTTGTGAGTAAAAGTAGTATCCCTTTATTTCTTTGGGATAACCCACAAACAAGCAGACAGTGGATTTGGACTCTAGTTTGTTAGATGTCAATTTCTTAACATGTGCTTCACAACCCCAAATCCTGAGAAATGACATATTGGGTTCTTTCCCAGTCCATACCTCGTATGGTGTCTTCTCAACTACTTTAGTTGGAGTATGGTTTAGTAGAAACACAGCCGTTTCTAATGCATAACCCCAAAAAGGGACAGAAAGAGTAGCTTGACTCATCATAGATCGAACCATATCCAACAGAGTTCGATTTCTCCTTTTGGACAAACCATTCCATTGTGGCATTCCAGGAGGAGTGAGCTGTGAAATAATACCACACTCTTTTAGATGACTGTCAAATTCTTGGCTTAAGTATTCGCCACCTCGATCTGATCGAATGGCTTTTATACTTTTGCCAAGTTGTTTTTCTACTTCATTCTTAAACTTTTTGAATTTCTCAAAAGTTTCAGATTTGTACTTCATTAGATAGACATAGCCATATCTACTGAAGTCATCTGTGAACGTCACGAAGTAGCTAAAACCACCTCTAGCTTGTGTACTTAATTGTCCACATACATCGGTATGTATTAGTTCCTATAAGCCATTAGTCCTTTCACCTTTCTTGTTAAAAGGACTCTGTCATTTTTCCATGCAAACATGGCTCGCATGTATCATAAGACTCTAAGTCGAATGACCCAAGCACTCTAGTTTTGTGGAGTCTTGAAATGCGTTTTTCATTTGCATGCCCTAAACGACAATGCCAGACGTAAGTAGGGTTCAATTCGTTTGATTTAACCCTCTTTGTATTAATGTTGTATATGGACTCTTTGTTTTATAAATCAAGGATATAAAGGCCATTTTGCAACATGGCATTGCCATAAGAAATGCCTTGGCGACGAATATGAGTATTGCCATTTTTAATAACAAAATCAAATTCATCCAAATCCAAACATGAAACTGATATAATGTTTCTGCTCATAGTAGGCACATAATAACAATTTTTCAAAACTAAGCAAAGTTCGAAAGGTAAAGTGAGTTGATAGTCGCCTATCTCCATGGCAGCAACTCGTGCTCTATTCCCCACACGGAGGTCCACTTCATTCTTCCCAAGTAACCGCCTATTTCTTAGCCCCTGCACATTTGAACAAATGTGAGAACCATAACCGGTATCCAATACCCAAGTGGTAGAAATAGAAAGGTTAATCTCAACAACAAAAATACCAGAACTGGACGCCTTGGCTCCATTCTTCTTTTGTTCTTCCTTGAAGAGAGCGCAATTCTTCCTCCAATGCCCTATCTTGTTGCAATGGAAGCAAGTGCTCTCACTCTCTTTGAGCTTTTGCGCCTTGGGCTTGGATTGGGCCTGAGGTGCACTCCTACTTGACTTGAACCGAGCCAGGTCATTCTTGGGTTTTTCCTTTCCCTTTCCCTTTCCCTTAGCGGGTCCCTTTTTAATGCCTCTTTGAACCATCAATATAGGATTGGTCTTTCGAATGTTCTCTTCAGCATTCTTAAGCATCCCATGGAGCTCAGTGATTGACTTGTTCATTGCATGCATGTTATAATTCATCACAAATGGACCATAATCATCAGTCAATGATCCTAAGATCAAGTCAGTGGCTAATTCCTTTGGCACTTGTACCTCAAGCTTCTCAAGAGTATCAAGATACCCTTTCATCTTGAGTACATGGGTACTAACAGGAGTACCCGCAGCCATCTTACAAGAAATCAAGGCTTTTGTTGTCACGAACCTCTCGTGACGAGCTTGCTCTTGGAACATCTCCTTGAGGTGTACCATGATCGCATAAGCCTTTTGGTCCATAAATTGCTTTTGCAAGTCAGGCACCATAGTGGCCAGCATCAGACAGGTCACATCATTGGAGTCGCTCTTCTTGGTCTCAAAAGTTTCCTTTTGAACCGCAGAGGTGTTCCTAGTAGGTTCTTCAGGCAAGGGTGCATCCAAAACATACGACTTTTTCTCTTACTTAAGAACTATTCTTAAGTTTCGAGACCATTCTATGAAATTGGTGCCATTCAATTTGTCCTTTTCAAGGACCGATCGCAATGAGAAATTGTTGTTTGAAGATGCCATTTTCAATCTACAATAAAATTTAGCAAGATTAAATTAGGTCTTATTTATAATCCCACAAATCGAATTAATATCCCTTTAAATAATTTGCGTTAGTGATTTAATGTGGGCCAAGATCCACTTTTCACAACAACTTATTAGTCAAGCTGAACTTGTACACCTAACGAGTTAAGTTACTTAGGTAGGAAAACTCCAATCATGTCTCGTACATGACTCTTGGATCAAATGGGCTAACATCTTAAGATGTTATAGCACAAACCCATTTATTATTTGCCTAGGTCCGGGCATCCCTTTCCATATTAAGTTCAACGTACATTCACAACCCATGCCTCAAAAAGATAATCGAGTGCATCTAGGACTCCTAGTCTATGTGATCGATGATCGATGCCTTGACATGTTTCGAATTAGGAAGGCAACTTTGTGACTTACTATTTTTAGGGATTCATTTTATTACGGCTTACATGGCATACGATTTGTCATCCATATATAGCATGCATATATATATAATTGTATAAAGTAAAGCGTGACAAACATGGGCCCAAAAACCTACAACTAAGATTCTATACTATTACATAAGAATCTTCGAGTTTGGCTTCTCCACTCCGGTGGGCTTCGTCTTGATTTACAAAGTCTTCAAGTATATTCTATTCTAAGAAATAAATGAAACTTTTACAATAAAACATAATGGCTCGTAGGCCATATTTAATTACAAAACCCAGGGCCCATGAATGCACCATGCATATCCATTCATCACACCAAACAAGCAAATAAATATACATAACATTCATGGATCAAACAAAGTCCAATTTTAATTAAAATAGCCAAGCCTATTAATGGAAACTGTGTACTTGAACCTTTAAGAGATGACCCCGTGATGGGCCTGGGCCAAAGCCCGATGGACTAAATCCTCTTATTGAATAAGTTCTCTTAAAAGCCCAAAACACAAACTAGTTAGATTTGTGCTATAAATCAACTCCAGTATAATTTCCAAATTTGCCATTTTTAATTTTATTTCATACAGCCCATAAACATTAAAAATACATATAATATGTACCAACATGAATTAAAATACAAAATCATGAAGAACATATATATGATACACGGCATGCATATAAAAACAAACAAACAACAAAAATAGTTGTTTAATGCTTATGTGATGCCACAAAAATGCACAAATACTTAAATCAATTTTATGAGTCATTTAATAAATAAAATAAGGTCATAAATATTGATTTAATATTCTGTACCAATCTGATCTAAATGTGTTTTTACCATTTTAATCAAAACAAAACAATCAATGTTGATTAAACATGTAACAAACACAAACTAGTCATAGTTTTAAGTGATTTTAAAATTAATCAATTAAATTGTCATGGACCAGAATTAAAAACAAATTTAAAATATGTCCAGACCTGATATTTAATCTTTAAAAATCACTTACAAACATGCCAAAATCGTTTTTACATTTAATATTGAAAACTAGTTGTTAAACTAACAATTAACAAGCCAACTAGCACCTAGTTTTAATATTAACATGTACCATCAGGTATTATTAATTAAATCCGACCATTAACAGCTCCTAGAACATCTTAGGATAGTATATTAACATGTCATATTAATTATAATACCTATCTAATCAATTAAGATCATTTTTACACCAAAACAATGCAAAAAACTCAAAACAGAAAATTTCAGCATTGCATGTTTTCAAAATAACGATTTTTAATTAATTTTTTTCATGCATCTAAAGCACTAAAATAAGCATGTTTAGGCTCTAATACCACTAATGGAATATGTCATGGTATGCACATAAAGATCACGCAGAGGAAAACAATAAAATTTGATCATACATGCCATACAATTCCATGACAAGAATTGAAACATGCAATTTTAGGATTTTAAAACTTACAACTTTAGATCCCTTTAAAACTTGATTTTGATGATGACCAGCAACCAAGGAGGATATCTTAGCCTTAGACCTTCACCACCAATGCCAAGGAACAGCCTTTTACGCCACTCCTCTCTATTTTCACACACATAATTGCATCGACGGCTTAAAATCGAGATTGCTAGCTCTCAAAATAAGTATTGGGTAATGGCTATGGTTTGAAGCTACAAAATTTGATTTTGTACTTCTCTTAGGTTGCTATTACTACCCAAGAACACAAGAGAATGAGGAACAATCCTTTCTCCTTGTGAAAATTGGCCAAAATAATTAAGTGAGAGAGAGAGAGAAGTTCACGCCAAAACCTAAAGCAAAATTAGGGTTTCACGCCAAAATCATTCTATATATATTTTCTAGCAAGATATTATAGCATTCCAAATTAAATGAAAATGCAAATGGCATTTAGTGACCTAATGCAATTTTGCATAGTCCCTTACCCATAAATATCAGAATTAATATAAGGCATGGAACTAGTCATCCTTATATATATATTAATTCATTTCTTGATATTCCAGTGACACTGAACTCTCAGATAAATAATGATTACTTATTATTTCATCTCGGTATGGCCATACACTTCTCATTTCACTGATCAAGTGGCCGATGATATTTTCTCTCTTATAGAGAGGGGTAATCCCTTCACTTCTCTCATACTCTCTAACATGAATCAATGCATACCCAATCATACCTGTACTTGTCACTCTGTTACGAGCACGTTAGGTGTATGTCAAAGCACACAGTAATTCATAAAGAGTTTCATAGAGATTTTAGGTCTAAGAACTCCGATACAAAACTTGCATATGAGAAATACTTATGACTTGTACCATGTAGTGTTCTCATGAGTGGATCGAATCCAGATACCATGTTCTAAACATGTATCTATGATCTCTGATTGACACTCATGTCCTTTTGATCCGTAAGATAGAACTCAACTTATCAAAGAGAGCATACTAGTCTTAATTCATTTGTTATTCCCATAACAATTACTGACTAGAGATATTTAGAATGAAGTCTCATTTGTTTCAAGGTCTTACAACCATGTGCCTCACACATGATAACTTAAACTAAAACAACATTCTTGGATAGTTCTATCAATTGATATGCACAGGAATACAATAGATAAAACAAATGCCTCATTTATTAACTAAAGTGTTTTATTACAATGTATTGGGGCCAGGGCTTACACTAACAATTTATATATTTGATACCTTCAGGTATCCACAACACTCGTTATCCACACCCACAGGATTTTAGCAGGTAGTTCACATAATAAATAACAGTATACCTAATGATGGTAATGAATGAATAAGTTCATATACTGTCATTATACGTTAATGATATAGTTATTGCTGCTATAATTGACTTCAATAGCATGCTTAATGATGGTTATTGTTGAGATAAATGCATTTTTCTTTGACATTATTGTTGCATGCTTGGCGATAACCATTGTGAGTGGTTATGAGCATATTGTTTTGTTCCCTGCTAAGCTATATAGCTTAGCATGGGTGTTTATTCGTGTAGGTTTATAGGCTAGACCTTTGCTTCAGGGACAAAGCCAACAATTTCAAAAGCCAACATCCAATTAAGGAGAACAATTTTGATGTATGAATTATTTTTTGTTATCTTTTTGGTTAAACTATATTGTACCTTGTAGGTAGTATGGTACTCAACTAATTATTTAATTAATAACTCATAGTATAATTATAATGTAATAGATTTAGATTTATATAACTTGTATAGAATATATATATTCAATAGATGACTCAACATGATATCGTACAAGATGGACGAATAGATTATTTTTATCTCATGTATTTCTTATTAATGAAATAAAGATAAGTAACAAAAATCATGATAGGCTAGTGTGGTCCTTACATATTTGGTATCAGAGCCTGGTTTAGGCGGTTCTAGCCTATAAGAATTTAAAGATTTGTAGATATAGAATTCTTGTTGGTGTTGGCTTATAGTTTTTATCCCTGTATTTCTTTAGATAGTCAAGTATGAAGGGAAACTATGAAGTTGTAGATGAATTTGCTGAAAGCAATCTTCCCGGGCCATCAAATCCTTCTCATCCTGAATCTTTTGCATCTACTCGAGGTGGTATATCTGGTGCTGAGCCTGAGGAAGTGCTATTGAAAATTTCCCATGACATGGCCTAGATTTTACAAGAATTATTGTACCGAAAGCCCCTATTTTTGAGACCATAAAGCATGGTGTAGAGGAGTTTTTGGGAACTATTTGGGAGGAATCTGAGAAAGATGAATTATGGCTCGAAAGATTAGAACGGGTATTTATAGAAATTTAGTGCCTGGCCAATCAGAAGGTGACTTGTGCTATGTTTTTACTTTAGGAAGTAGCTTATGATTGGTGGAAGTTAGTCCAGACACAACCTCAACTACTTGATTCCCTCTCTTGGGAATTCTTTATGGTAGAATTCAAAAAAAGGTATGTGACTGAAGCATACAAGGATGAAAGACTGAAAAAATTTCTAAACTTAATGCAAAAGAGTATGTCAGTGGCTGAGTATTAAGCGAAATTTAGTCATTTGAGCAAGTATGCACCAAAACCCATGTTGACTGGAACTTTCAAATGCCGACAATTTGAAGATGGCTTGAATGACCAGATCAGGGAGCATTTGATAGGGCCTATTTCTTTACACCCAGTGGATTATCATCAGCTGGTGCAGGCAACTATTCGGGTTGAGAAGGAGGAGAATGTAAAAAAAGAAAGATAGCAAAGAAGAAGAAGCTTCTCTCGGGGTGGTTCATCAACAGGGAAAAGATCAAGAATGACTCAAGAAGACCAGCCAGCTGAGTCTGGTAACTGTTCTACACCCAGAGGTAGATAGCAGGGAGCCTTCATTATAGCCTAATCTGGAAGGGATACTGTAACTAGATAGGGTAGAGGCCAAGCTCCAGAATGTACTTACTATTATAGGCGACATTGGGGCACCTGCAAAATGCTCATAAGTGCTTGCTTCAGATGTGGCAGCACATAGCATCTTATGGCGAATTGTCCTATGAAATAAGAGCAAGTCTCCAATCAAAAAAGTAATAGAGGAGCTTCCAATAAACCTCCTTCAGGTAGAGGACGTGGTAGAGGCAAAGGTGGATCTGCTCAGTTTAGAGCACAATCTAGGAATGCTTATGAGACAGTGGATTGACCATTCGCTCCCACACCTCCTGTTAGAGCTTATGTCATGAAAGCTCAAGAAGATGCTGATGCTCCTGAGGTCATAGTTGGTACATTCTCTCTCTTTGATACTGATGTGTATGTACTTATAGATCCATGTTTCACTCACTCATATATTTGCAATGGGGATTTGGGTAAAAATGTGTCTGCTATGGATCACTTGAATTATGATATATATGTGATTAGTCCTCTGGGCCACAGTGTATATGTAAATGAAATTTATAGAACTTTTCCTATTGTGATCTAAGGGAGAGAGTTTCTAACTGATTTAATTGTATTTCCTTTTCATGAATTTGATGTGATCTTGGGTATGGATTGGTTTTCTAGATACCAAACCATAATGAATTGTAAAGCTAAAATTGTAGTAGTTAAGGATGCCGAGGAGAAAGAGATATTGATTCAGGGTATTAAATATAAACCCTTAGCCAATGTCATCTCTACCATGAAAGTGAAGCGGTTCCTTAGAAAGGGATGCGAAGCATTTTTGGCTTTGGTACTCGATTCTATGAGAGAGACAGTTAATCTCCAAAATATGCCAGTAGTCAATAAATTTTCTGATGTATTTCCTGAAGAATTACCTGGGTTGCCCCCTGAGAGAGAAGTTGAATTATCTATAAAAACTCTATCTGGAACTGCTCTTATTTTTAGGGCACCATATAGAATGGCACCATCAGAATTGAAGAAGTTAAAAGTTCAGTTGCAAGAGCTATTGGATAAAGGCTTTATCAAGCCTAGTGTGTCACCTTGGGGCGTATCGGTGCTGTTTTTCAAGAAGAAAGATGGCACCTTGAGGATGTACATTGATTATAGGCAGCTCAACAAAGTAATGGTGAAGAATAAGTTCCCGTTACCTCGGATTGAAGATTTATTTGGCCAGTTAAAAGGTGCTGAGGTGTTTTCCAAAATTGATATGTGGTCTGGATATTATCAATTGGGGGTTAAGGATGTAGGTGTTCCAAAGATTGCTTTTAGAACTCGATACGATCGTTACGAATTCTTAGTAATACCTTTTGAGTTGATTAATGCACCAGCAGCCTTTATGGATTTAATGAATAGGGTGTTTAAATCCTATTTAGACCAGTTTATGGTGGTGTTTATTGATGACATACTAGTCTATTCTCGCAATGAAGTGGAGCATGCAGAGCACCTGAGAATTATATTGCAAACTTTTCGAGAAAAGCAGTTATATGCCAAACTGAGTAAATGTGAATTCTGGCTGAAAGAAGTCTCTTTTCTTGGGCATGTGGCGTCTTTAGAAGGCATTAGAGTGGACCCTAAAAAGATTAAAGCTATTATTAATTGGAGGCCACCTCGGAATGTACCGAAAGTCAAAAGTTTCTTGGGTTTGGTCGGTTATTATAGAAGATTTGTAAAAGGATTTTCAGTCCTTGCCTCCCCACTTGAAGGGATATCAGATGGCATATACATGATGATCACGTAGCGAAAAAATAAAAATTTGGATCATACATGCCACGCAATATACAACAAAGAATCGAAATATGCAATTTTAGGATTTTTAAAAACTTACAAGTTTAGATGCACTTCAGAACTTTATTTTGAAAATAACCAGCAAATAAGATGGACTTATATACCTTATATCTTGATCATCAATGCCAAAAGAGCTGCCTTTATGCCACTTCTCTCTATGTTCACACACATACTAGCAAGGATGGCTTAAAACCTAGAGTGCTAGCTCTAATCTTTGTGTATTTGAATGGGTATTAAACTAAAGACACAAGACCCGATCTTATTCTTTCTAAGGTTCACCAATATCTGTCCAAAATCCAAGAGAAGAAGGAAGAGTCTTTTTCTCTTGAGAATGGCGGCTTAAAGAGAGAAAAAACCTAATTAGCAAAGTTACTTCTTATCTATATATATCACTTAGCATAGGGTTTTGTGTGTGACGAAATTCACTAGCATTTAGGTAGTAATTTCAGCCTCTATCACTTCCTAATTAAGTGGTATATCTTGATTCAAAGACATATAGGAATTTAAATTTAATTAACTTAATTATCTAAAAATAAATAATCAAATATCTAAAGATAAATAAACAATCAATTTACCATTCCTTTTGATGTGTTTTTCACTCTTCATAGGCCAAAGTCCATTTAGCAATTTTAATACCCATTATCCACATTAATTTGACTTTAAATAAAAGTCCAAATTAATGCCAATACACTATTTAAATATTTTAAGCCCAATGCTTTGTGTGCGATCTTATAGGTCCATTTAATATTGGCAATGAATCAATAAATTAATTCAAAGGCTATATATATTCTCTAGCAAGATATTATAGCATTCCAAATTAAATGAAAATACAAATGGCATTTAGTGACCTAATGCAATTTTGCATAGTCCCTTTACCCTTAAATATCAGAATTAATATAAGTCATGGAACTAGTCATCCATATATATACTAATTCCTTTCTTAATATTCCATTGACACTGAACTCTCAGATAAATAATGATTACTCATTATTTTATCTCGATATGGCCATACACTTCTCAGTTCACTGATCAAGTGGCCGATGATATTTTCTTTCTTATCGAGAGGGGTAATCCCTTCACTTCTCTCATGCTCTCTAACATGAATCAGTGTATACCCAAGCATACCCATACTTGTCACCCTGTTACAAGTACGTTAGGTGTATGTCAAAGTACATAGTAATTCATAAAGAGTTTCATAGAGATTTTAGGTCTAAGAAATCTGATGCAAAACTTGCATATGAGAAACACTTATGACTTGTACCATGTAGGGTTCTCATAAGCGGATCTAATCCAGATACCATATTCTAAACATGTATCTATGATCTCTGATTGACACTCTTATCCTTATGATCCGTAAGACATAACTCATCTTATCAGAGAGAGCATACTAGTCTTAATTCATTTGTTATTCCCATAACAATGACTAACTAGAGATATTTAAAATGAAGTCTCAATTGTTTCAAGGTCTTACAATCATGTGCCTTACACATGATAACGTAAACTGAAACAACATTCTCGGATAGTTCTATCAATTGATATGCACAGGAATACAAAAGATAAAACAAATGCCTCATTTATTAACTTAAGTATTTTATAATAATGCATTGGGGCTAGGGCTTACACTAACAATCTCCCACTAGCACTAGTCCCAATTGGGCATAGCCCTAATACCGAACGCTCTCAAATGAGCTTCATGCAGATTTGGATGCAACTGTTTCATCATAGGATCTGCTACATTGTTTTCACTTGCTATCTTGCTATTCTTGACGTCCCCACGATCAATAATCTCTCTGATCAGGTGGTACCTCCTGACTATGTGTTTGGATTTTTGGTGTGACCGGGGCTCTTGGCCTATGTGATGGCTCCGTTATTGCCATAGAAAATTTCTAATGGATCTAGGATGCTGGGGACCACTCCTAATCCAGAAATGAAATTTCTAATCCAAATAGCTTCTTTTCTAATCCAAATAGCTTCTTTTGCAGCTTCACTTGCTGTAATATACTCAGATTCTGTAGTTGAGTCGGCAATGGTCTCTTGCTTCGAGCTTCTTCAGCTAACAACATCACTATTCAAAACAAAAACAAAACCAGATTGCGATCTTGAATCCCGAGTCTTGGTTTGAAAAGCAGCATCAGCATGACATTGTATGACGAGCTCTTCTTGACCACCATGCACTAAGAAGTGATCCTTAGTCCTTCGTAAGTACTTAAGAATCCCCTTTACAAAAGACTAGTGCTTCTCACCAAGGTCTTGCTAAAACCTACTGGTTATACTCAGTGCATGAGTAACATCCAACCTAGTACATAATATAGCATACATGATAGATCCAATAGCAGATGCATATGGGATTCTACTCATGTTGTGCCTCTCCTCTTTGGTTTTAGGACATTGTTCTTTAGTCAAAGGAACTCCCAAAGCCAAAGGTATGTACCCTTTCTTTGCGTCTACCATACTAAAATGCTTTAGTACTTTGTCTATGTACTTTTCTTGACTTAGTCCCAAAAGCCGATTTGATCTATCTCTATAGATCCGAATACCAAGTATTGTCTCAGCTTCACCTAAGTCTTTCATTGAGAAACACTTCCCCAACCATTGCTTAACCTTTTGCAATGTTGGAATGTCATTCCCAATGAGAAGAATGTCATCCACATATAGGACCAGAAACACTATTATGCTCCCACTAACCTTCTTGTACATATAAGGCTCATCTTCATTTTTTATGAAGTCAAATTCTTTGACAACTTCATCAAAATGAAGATTCCAACTCTGGGATGGTTGCTTTAATCTATAAATGGATTTTTCAAGCTTGAAAACCTTATTAGGATGCTTGAGATTGACAAAACCCTCAGGCTGTGTCATATACACATCCTCAAGTAGATTTTCGTTGAGGAAAGCTGTTTTGACATCCATTTGCCATATCTCATAGTCATGATATGCAGCTATGGCAAGCAAGATCCTAATGTACTTGAGCATGACTACAGGCAAAAAGGTCTTATCATAGTCTACACCATGAGTTTGCCAAAAACCTTTTGCTACTAGTCTACCTTTGTAGGTCTCATCAGCTTTGAGTTTAAATAGCCACTTGCATTCAATTACCTTAGCACCTTCCGGTGGATTAACCAAGGTCCAAACCTGGTTATCGTACATTGATTGCATCTCGAATTTCATTGCTTCAAGCCAATTTTCTAAGTCAGGGCTCTCAATAGCTTTTCGATAGGTAGATGGATCCTCACGATCCACTAACTCAATAGTATCACTATCGATGATTAGAAATCCTTATCTCTCAATCTCCCGACGTACCTTACCGGACCTTCTAGGTTCTTGTGTAATGGGTTCTTGTTCCACAACTGGTTGTGAACTTGATCCCATTTCCAACTCATCCTCTACAGGAGTTTGTGGCACTTGAATTTCTCCAAGTTCTACTTTACTCCCACTGTCTTTCTTGAGAAGGAATTCCTTTTCCAAGAAAATAGCCTTACAAGAAACAAACACTTTGTTCTCGGCTTGTGAGTAAAAGTAGTATCCCTTTGTTTCTTTGGGATAACCCACAAATAAGCAAGCAGTAGATTTGGATTCTATTTGTCAGATGTTAATTTCTTAACATGTGTTTCACAGCCCTAAATCCTGAGAAATGACATATTGGGTTCTTTCCCAGTCCACACCTCGCATGGTGTCTTCTCAACTGCTTTAGTTGGAGTATGGTTCAGTAGAAATGCAATAGTTTCTAATGTATAATCCCAAAAAGAGACAGGAAGATTAGCTTGACTCATCATCGATCGAATCATGTCCAATAGAGTTCAATTTCTCCTTTCGGACACACCATTCCATTGTGGTGTTCTGTGAGGAGTGAGTTGTGAAATAATTCCACACTTCTTCAGATGACCGTCGAATTCTTGGCTTAAGTATTCGCCACCTCGATCTAATCGAATGGCTTTTATACTTTTGCCAAGTTGGTTTTCTACTTCGTTCTTAAACTCTTTTAATTTTTCAAAAGTTTTAGGCTTGTGCTTCATTAGATAGACATAGCCATATCTACTGAAGTCATCTGTGAATGTTACGAAGTAGCTAAAACCACCTCTAGCTTGTGTACTTAATGGTCCACATACATCGATGTGTATTAATTCCAATAAGTGACTAGTCCTCTCACTTTTCTTGTTAAAAGGACTCTTTATCATCTTTCCATGCAAACATGGCTCGCATGTGTCATAAGATTCCAAATCGAATGACCCAAGCACTCCAGATTTATGGAGTCTTAAAATGCATTTTTCATTTGCATGTCCTAAATGACAATGCCAGAAGTAAGTAGGATTCAATTTATTTGATTTAATCCTCTTTGTATTAATGTTGTATATGGACTCTTTATTTTGTAGATCAAGGATATAAAAGCCATTTTGTAACATGACATGGCCATATGAAATGCCTTGACGATGAATATGAATATTGCCATTATCAATAATAAAATCAAATCCATCCATATCCAAACAAGATATTGAAATAATGTTTTTGCTCATAGCAGGCACATAATAACAAATTTTCAAATCTAAACAAAGTTCGAAAGGTAAAGTGAGTTGATAGTTACCTATCTCCATGGCAGCAACTTGTGCTCCATTCCCCACACTGAGGTTCATTTCATTCTTTTCAAGTAATCGCTTATTTCTTAACCCTTGTACATTTGAACAAATGTAAGAACCACAATCGATATCCAATACCTAAATGGTAGAAATAGAAAGGTTAATTTCAACAACAAAATTACCAGAACTGGACGCCTTGGCTCCATTCTTCTTTGGTTCTTCCTTGAAGAGAGCGCAATTCTTCCTTCAATGTCCTAACTTGTTGCAATGGAAGCATGTGCTCTCGCTCTCCTTGAGCTTTTGTGCCTTGGGCTTGGGTTGGGCTTGAGGTGCACTCCCACTAGACTTAGGCCGAGCTAGGTCATACTTGGGTTTTTCCTTTCCCTTCCCCTTTCCCTTAGTAGGTCCCTTATTAATGCCCACTTGAACCATGAGTACGGGATTAGTCTTTCAAATGTTCTCTTCAGCATTCTTAAGCATCCTATGAAGCTTGGTGACTGTCTTGTTCATTGCATGCATGTTATAATTCATGATAAATGGATCATAATCATCAGCCAATAAACCCAAGATCAAGTTAGTGGCCAATTCCTTCGGGACTTATACCTCAAGTTTCTCAAGAGTATCAAGATACCCTTTCATCTTGAGTATATGAGTACTAATGGGAGTACCCGCAACCATCTTACGAGAAATCAAGGCCTTTGTTGTCACAAACCTCTCGTGACGAGCTTGCTCTTTGAACATCTCCTTGAGGTGCACCATGATCACATAAGCCTCTTGGTTCATGAATTGCTTTTGCAAATTAGGCACCATAGTGGCCAGCATTAGACAGGTCACATCATTGGAGTCACTCTTCTTAGTCTCAAAATTTTTCTTTTGAACTGCAGAGGCATTCCTAGCAGGTTCTTCGGGCAAGGGTGCATCCAAAACATACGACTTCTTCTCTTACTTGAGAACTATTCTCAAGTTTCGAGACCAGTCTATGAAATTGGTGCCATTCAATTTGTCCTTTTTTAGGACCGATCGCAATGAAAAGTTCTTGTTTGAAGATGCCATTTTTCAATCTACAATAATAAAACTTAGCAAGATTAAATGAGGTCTTATTATAATCCCACAAACTGAATTAATATCCCTTTAAATAATTCGTGTTAGTGATTTAATGTGGGCCAAAATCCACTTTTCACAACAACTCATTAGTTAAGCTGAGCTTGTACACCTAACAAGTTAAGTTACTTAGGTAGGAAAACTCCAATCATGTCTCGTACATGACTCTTGGATCAAATGGGCTAACATCTTAAGATGTTATAGCATAAACCCATTTATTAGTTGTCTAGGTCTGGGCATCCCTTTCCATGTTAAGTTCAACCTACATTCATAATCCATGCCTCACAAAGATAATCGGGCACATCTAAGACTCCTAGTCTATGTGATCGATGATCGATGCCTTGACATGTTTCGAATTAGGAAGGCAACTTTGTGACTTACTATTTTAGGGATTCATTTTATTACGGCTTACATGGCATATGCTTTGTCATCCATTCATAGCATGCATAAATATAATTGCATAAAGTAAAGCGTGACAAACATGTGCCCAAAAACCAATAACTAATATTCTATACTATTACATAAGAATCTTTGAGTTGGGCTTTTCTACTCCCGGTGGGCTTCGTATTGATTTACAAAGTCTTCAAATAAATTCTATACTAAAAAATAAATAAAACTTTTACAATAATACATAATGGCTCGCAGGCCATATTTAATTATAAAAACCCAGGGCACCATGCATATCTATTCATCACATAAAACGAGCAAATAAATATACAAAACATTCATGGATAAAACAAAGTCCAATTTAAATTCATTTAGCCGAGCCCATTAATGGAAATTGTGTACTTGAACTTTTAAGAGAAAATTTCGTGATGGGCCTAGGCCGAAGCCCAATGGACTAAATCCCCTTATTGAATAAGTTCTCTTAAAAGCGCATAACACAAACTAGTTAGATTTGTGCTATAAATCAACTCTAGTATAATTTCCAATTTTGTCATTTTTTAATATTATGTCATACAGCCCATAAATATTAAAATACATATAATATGAACCAACATGAATTAAACATAAAAATTCATGAAGAACATATGTCATACACGACATATATACTAAAACAAACAAACAACAATGAAACTAATTATTTAATGCTCATATAATGCCACAAACAATGCACAAACACTTAAAACGATTTTATGAGCTACTTAATAATTTAAATAAGGTCATAAACATTGAGTTAAGGTTTTGATAGGATCTGATCTAAATGTATTTTTTCCATTTTAATCAAAACATAACAAACAATGTTGATTAAACATGCAATAAACACAAACTAGTCATAGTTTTAAGTGATTTTAAAATTAATCAATTAAATTGTAATGGACCAGAATTAAAACCATTTTTAAAACATGTCCAGACCTGTTATTAATATTTAAAAATCACTTACAAACATTCCAAACACGTTTTTACATTTAATTTTGAGAAACTAGTTGTTTACAAACACAAAACATGCAAACTAGCACCTAGTTTCAAGATTAACATGTACAATCAGATATTTATAATTAAAACCGACCATGAACAGCTCTAAGAACATCTTAGGATAGTATATTAACATGTCATAATAATTATAATACCTAACTAATCATTTAAAATCGTTTTTACACTAAAACAATACAAAAAACTCAAAAAAGAAAATTTAAGCATTATGGTTTTATGCAATAACGATTTTTGATTCAATATTTAATGCATCTAAAGCACTAAAATAAGCATGGTTAGGCTCTGATACCACTGAATGGATATCACATAGCATATACATGATGATCACGCAGCGAAAAAATAAAAATTTGGATCATACATGCCACGCAATATACAACAAAGAATCGAAACATGCAATTTTAGGGTTTTTGAAAACTTACAAGTTTAGATACATTTCAAAACTTGATTTTGAAGATGAACAGCAAATAAGATGGACTTATATGCCTTAAATCTTGATCACCAATGCCAAAAGAGCTGCCTTTATGCCACTCTTCTCTATGTTCACACACACACTAACAAGGATGGCTTAAAACTTAGAGTGCTAGCTCTAATCTTTGTGTATTTGGCAATGGGTATTAAACTAAAGACACAAGACCTGATTTTGTTCTTTCTAAGGTTCACCAATATCTGCCCAAAATCCAAGAGAAGAAGGAAGAGCCTTTTCCCCTTGAGAATGGCGGCTTAGAGAGAGAAAAAACCTAATTGGCAAAGTTACTTCTTATCTATATATATCACTTAGCTTAGGGTTTTGTGTGTGACGAAATTCACTAGCATTTAGGTAGTAATTTCAGCCTCCATCACTTCCTAATTAAGTGGTATATCTTGATTCAAAGACATATAGGAATTTAAATTTAATTAACTTAATTATCTAAAAATAAATAATCAAATATCTAAAGATAAATAAATAATCAATTTACCATTCCTTTTGCCGTATTTTCACTCTTCATGGGCCAAAGTCCATTTAGCAATTTTAATACCCATTATCCACATTAATTTGACTAGGGGTGTACAGAACCGAACCAAAACCAAAAAACCAAACTGAATGAATTTTGGTCTGTTTGGTTCAATTTTTTCGGTTTGTTCGGTTTTGAATCGAAAAAAATCGATTTTATCGATTTGGTTCTTAAAATTGGAAAACTGAAGGAACCGAATCGACCGAAGTTTGTAAAACTCACCGTTTTACCTTAGTGTCTATATACACACACACACGCAGAAATCCCTAAATCATCCTCGTTGATCTTTCTTCCAAAAATTCCAAAATTTTCAACTAGCTCATCGATCTTCCTCCAGGACCTCCATTGTGATTCTTCCTACAATTGCCGAGAACAATGGTTAGTGTTTCGATCTCCCTGTTTTTTAGTTTCATCTATCTGTTCTTTAGTTTCCATCTCCCTATTCTTTAGTTTCATCTCCCTGTTCTTTAGTTTCCATGTACCTGTTCTTTAGGGTTTTGTTCCTTTATTAGCTTGAGTTCAGGTTAAACAATCCAGCTGCTTCAAAACGCGACAGTTCTCTCTCGCATAGCCATGGCGGACAAAAAGAGAAAAGTGAGAGACGAGGCAAAGCAGAATTTGGTAACAGCCAACAAGAAGGGGAAAATAAATCATTAAGAAGGAGGACTAAGAAAAATGAAAAGATAAATCAGAGGAAAATAGGTCCTCGCTTGCCTGCTGCTCTGCGAAGGGAGCTCGACAGCATAAATACTAAGAACCAATTTAATAGCGAAGATGACGAAGAAATCATCTCCGATGATGGAAAAGACCTTTACGAGTACCAAGAAGAGGTGGCTGAAGAGGAGTCCAAGAAGAACCGCATGTATGATCCTATGGAGAATTACGAATACCAGTAGCCCGAAAAATTCAAGGTTTTTTCTCTATTTCTCCCATTCCGCTAAAATTTTGGGTGGATTAGGTCTTGGTCTAAGTGGTTTAGAGTGAGTTGAATAGATTCAACCGTTAAGATGGTATCTAATGTTTTTTTGGGACACTAGCTTGGCAAAAAAACTGAATCTACGATTGAAGCTCTGGCTGAACCTTTCTAATCTGAATAAGTGTCTTGGGGAAAATTGTTTTCTTTTATTTTTAAATTCGGTATTTTGGAAAATTTACTATAAATTTTAGAACCAAATCTCTTCATAATGCACCTGTCTTTCATCTGGCAACGGAGTTAAATTGGGTGTGCGTTAGATTGTACTACGAAAATGATTTATATCTGTATCCAAAATCAGTTAAATATTTAATTTATTATTATGAAAATTTTTTGAATGTTGCTTTAAGGACTGATTCTAGCTACAATATATATATATATATATATATATATATATATATATATATATATTAACATCATTAATGTTTTCAATTTGTAACTCTAGTCGTAGCTGATATTTTATCGTGCAGGATGAGAATGTGCAATCAGATGATGATGATGATGATATTATTGGTGGTGTGAACAAGATTGAGGATTCTGATGGTAAAAGGAAGAACTTAGACAAACATGATGCTGATGCTGAAGAGGAAGATGATGAAAGCCATTTGAGAATGCTGCAAGGGATCACTGGAATGCCCAGTGAGGCTTTTGAAGGTACTGTTTATTTTTTATTTTGATGTTTATGATGCTGAATGAAATGCTTTCATTTGTAAAGGATGGTTGACTCTTGTTGAAAATCCCAAAATGTGAACTTGCATTTTGAATTGTATTGAAGCTTAAAGAAATAAAAATTTGTAAGTGCAGTGAGTGAGGGGTTTTTTTGTGCCTAATTTGGTGCAATAATTTTTTTAATAGAAAGTATTGCTTAATAACTTGTCTACTTTTCCTTAAAAAGAGAAAAAAACTATGTATTTGTTTTGAAATAATTAAGTTTGTATATGTTCTAATGTGGTTAGTACTTAATTGAGTCTTAGTTCAACTATGCAGGATCAGCTTCATTGGTCTTTATTTTGTGAACTGCCTTGTTTGACATTCTATAAGATACCTAAATGAATTCCTATTCTATTGTTTCAGTTCCATCCAGATTAAAGTCTCTCTGCCTTTCATAATTATCCTACTTATGGTTGACAATTTGAAAAGTTGTCAAATTGTTGGTCAAATAAATCATGCCCTAAAACGTGCATTAGAAGCTTCAAATGAATTGCTTTTTTAGGTATACTAGTTAATGGCATTGCTCACCTTAATGTATGATATTTTTAGGCATAGTATTTTCATGAATTGTATGATATTTTAGTGTAATTTTTAAGTTATGTTGCATGTATTTTTAATTGGTTTTATTTTGTTGAATATATGGGCCTATTGAGGTTAAAATTCCAATTAAAAAAAGCCCAAATATGACCCAAAACCGATTAAATCGAACCGAACCGATTGAAATTATTTCGGTTCATTCGATTCTCGATTCTACATAGTTCGATTTTGGTTCGGTTCCTATATTTTCTGAAGTTCGATTTTTAGGTCAATCGGTTCGGTCCAAAACCGAACCGACCGAATGCTCACCTCTAAATTTGGCTTTAAATAAAAGCCCAAATTAATGCCAATACACTATTTAAATATTTTAAGCCCAATGCTTTGTGTGCGATCCTATAGGTTCATTTAATATTTGCAATGAATTAATAAATTAATTCAAAGGCTATATATATTCTCTAGCAAGATATTCTAGCATTCTAATTTAAATGAAAATGCAAATGGCATTTAGTGACCTAATGCAATTTTGCATAGTCCTTTACCCTTAAATATCAGAATTAATATAAGGCATGGAACTAGTCATCCTTATATATACTAAATCCTTTCTTGATATTCCAGTGACACTGAACTCTCAGATAAATAATGATTACTCATTATTTTATTTCGGTATGGCCATACACTTCTCAGTTCACTGATCAAGTGGCCGATGATATTTTCTTTCTTATCGAGAGGGGTAATCCCTTCACTTCTCTCATGCTCTCTAACATGAATCAGTGCATACCCAAGCATACCCATACTTGTCATCCTGTTACGAGTACGTTAGGTGTATGTCAAAGTACACAGTAATTCATAAAGAGTTTCATAGAGATTTTAGGTCTAAGAACTCCGATGCAAAACTTGTATATGAGAAACACTTATGACTTGCACCATGTAGGGTTCTCATGAGCGGATCTAATCCATATACCTTGTTCTAAACATGTATCTATGATCTCTGATTGACACTCTTGTCCTTATGATCCGTAAGATAGAACTCATCTTATCAGAGATAGTATACTAGTCTTAATTCATTTGTTATTCCTATAACAACGACTAACTAGGGATATTTAGAATAAAGTCTCAATTGTTTCAAGGTCTTACAACCATATGCCTCATACATGATAACTTAAACTGAAACAACATTCTCGGATAGTTCTATCAATTGATATGTATAGGAATACAATAGATAAAATAAATGCCTCATTTATTAACTTAAGTATTTTATAACAATGCATTGGGGTTAGGGCTTACACTAACACCACTTACTAAGTTGCTTCGAAAAGGGATTAGATTTGAATGGACAAATCATTGTAAAGCAAGTTTTGAGCAGTTAAAGAAGATGTTAACTGAAGGTCCAGTTCTTATACATCCAATATCGGATAAAGAATACTCTATGTATAGTGATGCTTCAAAAAATGGCTTGGGATGTGTGTTGATGTAGGAAGGTAAAGTAGTGTCCTATGCATCAAGACAGTTAAAGCCTCATGAACAGAACTATCCCACTTATAATTTAGAGTTGGCAGCTGCTATTTTTGCCTTGAAACCTCTATGGTGAGAAATGCAGAATCTATACGGATCATAAAAGTTTTAAATATCTACTTACACAATGAGATCTCAATCTAAGGCAATGCAAATGGCTAGAATTGTTCAAAGATTATGATTGTATAGTTGATTATCATCCAGGGAAAGCAAATGTAGTGGCTGATGCATTGATTCGAAAGATGATGGCGACCCTATTGTTACAGGATTGTAAATAGAGATTTGCATATGATGGAGCCTTGGTAGCTCAATAACGAGATCGACCTAATCTAAGGCAAACAATAATTGATGCACAAGCAGGTAATGAAAAGCTACAGTAAATGGCTCAATCAACGCATGAAGGGGACCCAGCGGAGTATTCAATCGGAATCGATGGTGGTCTTTATTATTAGAATCGACTATATATACCAGATGTCAAAAATTTAAAAAGAGCCCTATTACAAGAAGCCCACAACACTGTTTTTACCATGCATCTAGGTGGAAATAAGATGTATCAAGATCTAAAATAGTTCTACTGGTGACCAGGAATGAAACGAGATGTAGCTGAATATGTCTCCAAATGCCTAACATGTAAGCAAGTAAAGGTAGCGCACCAGCATCCTTCGGGACTATTGAATCCCATTCCCATTCCTCAATGGAAGTGGGATAATGTTACCATGGATTTTATCATAGGTTTACCCACTACACAAAAGAAATATGATGTTGTGTGGATTATAATAGATAGATTAACAAAGGTGGCTCATTTTATACCAATCCGATCTAACTACTCGATGGACAAACTGGCCAAGTTACCAATATCAATCATTTCAAATCGGGATTCAAGATTCACTTTCAGATTTTGGAAAAGTCTACAACAAGCTTTAGGTATAAAGCTTCATCTTAGCATTGCTTTTCACCCTCAGATAGATGGGCAATCAGAAAGGATTATACAGGTGATGGAGGACATGTTAAGAGGCTATGTTTTAGACTTTCTTGAAATTTAGGATAAATACATGACCTTGATGGAATTCACATACAATAATGGCTATCAAACTAGCATTGGTATGCCACCTTATGAAGTACTTTTATGGTCAAAAGTGTAGAACTCCCACTTGCTGAATAGAGTTGACTGAAAACAAATTGGTGGGTCCCAAAATCATTAAAGATACTAAAGAGAAAATCCAAATTATCAAACAAAGGTTAAAAGAAGCTAGTGATCGACAGAAGACATATACAAATTTGAAAAGAAAGGACATTAAGTATCAGGTTGGTGATGAAGTGTTCTTAAAAGTATCCCCATGGAGAAAGGTGTTGTGAATTGGAAAGAATGGGAAACTCAGTCCCAAATTTATAAGCCCTTACAGAATTTTGGAGCGACTTGGATCGGTTGCATATAGATTGGATCTTCCAATCGAATTATCAAAGCTGCATGACATTTTCCATGTTTCTATGCTTTGACGATATCGATTAGATGAGTCACATATTGTACCAGAGCAAGACATAAGTGTCAGATCTGCCTACACGTATGATGAAGATCCTAAGATGATCTTGGCTAGGGAAGTTAGGCAACTAAGAAATAAAGAAATTCCCCTAGTCAAAGTATTATGGCAATACCATGGTCTATAGAAAGCTATTTGGGAGCTTGAAGCAGTCATGCAGGTTCAATACCCATAACTATTTAATACAGGTATGAATTTTGGGGACAAAATTCCTTTAGGGGGAGAGAGTTGTAATGCCCCTCATGATATTCTAAGAGGATCTTTAATTCATTAATGATGTAATTTACATTTGCCTGTGTATGATTATGACTGTTATTGTGAATCAGGATCTATAAGGAAAATTATCCTAAAGTAAAGTGGTAAATTTGTCTTTTACTTTTTAGACCCTGTGTGTTTTAAATTAAAGATAAATGGGCTGATGAGGACTTGATTGAAAGAGGAAAGGGTAAGTTATGGGGTATAATTAGAAATAAAAGAAAGTTAAGGATCTAAAAGCAATTTTTCCATACAAATTTCCAAGTGGTCATTTAAGAAGAGAGGAAGAAGGATATTTAGAGGAGGTGGTCAGCCATTCAAGGCTAAGTTATGGGGTATAGACTATAGACAACTCAACAGGGTAACTGTAAAGAACAAGTATCCTTTACCTCGAATTGAGGATCTCTTTGATCAGTTACGGGGTGCTGGAGTGTTTTCTAAAATTGATATGAGATCAGGATACTATCAACTTCGGGTTAAAGATATAGATGTTCAAAAGACTGCTTTTAGAACTCGATATGGTCATTACGAATTCTTAGTAATGCCTTTCGGGTTGACTAACGCACCAGCAGCCTTCATGGATCTAATGAATAGGGTGTTCAGACCCTATTTAGACCAGTTTGTTGTGGTGTTTATAGATGACATCCTGGTCTATTCTCGGGATGAAGCAGAGCATGCAGAGCATTTGAGATTAGTATTACAGATTTTGCGAGAACAACAATTATATGCAAAGCTAAGTAAATGTGAGTTTTGGCTTAAAGACGTCTCTTTCCTTGGGCACGTGGTGTCTTCTGAAGGCATTAGAGTGGACCCTAAAAAGATTGAAGCTATTGTTAACTGGAAGCCGCCTCGCAATGTCCCGGAAGTCCGAAGTTTCTTGGGTCTAGCTGGATATTATAGGAGATTTGTAGGAGGCTTTTCAGTTATCGCCTCCCCACTCACTAAGCTACTTCGGAAAGAAGCCAGATTCGAATGGTCAAATCGTTGTAAAGCCAGCTTTGAACAGTTAAAGAAGATGTTAACAAAAGCTCCAGTTCTTATTCAGCCAATAGCGGGTAAAGAATATGCTATGTATAGTGATGCGTCGAGAAATGGACTGGGGTGTGTATTGATGCAAGAGGGTAAAGTAGTGGCTTATGCATCAAGGCAGTTGAAACCTCATGAACAGAATTATCCGACTCATGATTTGGAGTTAGCCGCAGTTGTATTTGCTTTGAAAATATGGCGGCATTACCTTTATGGTGAGAAGTGCAGAATCTATACAGATCACAAGAGTCTTAAATACTTGCTTACTCAGCGAGATCTCAACTTAAGACAGCGTAGATGGCTAGAATTGTTCAAAGATTATGATTGTATAGTTGACTATCACCCAGGAAAGGCAAATGTGGTGGCTGATGCTTTAAGCAGGAAAATGATGGCAACTTTGTTATTACAAGAGTGTAAATGGAAGTTTGCACCTGATGGGACTTTGTTAGCTCAATTGCGAGCTCGCCCTAATCTTAAGCAGGCAGTAATAGATGCACAGACAAATGATGTAAAGCTGCAACAATTGGCCCAATCAGTTCATGCAGGAGGCCCGACAGAATATTCTATTGGGATTGATGGTGGTCTTTACTATCGAAATCGATTATGTGTGCCAGATGTTAAAGACTTGAAGAGAGCTTTATTGCAAGAAGTCCATAGCACAGTATTCACCATGCATCCCGGTGGCAACAAAATGTATAGAGATCTGAAACAGTTTTACTGGTGGCCAGGAATGAAGAAAGACGTGACCGAGTACGTCTCCAAATGCCTGACATGTCAGCAAGTAAAGGCAGAGCATCAACTCCCTTCAGGACTTCTGAATTCCCTTCCTATCCCTCAGTGAAAATGGGATAATGTTACTATGGACTTTGTTACAGGTTTACCCACTACTCAGAAGAAACATGATGCAGTGTGGGTCATAGTAGACAGACTGACAAAGGTAGCTCACTTTTTACCAATCCGAACCAATTATTCAATGGACAAGTTAGCTGAATTGTATATAGACCAGATTGTTAGATTGCATGGAGTGCCAATCTCAATCGTGTCAGATCGGGATCCGCGATTCACTTCCAGGTTTTGGAAAAGTTTACAACAAGCCTTAGGCACCAAGCTTCTTCTTAGTACTGCTTTTCATCCTCAAACTGATGGTCAAACAGAAAGGATCATTCAGGTACTAGAAGATATGTTAAGAGGCTGTGTTTTAGATTTTCCCGGGAGTTGGGATAAATATGTAACTTTGATGGAGTTTGCATACAACAATGGCTATCAAACTAGTATTGGTATGCCACCATATGAAGCTCTCTACGGTCGAAAATGTAGAACTCCTTCCTGTTGGACAGAGTTAGCTGAAAACAAGTTGACAGGTCCTGATATTGTTAAAGACACTGAAGAGAAAATTCAACTTGTCAAACAAAGATTGAAAGAAGCCAGTGATAGATAGAAATCGTATGCAGATCTGAAGAGAAAGAACATTGAATATCAGGTTGGTGATAAAGTGTTCTTAAAGGTATCCCCATGGAGAAAAGTACTGCGGTTCGAAAAGAAAGGAAAACTCAGTCCCCGATTTATAGGTCCTTACAGAATTCTGGAGAGAATTGGGCCTGTAGCATATCGATTGGATCTTCCCAGTGAATTATCAAAGTTGCACAATGTATTTCATGTTTCTATGCTCCGGCGTTATCGATCTGACGAGTCACACATCATACCAGTACAAGATATCAGTGTTGGATTTGATTATACATATGATGAAGAGCCTAAACAAATTCTAGCCAGAGAAGTTAAGCAGTTAAGGAACAAAGAAATCCCCCTAGTCAAAGTGTTATGGCAACACCATGGCATACAAGAAGCGACTTGGGAACCTGAAATAACTATGCGGGCTCAATATCCACAGCTCTTCAGTACAGGTATGAATTTCGAGGACGAAATTCTTTTAGGGGGAGAGAGTTGTAATGACCCTCAGTATACCCTAGTAGTAATATCACTAATTAATTATGAGTGTGTATATTTAATTAAATATAAATATATAAAGAAGGACCCAATTGCATAGCTAAAGGGTAAGTTTTGGGGTAAAAGTGGAAATAAGAGAAATTAAGGGATTTAAGGGTAAGATCTTTCAAGTGACAAGTGGACCTATTAGAGAGAAAAGAGAGGGAGATATTTGGTGGAGGTTGACCGGCCAAACAAGGGTCTTCATCTCCATCTTTATTTTCTCTATACCTCTAAACTCTCTCTCATCCTCTCTCACTCTAGATTTCTTTGAATTAGGGAAAGGAAAAGAAAGATTTATCTTAGTTTAATATTAAGGTAATCTTGATTCTTCTTTAATATGTATTGTTCTTTGTTTAGTTTGAGTAATATTTATGGAAGTGTTTTATATTCTAGAAGGAGAATCAAGCAAAAGGAAATGGAAAGAGGCTCTCTAAGGTTGAAGAAGACTTGGAGCTTAGTAAGGTATGGGAACTTAGGTTTATGTGTGTGTGTTTGATGTTTGGCCATGAGAGAGGGAGACCTTGAATGTCTCTCTTATATAATTTATGGATGATTTCAAGGTTAGAAGGGTTTAGAGTTAAAAATATGCAAGTTTGGTTGAAAAACATGAAAAATCGGTTTTAAGGTTCACTGAACTAGTCTGCACCTTTTTGCTCATATCTTGAGCTATAGTTGTTCAAATGATGAAATTCCAGTTGGTATAGAAACTAGACTTGTAAATCTTGATTTTGTTAGAAGAAACCGGAATCTGATTTTCACTGCATGATAGTGAAAATCGGAATTGAATTCTGACTGTGGTTGTGAATGTACACTTATGAACAGTCTGTGGTTTTTCTTAAATATCTAAAGATTTACAGGTCCTATTGAGGAGATTTTTAATGCTTTGGAAACTGGAAATATAGGTCTAAAACTTTGTAGAAGATATTGTTTTCATAAAAATTCGTTTGGGATGTTGAAAATGAGATAAAATCTGAGTTTTTGAAATGAGTTTATTTGGATTTTGAGCAATAAGCTTGGAGGCATTCGACTCGTAGCTTTCCGTCGCAAGCGCGACTGGTGTCGCGAGCGTGATAGCAAGCGGCAGCTTTGTGTCGCGAGCGCGACATCAAAGAATGCTCATTTAGGCCATTGTTCTCTGTCGCGAGCGCGACAATATGCCTTTATGTTCTATTTTAATATTTGTATTTTTGTGACTTCAATTGGGATTTAAAATTTGCCTAAACCCTTCTAAGCTTACAAATCATCCTGAATTACAAGTTTACAGTAAGGAATCCCTTTAATTACCAGATTTGCTAATAACAAAAGGTAAGTTCTATTACCTTAAATGAGAGTATGCATGCGTTATTTCCTTGTAATACAAATAAATGATTGTTTGACAATAAAGGCTAGCAATAAATGATAGTAAATTTTCCTTGCATTTATTAATGCTATAGTTGTATATGTTGATAAATGTCACACGATATGAAAAGTAATTGAATTAGGCCTGAACTTAAAGACTTGGTTGTGGATAGATAGGCATGCCTATAGGGTTATAGTTGCAGCTGCTATAGTCTGACTCTTATGAGTCTATGATTGTCTCTACATGAGACCATAGTTCTGGCCCAATGGGTCCACAGATTTGATGCCTTCGGGTATCCATAGTATTAATACCTTCGGGTATTTACAGATTTGATACCTTATGGTATCCATAGTACCCGTTATCCACACCCACAGGAAATTGAGGCAGGCACAATTTATAAGATAAATGATATGCATGTACAGTTTATAATTTTTCATTCTATGATTTAATAAAACAAGTTATTCCTTTCAATAGTGCATTTGGTTATTCTATATTCATGATATATATATATATATATGAACTTGATATATACTTTTATTGCATGCTTGGGGATAACCGCTGTGAGTGGTTATCAACATATTAGTTTGTTCCCCACTAAGCTTTATAGCTTAGCACGGGTGTTTATCCGTGTAGGTTCGCAGGGTAGAACTCTTGTTCAGGGACAAAGCCAACAATCTTCCAAGTCAACATCGAAATAGAAGTAGCATTTTGATGTATGAAAATTAACTTTTACATCTCTTTTGGTTACACCCAATATACTTGTATTTAAAGGCATGTAATTATTAAGTTATGTAAAGAATAGTAAACAACATGAGAAGTATCACCCTCCACCAAACATGACTAGTATAATATGAAAGTACGTATGCTTATATATGCATCGATAACAGATAAATTATATGATTAACAGGATTAAATGAATATAATTAGTGACAGTAATCCAGATTATCTAGTATAGTCATTACAATAAGCCTCAAAGTCAGTATGATTTAGTTAGTAACCGTGAGGTAGTCCTATTTTCAATCTAGAATCGAAACCAATCCTATCTCACGGTTACCAGGTTTTTGGTAGTAACCGTGACCCCTTTTCGTAACCTTAGGTAACGGTTAAAATCCTATGATTAGTAACTGTGAGGTCATTGGCCTTTAGTCCAGAACCTTATTGCAGCCTATGTCACAGTTACCATGTTTTGGGTAATAACCGTGACCCTTATTTTATGACTTAGGTCACAGTTACCAGATTTTGGTAGTAACCGTGACCCTTCCCTGAACTTCAAAACTTAGAGTTTTAAAACTCCATATGAGGCCTAAGCTTTTCCTAAGCCCTGTAAATTCTCTTAAACTTAAATTATACAATAATAAACCACTTTAATCGTAAAAATTGCATAAGAAATAGGAAGTCTATATTATATTAATTAATGCATGTATATGTTTACTTTAATATAAATGCATGAATGCATTATAATGATTGCCTACTGATGACTGTTATTTATGTTATGTAGATGGGGACCGAATTATATTGTATTATTTCGAATTAATCTATGTTATAGAGGAATGTATTAATATGAACTAATTCCATATAAGAAATGATGTTTGCTTGCACATAAATTTGGTGGTGGATAGATAAGCATGCCTATAAGGTTACAGTTATAGCTGCTATAGTCTAATCCATTTGGGTCCACAGTATGTCCCTATTGAGACCACAGTTCTGACCCCGGTTGGATCCACAGATTTAATACCTTTGGGTATTTATATGTTTGATACCTTCAAGTTTTCACATCACCCGTTATCCACACCCACACGATTTTAGCAAGCAGTTCACAAATTAAATAATAGTATACCTAATGACGCTAATGAATGAATAAGTTCATATACTTTCACTATACGTTAATGATACAATTATTGCTGCTATAATTGACTTCAATAGCACGCTCATTGATGGTTATTATTAAGATAAATGCATTTTTCTTTGACATTATTGTTGCATGCTTGGTGATAACCACTATGAGTGGTTATCAACATATTATTTTGTTCCCCGCTAAGCTATATACCTTAGCATGGATGTTTATCCATATAGGTCCGCAGGCTAGACCTTTGCTTCAAGGACAAAGCCAACAAATTCAAAAACCAACATCCAATTAAGGAGAACAATTTTGATGTATAAATTGTTTTTTGTTATCTTTTTAGTTAAACTATATTGTACCTTGTAGGTAGTATGGTACTCAACCAATTATGTAATTAATAACTCAAAATATAATTATAATGTAACCGATTTAGATTTATATGACTTGTATGGAATATATATATTCAATAGATGACTCAACATGATATAGTACAGGATGGCCGAATAGATTATTATCATCTCATGTATTTCTTATTAATGAAATAAAGATAAGTAACATAAATCGAGATAGGCTAGTGTGGTCCTTACACACAACAAAGAAATCCCTTCTCCAAAAAGCTTTTGAAGGAGGAGATAGTGGGGTAACTATCTCACTAATGGAAATTTCAAAATTATTCTTACTTAATTTAACCCCATTAACTTATAATTCTTACAATTTAACCCCAAACTTCTAATTTACTTCAATGGTATCCTTTCTTATAATTTAAATATACCCCAGTTACACACATGCACAATTACTAAAATACCCCTCAGGGGACTTTAACTTTAGTAAAGCAAAATAATTTAATTTCACCTTATTTAACCATAATCCTCATTAATTTTTCATAATCCAATTAGGGTCAAGGTTGAGGCCTCACACGAGAGATTGATGGCAGCGACCAAAGGTGGAGCGCAATGGTGAGAGGTGTAGCACGATAGTGAAAGGCAAAAGGGCAGATGAGAGGCATAAGGGGGCATAATCGAAAATAGAAAAATAAAAAGGAAAATGGTTGACCTAAACCTAATATTCTTTTCTTTTTTTTTTTTACATCAAATAACTTATTTTTTAATATTTTAAAAATTATTAATTGGTTAAATTAAATTTTTAATTCTCTCCAAAAACTCAAAACAAAAAAAAACTTTTAATTTCCTCTAAAAAATATTAATTTTTTCTCTTTTATGATTTTTAAATATACAACTAAAGTTTCATTATGTGTAATAACTATAAAATTAAATTATTAATTTATATATTCATATACTTATTAAGCCAAAAATAAATAAGTAATGTTTGAATAACGCTAAAAGTAAATAAAATTAATTGATAAAATGATTATATACTCATATAATTACATTAATTGATAAATTTTCATTATATATAATAACTATATATAATTACATTATTAATTTAAATACTCATATAGGTATTGCGGTAAAAATATATGAGTAGTAGTTAAGTGATACTAAAATTAAATGAAATTAATCGATAACATGATTTTATACTCATATAATTATATGAATTGATAAATTTCATTATATGTAATAATTCTATATAACTATATTATCAATTTATTTACTTACTCAATTACTCATATACCTATATAAATATCATGACAAAAATAGATGAATACTAATTGAGTGACGTTAAAATTAATTGACGTTATATATAATAATTATATATAATTATATTATTAATTTATGTACTCGTATGAATTGTGCTAAAAATAGATGAATACTAATTAAGTAATATTAAAAATAAATGAAATTAATTGGTAAGATAATTATATACTAATATGACTATATGAATTGATAAATTTCATTATATATAATAATTGTATATAATTACATTATTAATTTACATACTTGATTACTCATATACTTATTGTGCCAAAAATAGATAAGTATTAGTTGAGAGATGCTAAAAGAAAATGAAATTATTGGTAAGATAATTATATACTCATATATTTACATTAATTGGTAAAATTTCATTATAAACAATGATTCTATATAATTACAATTTTAATTTACATACTTATATAGTTATTGTACAAAAAATAGATAAGTACTAATTGAATGACATTAGAAATAAGTGAAATTAATTTGTAATATACTTATGTGATAAATTGCTTAACTTACATATTTATATAGATATTTGTAAAAAAAAAATTAAGTAGTAGTTGAGTGTCATTAAAGGTAAATTAAATTAAACACATTGTTTTAGTTACATATTCATATTCATATAGATACAATAATTATTATAATAATTAAATTTATCTTATTAATAATTAAAATATTTAGTTGAATTTATTAACCAATTATTATCTTAATTTTGTGTATTAAAATATATAATGCAAATAATTATGAAGTTAAATTTATATAATAGATATATAATAGAAATTATAAATAATATTTAATAAATCATGCGACCTATCTGAACCACCCATTTGGGCTATCCAATATATTTGAACCAATATTTTTTATTGCATTATTTTTTGTATCACATTATTGTATAAAAATATTAATTTCATTTAAAAAAATAGGTCAAATAAGTTGATCAACATCTAAACTACCAATCCATGTGGGCTATCCAACACATTTAGACCAACATTTTCTATTGTAGTATTTTTTGTATCACATTATTTGTATAAAAGTGTTAATTTTATTAAAAAAATATGTCAATTAAGTTGATCTATATCTGAACCACAATACGATCCATCTAAGCCAAACATGCGATCCATCTGGACCAATATACATTAAACCCAAGGGTTGATCTAAATCTGTCCAACCTATTTGAGCATAGGTCCAATTATGATCAATACATTTTGATCCATTTACGACCCATCCAAAATTAGTCCGTCCATTTATGGCTCAATCCAAATCCGCTCAACACGTTTATTTTTCACCTCTAATATTTATATATAAATTATTAATATTATATATAATAATTAATAAATATCGGTTCTTTCATACAGTTTAATACGATTATTGATCCGGATTTAGATAAAATATTCAGATTTGTTTCAAATAAAGTCAACGGTACAATTCGTTTCGGTTCTAGTAAAAAATTTAATGGTATAGTTCAATTCTGGATATTTTTTTTGGTAATTCGGTTCGATACAGAAAAATTCAGACTGATGTATACTCCTGGTCGGTACCATGCTGATCTCTATGCTTTGTTTGTTTTCGTGAAAATGATGGTAGAGAAAAGAATTGCATTTCAAATTTGATCATATTTATTTGTGCAAATGTGTTGTATGCGATTTACTTTTTTATTATGAAAATTAAATATTTATTATTTAAATTACAACTTAATAATAGGTATACTATATATATTATCACCTGAATTTGACTTGATATTTCATTTTCAATATCAATTTTGCAATTAGTATATAAATTTGGATAGTGGAACATGTGACATATAAATGCATTGTTGTGGCAATTTAGAGGTAGGATATAGATGTTACATATTTAAGGATATAGGTGAGCATAAACCGATTAATCAATCCATTAATAATTTTATTAACTAATTTATTAATTTCGATTAATCGCAATATCAATTTCGGTTTTAACCAATTTTTTCGAATCGATTTATTAATTAACCATTAAAAAATTTTAACATATAAATTGAATAAATAATAAATTTGTAATAATATTATTAATAGTTAAAAATGCTTTAAAAATGAAAAAATACAAATTAAATATAATATCTATTAAAAAAATAAAATAAAAATAAAATTTTCATAAGTAATTATAAGAATTAAATATATTTAATATGAAACTAACAAGATAGTGCTAATTATGCACGTGTGATGATTAAATAATAGTAATAAAAATATAATTTCAATATTTATTTGCTAAAAATATATATTATAATAATATTATTGAAAATTATAAATCATAATATTTATAAATTACAAAAAAATGAAAAATTTAAGAATAAAATTTAAAATATAATATATAAAAAATATATAAATCGTTTAACCATTAATCGATTATTAATGGTAAAAATCGTGAATTTAAATTTCCTGTTCAATTAACCTAATAATTAATTTTATTTTGAATAGATTTTTCGATTAACATAAAATTTAAATTTTTTTTTTTGCTCATTTCTATTTAAGGATGCAATGATTCATGTTTAGCATGCACAATAATATATATATATATATATATATATATATATATATATATATATATATATATATATATATATATATATATATATATATATACTGGAATCATAAAACAACGAAAAAGGCCCTAAAATAAGGGTTTTATTTCAGTACATTTGGTGTACCATTAATACGATACCTACATCCAGCCATAGGTTAATATCCATTAAATTAATGGACCAATGATGATGTCCACATGCATTAATTACTTACAGAAAACTAATCCAAATTTTTAAAAAAAAAATCATAAAAAATAAAAAATGGATATCATTTTTATTTTAGTCAATTTTTTAAAATAAAAAATAAAATTTTCATTTTTTAAAAATATAAAATTTTTAATTTTTTAAAATAAAAAAGATTGAAAAACTAATAAAACTTGTTTTTTTTAATATTTTGAGTAATCTTAATATATATATATATATATATATATGTATGTATAAGTATCTGTTTGTGTGTACATACAAATGTATATGTATCATGTATGTGTAGTACATACATACATACATATATGTATGAATACATACATATGTACACATATATATGCATATACATATACATTTATATGTATACACATACATATACATATACAAACACATAAATACATACATATGTACGCATGCATGTATGTATGCATATGCACACACATACATATACATAAATACATATGTATATGCACATACATGCATGCATGCATACATATACATGTACATACATACATACATATATATACAAATATATACATATACACACATGTATATATGTGTATATATATACACATACATATATATGTACATACATACACATATATAAAGAAAATAATTAGTTTAATTTTTTATTTGTTTATAAATAAATATATTTTCTAAATTTTTTACACAAAAATACTTCAACTTTTTTAAAAAATAAAAAAATAAAAAGTTATTTTTTTATAAGTAAACTTATCCTGTATTTCTTAAAAGGACAAAAACCTATCTACGGGCTTTTACTTTCTGCAAGTTTTTTAACTTTACCATTAAACCCATTCTTTTTCTTTACATCTCTTGGAAAATTAAACATGCTCTCAATAAAATGGAAAACAAAACCATCGGGGCAGCAATGACGGAGGTGGCAGAGTGCAGCTCCATGAACTTGAGCGCTTGCCTATCAGTGATAATGAAAGCAAAGTCGCCATCTAGCCTTTGTTGCCGGAAATTGATAGAGCAGGGCGCTTGTAACTAGCTAGCTGAGAACTAAAGCTCAAACAATTCTTTGTTTTAGAAATAAGTGTCTTTGGATATTTTGGCAAGAAATAAGGGAACTGAGCTTCTTCATCTTTTTTTTTTTTTTTTTTCAGGTTGGATAGAACAAATTTAAAAATATGAAATACTACTTTTTTCTCATATCATATATGTAATCATGTTTGGACTTAATTAGTTGATTTTTATTTGGTGTTGTAGAAAAATGATTTTGATGTAAAAACAGAATTTGATTTCAATATGTTCTTTTATTGTATTAAAAAAATAAAAAGAAATCTGGTAATTTTAGTTAGACTGACTTTTTCTTTTTCTTTTTTTTTTCTCATTTTATTTTTTCTCATTAGGACCAAAAAAAGCATTTTTGTAGAGAGAAAAAATAATTTGTTCTACAAGAGAAAGATATTAACTGTAGATTAAAATGTATCACTATCAAAAGAAAAAAAACAATCAAGTAAATAACATTGCAAATAAAAAATAAAATAAAGGACAAAATTATCTTTTACGTAATTAATTGATAGCATCAATTTTGTCAGTTTCATTTTTCCTTTCATTTACTTCAAATATCAATTTACCGGCAGAATAAATTCCCTTTAAAAAATTTAAAAAAAATTCAATGAAATTATTTCAACTGCATTAATCTATCTACGTGTATCTAAATGTATGGGATGGAGAAATGTACCAGTGATGCACTCCAGTAATGCCATTTCATCTCAAATTTTGAGATGAAATGGCATTCAAATCCTCTTGGAAGATGGGAATTAAAATCCTCTTGTTTTGTTTATTTCCACCAACGAAGGAAGAGGCCGAGGCACAGGCACATTCATTGATCTATAAAGCTTTCTCAATGAATCACTAAAGTTTCTTGATGAACCAACAGAAGAAAACTGCCCAACCTTACGACTTTCTTCCTGCAGTGAATTCTCGTTATGTTCTGAAGCAACATTAATTGCTCTACTGTTGGCCAGCGTATTTTCGCATTTCACTTCAGCTGGAATTTCTTTATCTATTTTCTTCTCAATTGCTGATGATGATTTATTTTGTATTAATGCAACTTTTTCCCTGACCGAGAAATTAGAATCTTCAATGCAGAGTCGAGCTCTACCAAATAAAGTCACGGCCTGCCTTTTGCGTGGTGGAGACAAACTCGAGAGATGGCTTACTGGTTGTTGTATAGACTCTGCAGAATTGTTCGAAGGCCCTTCAACTTGAGGAGGGTAAGGCATGACCAGGGTAGATATATCTACTTTAGGAGAAGCTTCCACACTGATGTCCAAAAGCTTCCAGATAGGATCATCTTTGTTTAACTGAGTGCCCAAGAACTGTTTCTTAACATAATCTAGCTCCACAGCCCGGCAACTGGGAGTTGTTGACACGACCCATTTAGGTGCAAGAAGTTGGAGGGCCCACTCTAATTCTTCCCTGGAAGAATGTATAGAATAACAGACATGCCAAATGCTAGAATCGTCCTTCACAGCTTCACTAAATCTTCGCTTCCTATGGCTTTCAGTACTTGAATCCTCTTCCTCACATGCATACCACTGAGTTGAAGGGCGGATAACCAAAGGCTCTGGCTTGGAATTAGCATGCGCCTCACAGAACTTTGCTGCTGCTCTTTCATACAATTTAGAAAATCCATCAAACACATGGAAACGTGAAGAGGGATCTTGAGTAACAATTTGAGGCACTGTGAGTGTCAGAACTTGAAAGCATTCTGGGCTGGCAGCTTTGTCGACATATATTTTAGAACCAAAAGTTTGGGAAACTTCAGCTAATATATTCTCTTGACCAAGAAGACCACAGGTCAGATAAATTACAGTTGCAGCTGGGTGCTTCCATATACAATCGATAACCTGCAACATGAAAATGCTATTTAACATGAAGATAAAATGCACTATTAATAGAAATATAAACAATCAAGTGCATGAAAATGTTCATACACCCAACTATGACATTTAATAGAATAATTAGGTTATAAGAAACAAAACAAGAGGACAAACCCTATGATAACAATTATCACCAGAACATCCAGAATGAAAAGTCCACCAAATAGTTTCCCACTCATTCTATTTAGTGCATTTCATATGCAATTTTACAGTAACTGTGGCATTATTACTCTATTAGAAAGCAATATAAGGCCTTTAGAGATACCTACAATCAAGTGCATAAAAATGTCCATATGCATAATGCGACATTTAAATAGAACTAGGTTATAAGAACACGAGAAGAGGACAAACACTATAATATCAATTATCACCAGAATCAAATATCCATGAAATAGTGTCCCACTCATTCTATGCAGTGCATTGTCTTATGCAATTTTACTGAAAATCTGGAATTATTGCACTATTAGAAGAAACCAATATATAGCCTAAAGGCCATGTAAATTTTACTCTATAAATATATCAGAGACAACTAGCAAAGGTACAAAAGTATATTTACTGTAGTCCGAAGCAGACAATAACCAAGCCATTCATGCTCGATCAAAATGGCAAAGAACATTGAAATAACCACTTAACATAAGTATGGGGAAATAGGAATTTGGTTACCATTGAAGATATTATGAGATATTAATATTGTTGGAATCTGATTCAGATGCTGTAGGATTTTTTATTTAATAGATATCCTGAAACCTGTTTTCATCTGCTTAGTTGAATTCTCTTTTCTTAGTTTATAATGATTTCATTAGTAGGTGTAGAATCATCCATTTGGCAATATATATATATGTGTATGTGTGTGTGTGTGTGCGCTCGCGCGTATTTCCAAGAATAAAAGAAGATTTGATCTTGTTCTTCATACTATCAAAGCCGCTGTTCTTGGGCGACAGTTCTTTCCTAATATATTTCAGCCTTAATGCTGAAATATAAGCCTCCTCACCCTCATTATTAGTGGTATTCCATCTGCTGAAATGACATGATCCAAAAAAGAGGCTTCATCAAGCTAAAACTCACACTTGCTAAACTTAGCATACACATGTTTCTCTCTCAAAGTCTGCAAGACAATTCTAAGGTGTTTTTCATGCTCCTCTCTATTCTATGAATATACCAAAATGTCATCAATAAAGACCAGCATAAACCGATCCAAGTATGAGTGGAAAATGCGGTTCATAAGATCCATGAAAGTTGCCAGGGCATTTGTGAGTCAAAAAGACATTATCAAGAATTCATAATGCCCATACCTTGTTCTAAAAGCAGTATTTGGCACATCTATCACCCTCAATTGGTAATAACCCAATCTTAGAACAACCTTAGAGAAAACTCCAGCATCTTTAAACTGATAAAACAAGTCATGTATTCTAGGCAATGGATACTTATTCCTGATAGTCACCTTATTCAACGGTTTGTAATTAATACCGGTGCTCCCATAATGAAGCAATTGGGTGGACGAAGCCTTTTTCAAGTTCTTATAATTGAATATTTAATTCTTTCAACTCATTAGGTGCCATTTTATATGGTGCAACGGACACAGTTGTTGTGTCAGGCAACATATCAATGGAGAATTTGACTTCTCTTTCAGGCTTCAATCCAAGCAACTCCACAAGAAAGACATCCTAGAAGTCACATAGAGTTAATAGTTTTCAATTTTTGGCTCTTCTTTCCTATTTTCTAGAATACATGCCCAACAAGCTTCATAACCCTTATTAATCTTCTTGCAATTGTAGCAGATATATAGCTAGTTGAAGAAGGACCAAAACATAAATATAGAAGAACCAAGCTGAAATTTACCAAAAATATCTACATTCCTCTACCCAAAACAACACTGTTTTGGTGGTCCATCCCTTATTCCTTGGCTGTGTTTCCAATGAATCAGAATTGTTCTCTTCCTTTTTTTCTTCTTCTTCTTTTGTTGTGCCATCGGCGCTTCACCGACAGCCGGCATTTTTCAAACGATTTCTTCTTCTTCTCCTTCTCTTCTCGACATTCCAGTAAAGCCCCCCTCTTACCATGTTCCATTTTATTTTTTCCGGTGTCTTCTGCTATTTGTCCCCTCCTTCGGTTGCAACCAGTTGTTCCGCCGGTTTCCACATCAAAGAAAAGAAAAGAGGAAAAAAATTATGCCTAGAGATTTCGGGTTCAGGAAAACAATTTAAGAATTTGATTTATTTTTGGGTAAATAAATATTATTACATTTAACCATCTTAAAATTTCTTCAATTTCTAAAATTCCTATTTCTTGATTGAGATATTTATGTTGATATATGAATTTATGAAGATAAAGAGAGTGATATTGAAAAAGTTGATAGAGGCAAGGAGATTTTTGATGAATCTTGAAGTTTTTGTGGGTGTTAGAAGTTAGAAGAAATTAATTTGGCATTTTGGAGGTTAGAGATTTCCTCCAACAATATTTTTTTCCTAAATTTTTAGCTAAATGAAATTTATTTTTAATTTAAAATTTTATGGAATGTGTTAGTTTTTAGGCATCTAAGTTGAAACGTATAAATTTGGAATGATTAAGGTTGGTTTAAAGTAAATTGTTAAAAATTAAAAATGATGAATTGGTGAGAACTTGAATTTACCAAACATTAAACTTGTGAAATGATGTATTTTTGTTTGATCCAAGTTATGAGTACTGTTTGAATTAAGATTTAAAAACAAAATAAACTTGATTGAGACAAAAGTGTGTATAATGTATTTGAATATAATTTGGTGTTATGTTTATGGAATTAGATTAAAAATATAACGAATTTAAAATATACATATGCTTTTGTGAGAAGAATATGTGCCCTATAATATGGAGTAGGAAAAATATATTAGATAAATAATGGATTAGTGAACATATATAAATAAAAGGATATACATACATATATATATATAAGTAAATATATGGCAAAACCCATAATTTAGTTCTTAAATTTTAACATTTTTACATATTAGATCTCTATACTTTTAAAACTATACATTGGATCCTTTAACTTTATGTATTTACATATTGAGTTCCTATACTTTCAAAACTACACATTATATCCTTGAAATTATCTATTAAAATACATTAAGCCCAAACGGAAGGTAAAAACAATAATATTCCGTTAAAATAGACGAAACTTTAGCTGCACTTATATTACACTATCGTTTGTACTGTCCATTTTGGACTTAATGTGTCATCCTTGAAAAGTTGAAGAACTCAATGTGTAGTTTTGAAAGCATAGGGATCCAATATATAAAATTGTTAAAGTACAGGAACCAAAATATGAATTTTTCCTATATATATGTGTGTGTGTGTGTGTGTGTGTGTTCAAGAAAGTTATAGAGAAGAGACTTATAATTTTGGTAAACTAACTTTATGACTATGAATGTACCTAATATGGAGTATAATTGATATTAAAGCAAGAAATGGTAAAAATCCATTAATGGGTTTATTATGTACACACGACATGATATTGAATATAGAAGCGAGACTAGATAAAGTTTAGCTAGGAAGTCAAGGTGAAGCTTGAGAAACATATTAATAGCAATAAACTTATATTGCCCTAGTAAACCTGTAGAAAACGGAGATGCAGGATATAATTAGCTAGCCACATGGATAACGTTACCGTATTAGTTTATCAAGTCAAGGATAATCTATTGAATTAAGTTGAGGGTCCTATCCCAATCTAGACCCCTCACTATATGATTGAAATGTCCATGCTCCGAATCGAGCCACTTCAATCCCATTTATTGATTTATTCACTCATTGCAAGATTGAAATGTCTATGCTCCAAATCGAGCCACTTTGATTACTTCTATCGATTTGCACCCCAATACAAAATTGAAGTGTTCATGCTCCAAATCTAGCCACTTCAATCCAATTTGGCCCATACAACCTTGATCCCATGTATCCGACTTAGTGTGGTTCCACGGAGTTACTTCGAGCAATAATTTTAGAATTTAAATAAAATATTAATATTAAGCGCATAGATAATCAAATTCAATGTTGTGTCTGTGTAGTTATTAACTAGCAAAATACAACACAAGGGAATATAAAATCGCATGAAAATTTTAGGGTGCATTTACTTGTGTTCTATTTTGTTAAAAAATTGAAGTATTTATTTCCTATAAAAAATTTAGAAAATGCGTTCATTTATCAACAAATATAAAATTGAAATGTTTATTTTTTGTATATATGTGTATGTACACACACATATGAGCAAGTGAATGTGTATGATGTTGGAATGTTGAACATTGCAAATATTTTATGAGGATGGGAATCTATGTGTTGGAGTTTGATGAGGAGATGTTGAATGAAATTGAGAATGAAATTTTAGAAATGTGATTTCTTTCCATCAACAGGGGGTTTAGTGACCTGTATAGGGAAAACTCTACCGGATTTTCTATAAAATATTGATCAACGATTATAACTTAAAGATATTTGAGATTTTCTTTTTATTATAGAATTTCGGTATATCATTATACACTTTGTGAATCCCATTTTTGAGTCCTATATTGGTGCAGGTAAGGGTGTTACATTATTGATTCAACAGCTACGAAACACAGTTGTACTACATTTGTGACCAAATAAGTTGTGTTTGTAACCAAAAAGTCACTATCGTTGAGGGGTCATTGTTCACTTCAAAATCAACAACCTTACACATTGTGGTATGGAGGAAAATGACACACTTGGTATACCTACGAAATCTAGCATTAAAGCTCACCTATACATGTGGTATTAAGAAATGCAGAATCATGGTTGTGAAAGAATTATAAGCTCATAACTATATGCATAAGCAACAGGCATCTAGAAATGATCAAGATACACAAATACAATTGATAGATGAAAAAAAGCTGCCTTATGTCAGAAACCAGCAAACATAACATATGAATAATGAGATGAACATCACTATGAAGGAATACCTGTTGGGTCGCTGAACTTTTGCTTGGAAGTTTCTGGTGAAATCTCCCAAATGTACAATCTAGGAAAACGTAATCAAGTTGGCACCTAGGCTTTTTTCCTTTCCTGCTAATATACTTTTCTGGAAAATATTGCAGACACTCTGGAGTGAGCCTGCAATCTCCTGTGTGCAGGATGTTACCGAAATTGCCCTCAAACAGGAACATCACAGCTCCTGAAGTTCATAAGCCCATGCCAGACAAGGATCATCTGTAACTAAAGCTTCTCCAAAATCATTTGTAGGTTACCTAAGCATATAGAGCAAGCAAGGGCAACCCAAAACCCCTCACCACTCCAAAACCCACAGACACACATAATGGGTAAGGAAGTATATACGAAAAAAATATAATTGCACATATCAGGCACTGAAAATGCATGAATTAGAAGCACCACAAGATATCAACAAGTGAGTTGTAAATAGATTAGTTGAATTTGATGGGTATTTTGAATTCATTTCTCATAATTGTACTCTAGAGTCTTCCAAGTTCCCATTGAAATGGCAATATCATCAAAACCCTTTAGTAAATGACTGATATAATGTGAAACACCAACATCACTTTCAGCGCATGTGGCCTAGAAAAACTAATGCATTTCTATTGTGGAACATCAAGAATTTTTCTAAATCATGAAAAACTGATTTGTGAAGTGAGTCCCCGCTACTAGAAAGAACACCAACGGCAAAAGCACACTACTAGGCCAACATTGGACACTAAGAGATGAAAGCTTGGGGAGGGAATGAGATTAATTACCCAGTAGTCTTAGCCATAAATGATAGATACTGAAAGATCCTGGCTTTCATGCTTTGCTGGGTCTGCAAGATCCTTTCAATGACATATGTTGTGTTGAAGGGATTTTTATATGATCTCATCAATTGCATGCTTATATCACACTATATTAATCCATTTTATCCCAGTTATTCCAAGACAAGGATTCAGCAATAAATTATACATAATCAAAATAACATACATACAGACCAAACTAACAAACTCAGAAACATCAATAAGCCAAACCTACCAAGCAGTTCCCTAAATCCCTAACTAATGATAAGTCACTAAGCTGCATTGTCTCGAATTGTTTATATAGGAAAATTGAGTTGGCTAATGCTCTTCAACAAACTTTTATCTTTTGAAGGCATGTTATCCCGAGGAACTGATAAGGAAGATAAGTTCATAATGGAAGTATTTCAAAATTATACATTCAGGTGATGAGAATGAACTATAAAAGCCATCCACCAACATTAGGGATGAAAAATAGGATAAAATTACAATTGCAGTTTCTATTTGAATAAAAGCAGAAGTATACTGTGATTGTACCACTAAGCAGACTAAATTTAATTGCAATAACTTCATATTCTATAGATACACGATTTCGATACCTAGAACGAAGCCGATGAAAGGTTTAAATATTTCAGGGAAACCATCATTAAACAATTGACATGGCAAGATTTTATAGGAAATCTCAGTGGCAAAACCAAACCTACATATGCAAACGAAAAATCATCACATACCAGGGCAGTGATTCGCATCAAAAGCAGTAACTGTGAATTGTCCACATGGGTCATGGACCACTACTGATCGGCCAACATCGATATCCACAAACAATGAATCCTCAAGCTAAAAAAAAATAAAAAAAAAAATCGACGTAAAAGGGGAGAAAATTGCACACAGGTATTCTTCAAAAAAGAAGGAAAAAGCATAACCTGAGGAAAATGATGAAGAACAAGTAATTTGGTGAGAGTGGTACAATAAATGGGGTAAGAAGAATGGGTTAGGATTCCAGAACAGTGATCCTTGTGGGCATGAGTCAAGAAATGGTGCCGTTTTCGATTGGAAATTGGAGTCCAAGTGTCCACTGAAAATGGTAATCCTCTCGGCATTTCGATCGGCATTTTCGTATAGCCGCAGAAGATACCGAAAATAAGCAGAGGAAATTGGAGAGAAATCGAATAATATTTTCCTCTATCAATCTTCCGAATAATATATATTAATGTATTATCATGCGGAGAATCAGGAGTCGATTTGTCAAATTTTAAAAACATCATAATTCAAATAATGATTCATTTAATTTTAAAAATCACCATAATTCTCTAAACTTATTTTTATTATCCTAATTTTATAATTTTTATTTTTTATATAAAATTAATTTTTATAACCAACCCTAATTTTATAATTTTTAATTATTACTATATAATTAATTTTTATAACCAACCCACCTGCCTAATGAATTATTAATTACTGCATTTATTTTATCATGCTTTTTACTGCACTTGTATGATTCTTATGGCAGGCAGCAGTTTCTCCTTCTTTTTATTTTTTTTTAATAAACATTATTATATTTATGATTTTCAAGTTAATTTCTACACTCCATTTTATCATGCTTCTTGCTGCATTTGTATCATTCTCACGGCAGCAGATTCTTCTGATTCTTCTTCTTCTTCTTCTTCTTCTTTTCTTCTTCTTCTTCTTTTTAATATATTTGAATGATTTAAGTAATTTCTATTTTGACCTTTGTGATAAAATATCTAATATTTATTTGTATGATATGTATGATAATTTATAACTTAAATTCAGCATATTTGAATATTATGGACCTAATTTTTATTATGATAATACATTTATTTATATTACGATGAGTTTGAATTATTTATTAAATTTTCAAGTTAATATTTATTAAATAAATATTTACCATATTATTTTAGAACTATCAATATTATTATTTTTTTGTTAAAAAACAAAAAAAAATTATCTTAAAATATTAATAATTATGAAAATATTTGTATTTTTTAAAATTGTACAATATTATATAGTTAAAATAAATAAAAAAAATTATAAAATTATATATTATAGTATAATGTTCAAATGTTATATCGTTAAAATGATAGCGTATTATATTATAGTGTAAATTAATAAATGAAGGATTACCACCATCTAACGCCGGACGCTAAGGTTGAGGCGCACAACCATTTCATTCATGGAAAAGAAAAAATGAAAGAAAAGAAAGAGTGAATTTCAATTCCATCAAATCACATCTAAGCTAAATCTAACATCTGCCATCCAATTTAAAATTCCGAAATTCATTTTTCTAAAAGAATACTTTATTTTATTTTTATTAAAGGCAAAAACATAATTTAGTTCATCAACTTACACTAATTTATCAAGTCAGTCCCTAAAGTCATTATTATCCCATTTAAATACTTAATCTTACCTAAAACACTAGGAGTGAGCATATACAGATTAATTGATTTATTAACAATTTTATTAATAAGTATATTAATTTCGGTTAACTGTTATATTGATTTTGATTTTTAACTAATTTATTCGGATCGGTTTATTGATTAACCACTGAAAAATTTTAACATATAAATTTAATAAATTATACAATTTATACTATTATTTATGATAGTTAAAAATACTTTTAGAAATAAAAAATATAAATTAAATATAATATCTATTAAAAGAATAAAAAAACAAAATCCTTATAATTGATTATAAGAATTAAATATATTCAATATAGAACTAACAATAGAGTGCTAATTATGCACATATAATGAATAAATAATAGTAATAAAAAGATAATTTTAATATTTATTTACTAAAAATATTTATTATAATAGTATTTTAGAAAGTTATATATTATAATATTTAGGGTAAATCCATCTCCTAATATCTCAACTTGTCCAAAAATTTTATTTTGACACATAAACTATGACAATTACTGAATAAACACTCAAACTAGCTAATTTCAGTATCTTTAAACACAAAAATTCAAAAGTAATGGAAAGAGTATGATGTGTGCATAGCACTCGCTGGAGTTACCGACACGTGTCAGTTAAAAGAATGAAAAAGAAAAGAAAAAAATCTCCAAATCTCCTTCCTCCCTCTCTCGCTTTTGTTACTCTTCTATCTCTTTTACCTTCAAATCCTTTTCTCCATTTGAACAAAGAGAAAGCGATTTCGCAATTGATGATGGAGTATTGGTTTTAGTGCTCAAGAACCTGATTTCGATACTCCGGATCGTATCCAAATGGAAGCATCCAGGTAATTTTGGGAGTTCTAATCATAAATCTGCAGCAAATCTGCAAATCTGTTCCAAACCTCTCTCTTATTAGTCCACTCCAACTCTATAACAACTCGAAATCACTAAATCAAGGACAACAAATCCACCAACGAATCACAGTTTTGGGATCATATAATGACCCCTCCACACTAAGTTTATCCAAATGTATGTAGACTGTGATGATTTAACCTTTGTTCATAAACTGTTTGATAAATTGCCACAACAAAATGTTTTTATTTGGACAACAATTTTTGAGTTTTATTCCAAACATGGATTGCATGATAAATGCCTACAAAATTATAGGTTGATGAAATTTAGTGTTGTTCTGCCTTTTCAAATTATAAAATTTGTTGTGGTGGGATTTATAGGCTCTGCTTTTTTTAGCTGATTTTGGTCATGGTTGTTTCTTTTTTGCCATCTTCGACTATGTTTTCACCCTTATATTATATTCTGCATCTTCTTTTCTTACCTAAAATTGTTTAGAATTTGATATTTATTAGTAATTTCAATTGCCCATTTTTGTTTTATTTTTTTTTTGTAAAGATGAAATTTCAATTGTTTACAAGCTAACGAGTATGAAATGATTTAATAACATGGATTCAAAGCCACTTTGAAGGAAAGATTTTGTGTTTGTTGTTTGGGTTTTATATGTTATGAATGCTTATTGCTCTTGCCATTTTTGAAATGAATCGAAGATAAAGATACCTTTATGAATGTTTGCTTATCCATAAAATTAATGAATTTTGATAGTTATGAATTATACTATATTTTTAGTATGTTTTTAGGTGTTTAGGTTATTTAATTTGGTGTTAATTTGGTTGATTTCATGTTTAATTAGTTAATTTATGTATTTGTAGATTTAATTGCAAGTTTTGGTGTTTTAAGGGCTAAATTAAAAGAAATGAGGAGTTAATTGAAGAAAGGAGAAGATTTGGGGCGATTTTGTAATTTAAAAAATAATGAATTTTGTTGAGAGCAGAGAAAAAGTACTTGGGAGAGTAGTTAAACCACTCACCTCGGCAAGTAAAGCGCTCTCCTGAGTAGTAAAACCACTCACCCGAGCTAAAAACCACTCACCTGAGTATTTTAAGACCTCTATCGATTAAAGACTTCCTTTTTCATTAAAACTAGGTTACATTCTGATTTAGGAAGTATCAAGGCACCAAAACTTGTTCAGAGGCTATATAAGCCAGACAAAGCACTAGAACTTGGGAGGTAGTTAGTGAGATGTAGAGTAGATTTAAAGTTATAAATTTTCTTTAGTTTTTGCCCTAGTTTTAGTTTTTTTAATTGTATAATAGTTTTTTTTAGTTTAGTTTTCTTGTTTTCTTAGTTTGCAATTCTCTTAAAGACTTAAGCTTTCTACTGGTGTTCCAAGAAGTCATCAAAAGCAAGTTTGAAGCTTTATGAGTATTGTATCTCTTTATTTTAATTTTTCTTCCATTTTAATCATGTTTGGTAAGTGATTTTCCTTACTTTTACTAAGAAAAACTTGAACCCTCATTTTTTTACTGTAATGACTTAGTTTGAGCTTTAATTCATTGCAAGTTTGATTATTTCTTTATTCTTAAGCAAATTTTCATCTTTGGTTGTTATTGAGTTGGTGATTAACTTATTTGATAAATGGTTGATGATTGATTTCAAGTATGATCTATGCTATGTATATTCTTGTATTAATTTATTAGTATGGATGCATGATTATAGTCTGAATTTGAGATAATTATGTGTTGATAAAAGTGGATTAAGAATAAGAAAAGTTGAACTAAGAATATATTGATGTTAAGTTTGCTTGAAAAAGAGTTTAATGGATGTTTAGGAGTTTAAAATTGGATATTTATGCTAGGTGTTATATTATTCCTAATAAGAAAATTTAATGCTTAAAATGATAGTCTGAATAAGATATTTGAATTTCTTTTACTGATTTTTTCATAATCACTTGTGTTACTTTTGATTTGAGTCATTGCAATGAAAGTTGAGGTGGATAGTTCCTTTAGGAAAAGTGTTTTAATTATTGCTTTGTGTTTAGTTTATGTTAGTATAGTTTTGTTTTTGTTTTGCTTACTGTTAATTTAGTTTAGTGCTTACCTTTAATTCGAAAACTTGGGAGATAATCTCAAATTAATTCAACTCACTTAAAGATATTTTACTTAGCAATCCATATTCTCTTTGATATGATATTCAAGATCTTAATCTTATTTTTCTATATTACTAGTCGATCTAGTACACTTGCTAGATACCGATCAAATTCATCAAGTTTGATGTGGAAATGTTGTGATGGTAACTGGAGGGAGAAACAGAGGGTGAGTCAGAGAGAGACTGAGAGGGGGAGACTTATATAGAGATGTTATTTTACCGGTGAACATAACTTCAAAATCTATCATCATGCTATCGTTTTCACAAGTAAAATACACTTGCTACCAACTCAGCAATTTGTGTTTAAAGATACCGAAATTATTTAGTTTGAGTGTTTATTCGATGATTGGCATAGTTTAGGTATCAAAATGAACTTTTTGGACAAGTTGAGGTGTTTAGAGATAGGTTTACCCTAATATTTATAAATTACAAAAATATTAAATAAATTAAGTGTAAAATTTAATATATATATATATTGGTTAACAGCCGATTTTTAAAAGTAAAAACAGTAAGCATAAATTTTCGATTTGGTTAACTTAAACATCAATTCGATTTTGAATCGATTTTTTTATTAACCAAAATATTGATTTTTTTCTCACCTCTGCATAACACAAATTCAACATATCATTATTTTCAATTGGTGCATTTGGTGCAATTGAGATAATGTGGAATATGCCTTTTACTAGACAAATCAAAATATAATGGAAAAAGATACTAAAATAATTCTTATATTTAATTTTGAAACAAAAATATTCCTAATGTTAATAAAAAAGGTACTAAAATACTTTTAAATCAAACTTACGTCAATATAAAGTTAACTGTATTGATATCACATTGACACATTGCCAAATATACCACGTCATTACTCTTTAGCACCACATGTATTTTTAATCCAAAATAAAATTAGGGGTATTTTAGCACTCTAAGAAAAATTTTAGTGGTATTTTAATATTCTAAAAAAAATTAGAAGATTTTAGTATTTTGAGGAAGACGTTAAATATTAAGGGTATTTTTGTATTCTAAAAAAACATTAAGTGCATTTTTTTAAAAAAAAAATTTCAAATAATATAGTAATTTTTTTTTTATTTTTAGTATTTGAATCACTAAATAATTTTTAATAGGTAAAATTAGAAAAGAAAATCTAAGAAGTGTAATTAATTTTTGTTACAAACTTATTCAATTGCTAATAATTTTACTACAGCCTGTAAACAACACTTTTAAATTTCAATATCATATTTATTAAGAAAAATTAATTAATAAATATTTTTAAACTATATAATTTATTTGTAATTTTTTTTCTTATTCCCACATGTATTAAGAATGTATGTAAAAAGTATAAGATATTAATTAATGTTTGTTGGTAAAAAAATCAATTAATTTTAATTATCAAATGAGTTATAATGTAAAATAAATATAAAATAAAAGAGATATATACCTATCAAATTGAAACAAAATAGGTAATAATATGATGTAATGTTAGATAATATGTTAAATTTATAATTATTAGATATTTAAACTATATTAAATACTATTACTTAGCTAAAATATTCTAATTAATAAATATTTATGTTTGTTAGAAAAATATAAATAAAATTAAATGAATTGAATTTAATATTCAAAACTCTTAATGCCATATAATTTATACATTGACTAAAATTCTAAATTATATAATTTTATGCAGAATATATTTTAAACAAATCAAAAAAATATTTTCTACATAAGAATTTTATGTACACCATCTACAATTAACATCTTGCTTGCAGATAAGATTACATACATACTTACAGAAAACTTTGTTACATAATAATAATAATAATAATAATAATAATAATAATTTTATTATTATTATTATTATTATTATTATTATTATTATTATTATTATTATTATTATTATTATTATTATTATTATTATTATTATTATTATTATTATTATTATTATTACATACACCACTTAAAGTTAAGGTTAATACAAATTTTTTTTGCACACCATCTACAATTTCAAGATTTCTAAAAGTAAAGTCCTCCATAAGTATTAAAACATTTGTGGTCGTCTGCAGTTGTCTAGATTTAGGCTCGCTCCAAAGAACTTACATAGGAAAAAGAAAATCCACCTTGCTAAGCATAAAGCTTAGTAGGGAGTAAAACACGCAAATGACAACTACTCACAACAATTGTTTGCAATTCACATGTATATAATGCATTTATTATAAAGAAAACATGTATGGTATAATTTAACTACGTAAGCAAATAATGATCAAATAAAAAAAATCAAAATATATTATTCATTCCATTATGTCAAACTATAAAATTTCCCAAAATAGGAAATAAGAAACAAAAAACATAGAAAAAATATATATTAGATAATAAATAGCCTGCTAACTATTCTAAGTGTAGGTAACGGGACAGAAAAGAAGATACTCATATTGAGTATCAAATAGAAATATCTATATAATAACCTCAAATATATCATATAACAGAAAGTTTCATAACACCAATATTAAAAGATATCGTAGTGTCCCAAAAGGAGCTGCAGATCCTTCTAAACATGTCACTTTATCCATAATTAAGACTCAACAGGCCAGAACCAACCTTTTAAGCAATAACAATAACATTCTAAAGTCATATTATAGGATGGAAACTTGCAGAATTTGAAGCTGCATAATTAACCTAGTTAAGATGGTTTATGTCTCGGTCAGTTCGTAACATTTTGTACTCATGCAAGACTAACCAACTTGGCTAAGTTAATTTCCATCTCAGTCAAGCCCAAGCATTTTGGACTGACTGTGGAATCAACCTGACTGGTTGAAAGGTGTCTCAGTTGGGTGTGTGTAGCAATTAATCAATGGTGCTAAGACTCAAGTTAAAAAATTATAATACTTATATTATTTATAGATGAATTATTAAAGAACATTACATGGTAACTTATACATATATCTATGTGTAAGCTTATGAATGCAATATTTGATTATGATTCTTTCTGGGAATTTTACTTTATCATGATAAGCAGCATGCATATGAATACTTCAATGCTTTTGTCACGTCAATATGTCTTACTACCATTTTAATATGATAATGAGTATGCATTTTATTATGAGTTATGAGTTCATGAATGTGTATACGTACTTATGTTTACATACATCTCATCAATATAATAAATTAAAGGTATGAAAAGCAACATGATGTATGCGTATAGGTATTGGTAGTGGATAGATAGGCATGCCTATAAAGGTAACTGCAGCTGCTAGTGTTATGTCCCTGCTTAGGTCAATAGATTTGGTAACTGCGGGTATCCATATGATTGATACCTTTGGGTATTTATTGCACTCGTTCTCCATGCCCATAAAATGTAAGCAGTCATTTATTGATTTAATAATGAACAAATAAATAGCATATAATATAACCTAATGCTTGATCATAGTAAGAGAACTTAGCTATGTTCCATTTTAAATATGCATTCTTATATTTAATTTTTCAATTGCATAGCAATGAGAATATCTCTTAACATTTAGTGCTCGCATATATTATTATCTTGATATTATTACTACTACTATTGTTATTGTTAATTACTATAACTGCATGTTTATTTGAGTTAAGTATTGATATACTTGTTGCCTACTTATGCATGCGGCAACCACTATAAGTGGTTGCTTTAAATTGATATTTTATTTCCCCACTAAGCTTTATAGCTTAACATAGGTATTTTTTTGTTTCGGTACTTTCATTAAAGATGCTTAGGGATAGAGTTTATCAAAAGAAGATCAGCACAAAAACAAGTGTTAGAAGGCCTTAAAGTATAATTTCTTTTGTTAATTGTATGCTAGTACTGTAGATACACATGTTGTTGTAAAGAAGTTTGTAATATAAAGATGAGAAAACCCTTATTTTGTTTAATGTAATATTACTTGTGTGTGTATATGAAGATTAAACATTGATATATAGATAAATATTGTATCATATTGTTATAATCACTGTGTGTAGAGTAACCATGTTGGTATGCATATAAGCATGTTATGTGTAGATAATTATGCATGTATTCTTGTGTTGATGTGATGGTTAGATCAGTGGCTTCCCTATAAAGAGGGTTTTACATATCTTGGATTAATTTTAATAGTCTCCCTTGGAACTTAGGGTGGAGCATCAACTCTAGATGCTCAAGAAGGATCTGATGCAGTAGGTAGAGACTCAATAGGAATATTGTTTTCAACAATCTCTTTAGCTACTTCCTGGGAATTCTTCATTCTTTATACAATAAGGAAACAAAAGACAACTGCATTAAGCCAAACATAAACTTATAATAGACATGGGGATTATTTTGTAAATTCGGTTAGCTCAAATCTCCTAAACCATGCTTTGATAAGACTTATCATTTTATGCCCGATTGGACCTAGTTCCCAAAACCTTAAGTCCAATCAAACCTAAGACTTAGATCTGGTCAAACTTAAACTTTAAATACAATCAAACTTATCTTAAAACCTATTAAGTCTGACCAAACCTAACTTTCAGGAACATAAAGGAGGGAGTTTTAAGAATCTTGCTTGAAATGTAATCTAAAGGCATTATGGTCTTTATGTGCCACATGAAGCATATAAATAGGCCTTAATTTGGAGAAGTAAGGGTTCCCAAACTTTTGAGTTCCTTTCCCAAAAATATCCCAAGTCTTCTTCTCCCAAACCTTTTAACCTAAAGGCTTAACACATACATTTACTCCAACAAGCTTGGATTTCCTTGGTCCTTGAAGAAGTTAACCTCAACACTATATATATAAAAAAAAAAACAAAGGTATCATCACTTGAAGGTATAAGTGAAGCCATATGTTGTTGAATGGGGCCATTTATTTATTTTTATTACATAGGATCTACTAATAGTTTACATAAAATGGCCTCACACTTCTAAAAATTTGTCCCCCATTTAATTTTTTTATTACATAAAGTGTAATAGTAATTTATGTGAAATATTCTCGTAATTTTAAAAATTTTGCCCCTACTAAGTATAGAGTCCTAACTCTGCCATTACTTAAAGGTTTATTTATATAGGAGTTTAGGTTTTTTTACGTTTTTGTACATATTCTACATGTGCGTATGCTTTGATTGTTATTTGATATGTATTGCCTTTTTGAAGTTTCCTTTGTTTTAAAAATCTTCACGTTTTTCTTCTCATCTTCATCCTTTTGGGTAGTTAATATTCAAATGGATGCATGACATGTTTATATGATAAAACTGCTTCTTTCTTTTTCATTTATCTCTCTATGGGTCTTGATGCTATTAAAAATTTGTTTTTAGAGAATTTTTTAACTCCCTTTTAGGTTGTGAATGACCCGGATGTAAAGAAAAATATAAAGATTCAAAAATTACTCTTAAAGAATTTAAAATTCTAGGAATGAGGTCTAGTTAGATCCAATCGGACCTGATAGTCAAGTTTGATCAAACCTAGTTCATCGACCTAGGTCTAGTTGGACCTAGTTTTTAAAACCTTATAGATCTAAAGGACTTAAGTCCAATCGAGCCTAATTGAGGTTTGATTAGACATATGTCCCCTTTTCACTAATGATCAAGATGTTATATGACATCCTATGCCCGGATATCGGTGTGCTAACATTGCTAATGTCACATGATTATCTTAATCTATTTTGTACTCTTATGATGGTAGTTAAACACTTTAAGCATGGTGCCTAACTTCCAATTATAGTTTTGCGTTGTTTTGTTACAATTCATTTGGTAAAGATTTTGGCAGCATAACAGTTATAAAATCATGCTACCCAAACATGCAAGGTTTAAATTTACACTCCCAATAATAATCCTCCAGCTCCAATACTCCAACAACAACACAAGCACTTCTAATTTTCAACACATACTTTCATCCACACATCATGTCACAAAATCTAGTTTTCAAGTACTAATGTTGCATATATAGCCATATGTCCATTATAATTTAGCAGCTATTACATATTACATTACATACTCTAAAACAACTATTACATTATAAAAATATACAACTCCGTCTATTGTTCCACATTTACATGCCATTTTAACTTTCATCTCCACTTTATCCTCGATTACCTATTCCATATGCACGGTCAAAGAAAACCACATGTTAAGTAACAAAGTTACCTATTGGTGGTTACACTACACAAAATATCATTCACACAAATAACAATTTTTGCAAAATTACCATTTTGCCTTTAGTTATAACTTACTACTTTTTAACTTAGAATTATACATATAGTTCCTTAAATTACCATTTAATCCTTATCATTGCTTATTTTTATCTTTTTCTCACTTATTTCTCAATTAAGATGGAAAATTATAATTTAGTCCCTAAATTTCCATTTTAGCATATTTTAAGCTATTTTCAAACTGATTTTGTTCTTTTTTCTTTCTTTAGTATTTATTAATTTTTAATTTCAAAATTTATATTTCAGTCCTTATATTTCCTTATATGGTGGCAAATTACAGCTTAGTCCCTGAAAACTTTTTTATTACGTTTTTACCCTTGTAATTCTTATAACCATATTATTAATGTAAATTTACCATTTTACCCCTAAATTCTTGTTTAATTATATTTTTGACCTTATTAATAGATTAATTACATTTTCACCTCATTCAACCTTTTATTACATAATTGACATATTTTTGTGCCTAATTTCCCATTTAATCCTTATTTTCTTGTAAAATTATATTTTTGCTCCTAGTAGTGTCCAGTAAAAATTCTCAAATCGGATATGTAAAATGAGGACTCCAATGATTCTAAATGAACTGGAGGGACCCTATGGAGTGATAAACTCCTCCAGAATGTATTGATGGATCACTTGGGGTGATAAATTTCTCAATTATGAATTTAATATGTGTTGAGGGATCACTTGGGGTGATAAACTCCTCAACTGTGAATCTATTATGTTGAGGGACTACTTGGAATGATCAACTCCTTAACTGTGAATCTAATATGTGTTAAGGGATCACTTGGGGTGATCAACTCCTCAATTTTGAATCTAATGTGTGTTTAGGGATCACTTGGGTTGAACAAATCCTTAACCATGAGTCTAATATGTACATCAGTCCAAATTAACTTATTATTCTACTGGGGTATTTATCCTTATGGCTAGCCATTATATCCTAAAATCCTAGATTACTCACTGTAGATACTGTGACTTAAGGCTGCCTAGATTAGGATTACCTGATGATGAGGAAACAGTATATTATTGACAATATGTTCAGATCTCAAAACTTCGATTGTGAATTTCTTATGCTTTCTCAAAGATTTTAATGATTTTTCAAGTATTTTAAAATATTTTAACAAAAGTGCATGAAAATCCATAATTTTAGCCTTTAAAGGTGACAAACGATCGTTTATCACATAAGGGATGATTGTCCTTGGCTTTCTCTTTCCTATCCAGGTTAGATCAAGGGTATTTTAACCATTTTAGGATTTCAGACTGAGGGACGACTGCCTCTTACTGAGGGGCACCCATTTGTGGCTTATTTTCCAGAATTTCCATATTTCTGGAATTCAAAAAAATGAATAAATGTTTAAAAGGATTCCATCCAAATATAATGCAAATTTTCCCCAGATTTAGGAAGTTAGAGTTGAAATCCAACTCTAACTCTAAATCTAACCTAAGTATAAAATCTAAAATTTTAGGATTTTTAGAGGGGAATCACTTAATATAGAGAAAAGCTTTAGAGAAGAAGAAATTAATTTCTTTCTCTCTCAAAGGTTCTTTATTCTCTAACAATTTTTTTGATCCAAACACATAAGTACATAATGAATTTCATTGATTTTTTTTTGAAAACAAAGAAGCATAAATAGGAGTTGAGATCTAAAGTATAAGAATTTTAGAGTCAGTATATCTTCTGAAGGTAATATTCTAGGATTCTTTATTACTTTTGTCACACCATTCACGGAATAGTCCTTTCCGAAGCAAAGATAGCAAAAATGGTAATTTTTTCAGCACCGATCACTTCAATACACTTTAATTACATTTACATCAAAAATTCTAATTAATCGATAACCTTATAAACAATTAAACATACACTAAATAAATTAATGCAAAATCTTACACCAAACACTCACTCATCAATAATCATAATAACAATCAAAATACAGTTAAATATTTTACCTTAATTGTCTAAGTATATACATGCCATAATACAACTCAATTTAGCATTATCTCTTTTTTACCGATCTTGCTCCACTGTGCATTATGCTCCCGCAATACTTCATAACCTGCACAGAGTAAACACTACGTGCAGAGCACTAGACATGCTCCGTGGTAACTACAAATCCTAGAATTTCTCAAATAAAGCTTAATTACATAGATTATGCTACTCTTATGCTTATTTCATTAAACATTTTCTTTTACTTCAGTCAACATTAGTTTCATTATTAACTCATATTTTGGTAATTTATTTGTCTTTGATTTTCAATCTTTCAACGTTACTTTACACTATTTTCTTAAGTGAATCAATTTCATATTAACTTTTACTTTTACGTTTGTTCTTCACTATAGCTTTTACTTTTACTTAACTTTTGTTTTATATTTTTAGTCATAGAGATATACTTATCATTTCATTTAACAATGTATATTGGTACTTATATCTTTAATGGTACCAAATTTATAGACTATTTTATTCCTTGATTTATTGTTCAGGTATCCAATATGTGTTATAATTACCATTCTTGTTATATATTCTTTTATTTTACTTTAACCTTTAAACTAATAAACATATTACTATTTAAAGGCTTTTAAGCTCTATTGCAGAGTGATACATTTATTTTGGGACACTTTACATTCAAATGTTTATTTTCTTCTTTATACATTTATCCATGTTTAAATACTTATTTATGACTTTAAATCTTTTGCTTTTTTCCAATTGAACAACTATGTGCCTTTTTATCATTTTATTTATCATTTGCCTTTTCTTTCAAAAATACATTACTTAAGCATAAGATTTCATTTAAGGATATTGTCATTACTTTTTGACTTTAAATAGGAAATTAACATTATTTTTCAAACTTTTTACTTTTCAAAATAATAATTGGTATATGAAATACCAACTAATCTAAATTTATCTTTTTCATGTAAAAATACATTTTAAATAATTTTTCTTTATAAAAGCTTAACTTAATCTTCATTTATCATTTTATTCTTATAAAATATTTATTTTCTTTTTTTTTCTTATTAATCACACTTCTTGGGAAACCTTACAGTTTTATCCCAACTTTTTATTTTCTTTGAAACGAATCATTTTTCGTTTATAACTTTTTATATTTAATTCATTTAAGCAATGCTGATTTATTTGTTAACAGGATTCTCAAAAAGGATACGTGAGAATGGACCCAAAGGTCCCACTGAGAGAGAAGCGATCCCCAAGGGACTATTTCTAATAAAATATTTTACTTTCATTTTCACTGAAAACACTGAAGCCATGGAGATCATAGATCCTACCCATAGCAAAGCAAGTCGCTATGACTTGCACCGCGGTATAGGGTGTCCCCGTGGCTATCCAATTATATCCTAAACAAGAATATCATTACCTGTTTATCGCTAAGGGTAAAATAATCAATTATACTTAAAATAATTTTTAAACATTTAAAAATCTTTAGTTTCTTTCTTTTATTTCTTGATACAATATATTTTTTTCAATCGCACTCTTTTAGTGCTTTTGACTATTCAGTAGCTTTTTCCTTTCTTTTCATTTCTTTCACTTTTTCTTTTTAAGTCACTTTTGTGAATTGTTCTTCAATAATTTACTCGGACACTTGAGGCTTTTCAGTCTTTTATACACTTTATGAATTATAGCATTATAATTCACAATTTTCTTTTATTCTTTTTATGTAATTCTTTGTAAATTATTTTCTAATAATTTAATAATTGACTTTTTACGAGTTTTTTTCCTTTTCTTTTTCTATCCAAAATTTTAATCATTCGGTATGCCAACTTTTATTCGATTGGTGAATTATTTTATAATAATTCACCCTTTTAATACTTTTTATTGACTAATTTATTTTGATAAATTAGTCAAATATTTATTTTATAACTTTTTAAACAATTATGAATTATATTAATATAATTCATTATTTTATTTTTTGAAAATGCATTATTTGAATTTTTCATTTCTTTTTATACTGAATTAATTTACTTCACATTAGTTTACCATCACGTACTTATTTATTGAATTATTTCTTAAGAATTCAACATTTTTAATTAAACATAATCAATATTTTATTTCAAAAATATTCTAGTAAATCATATAAATTTCACGAAAATTTGTATACACATTATTTTACAGTTTTCATCATTTTCACTCATTTTATGAATTATTTACTAATAATTTATTATTCTTATTACTTTCATAGCTTGATAACTATTCCGAGAAATTCATCGGATAACTTTTTATTTCTTTTTTCGATAACTGAAATTAATTCACTTTCTTTTACGTTTTTATGAAATTATTCATTACTACTTCACTATTTCCTGTTATACGTATTCACATTTATTCTTCAATAAAATTCTAATAATTTTAATAAATTCCAATAAAATTCAGTTATACATTATTTATTATTTAGCATCATTTTTCACTAAAATAATCCATTATTTCATAATATTTCATAACTTTCACTGTAAACCTATATGTTATATAATCTTTAAAATTTCAAAATAAATTCCAATAATTCAATAAAAATTCATGGACACTATTTGTTATCTTTATAATTAATTTAGGCTTATATATTTTATTTTCATGCAAAAATCCCATATTTTTCCCTTACTAAATAATTCAGCCAACACATCAATCCACCCAAAATATTTTCTTTCTTCCTATTTAGCTTTCATTTCATCTCTTCTATAGTTTAATTTCAATTACCCTAACAAAATTTCATCAATTAACAAATTTAAAATTTTTAACCTAGTTACATACAAAGAATTAATTCACAATAAAAGAGAAATCAAAGGATTTTGTAGTCACTTACAATTTTTTCTTGCTTATGGGTGCCTAAAACCTCTTTTTCCTTGCTTTTCCACTTGCAAACTTGCCTTTCTCTTCCTCACCATTCATGTCCGGCCAAATAAGCTCTCCTAACCTTAATTTTTTATCCTTATATGCAAAATTTAAGCTTATAATTAGCTTCTACATCTCAAAAACTATGAGAAAACACTAAAGAATCAATTTAAACCAATTAACTTCTCAAACTCAATCTCACCCATTTTTCTTTCTCCACCTGATTTCTTGCCTTTCTTTGCTCAATTATCTTGATTGAGGCCACTAGGCTGACCTAGAGAGATGGAACTTCATCTTGTATGTTGGAATTTATGGGAAATTTGGAGTAATTATGAAGAAAATAAGGGAGAGGGAGAGAGTGAGCCATATTTGGCCACTTAAGAGGGGAAGAGAAGCTAAAATTTTTTGAGAATTTCTCAAATATTCCAAGATTTTATATCCTCTCAAATGGGATTAAGGGTGGGCCTAATTAATGGGCTTTGTCCAATTTTAAATTAAGGCCCATTTTAGGCTAATTAAAGGCCCAAATAGAAGTCTCTCTCTTAACCACTTTAAATCACTCTAATTTTAATTTCATCATTCTTATCACATCAAAAATATCTAACACACAAATTTTTGGCTCAATCGGAGTCCGTTATCGGTCCGATTCAAACTTATAGGTCCGATTCGACAACTGCCGGTATCCCTAAAAAATTTAATTCTCATTACCAAAATATTCTACATAAAAATTCATGTAGGCATGCAAAATCTAAAAATTTTTTGAGTTCATTTACTATTTTTAATTTTTTATGTAAAATCAAGTTTCCTTCCTTATCAGGGAAATTGACTCTCTACCTTTTTCGTATTTTTGACCTTTGGAGGCCCATATGATGTCAATTTCACTTCAAATTTTAATTCCGAGCTCACCATGACATTACTTTCCAACGGTTCAATAAAATATTTTTGACTTCCGGATGTCCTTTCGGGCCCGAAAAATACTATTCACTATCAGAAAGTATTGTTCACGACTGACCCGGTGTTGAGGCCATTACATTTCTCCCCTACTAAAAAAAATTTCGTCCTTAAAATTTATTTATACCAAAAAGTAGAGGATACAATACTGTTATTTTGTCGAACCTTCATTCACATTCGATGGTTCTAAAGCATCTTTGCCAATGGGACCCATTTATGTTTAAAGCTAACCAATCTTGATATCAAGAATCTTTATCAGTCTCTCTTTTCTAGATCATATCATCCTGAGTGCAGATTCCTTTCATAGTTTAAATCAAATCAAGACTTACTGACTTCTCTACACTCCATTAAATCCAACATAAAGAATTCAACATTTTCTTTCTGACAATGCCTCGACAAGAATCAGATTCTACTATAGATAAACACTTTTCACAGCCATCATCACAATCTCATACTCTTTACCATACCTATTCTTTCAATATGTGAATTATCTACTCTGACTGACCATCATTCCAAAGGTGAATCACAATGCTAATACTGAGATTATTACCAATTTCTTATATAGCATTTTTCCTCTTTGATGCTCAAACAATCTGATAACAAATTCTCTAATCACATTGTTCCATTTTCCAAATAAATATCATTATTAGTCGAAGCAATTCCTAAAGGAATCTAATGCTCCACTTCCATATGTTGACACATTAAACATTTACTCACATCATCTGTTATATCACACTCTAAATCCTGTTTTCAAAACTAAGCTTTTAATCATGGTATATCTGATGACTTTCAGGATGTAAGGTATTACTATCTTGGTGGACTTCAGTAAAAATCTTTCAATTTATTCACAATGACTATCACATAAACATTCTCTTTCAGAACTATTGTTCTTACCCGATGTACAATATCGGTTTCATTCTTATTTCAGCTAATAATGCCCCATCTGGAGTCAACTTAATCCGATATTCGTAGCTCAAAGAATTGAAAACCTTATCATTAATCATTCATACAAATTCTTCTGACATACATATTTAAGTACGCTCACATTACCCAAATACTCATCATACTTTTTCAACGTCTCAAAACATATCAGATGGTTACTACTTAAATCCTCCAATATGGATCTAAGTAAAGGTGAATGATCCTTTCCATCGATTCATCAAGGGAGTCGGTGTGCTAACAAATCTAATTGACATGACCAATAATTTGTAATGGCCACATCAAATAAGAAAATCAATCTTAAGTACACTATTTCTCGTCTCATTCTTAGGTTGTCCCTATGCTCATCATATCCCCTGTCAGTTTCATCTTATCAAGTGAGGCTTATACAAATGGTATGATGCATATCAGATGCTGTCAAACAATATGAAATGTTATGCAATGAATGTATGATTTCATGTATGCGGGTAGAATACTATCATGTATCCTCATATGATGCAGATATCATAATCCATCCCACTACTATGAAAGATACAATCAAATCCCCACACCGATAAAAGAATCACTGACATGTATATAGAGCATCTTAAACAACCTTAACTTATAACAATTTGCTCACTAGCAATCTTAAATCATGACAATCCAATTAAGGTGTTTCTTAATCCTGTGAAATTTATCTGTACTCAATATACAATTCCTTTTTAAATTTTCGACACACTCTTTACTTTGTCCTACTTTAGACTGTTTCTCATCCATATAGACACTTAAACTCTCACCTATACACTCAATTTCAGTCAACTCTTCTTTTCCCTACTTTGACTTCCATGAGATTTCAAGCAACAATACTTCCATTCTCACTCACTACCATCTTTATTGTGCAGAATCAATCCTTTCAAACTTGACAATCTCAATCAAATATCAAATTTTCACTTTAAAACAGATAGAGGAGCAAGTACACGACAGACTACTTATCATTTATCCACTCATAATTGGTATGTATATACGGACAAACCTATTGCTTAACCTTATCCCACTCCAATCTTAGAACCGCTTAAACCTTTGCTCTGATACCACTAAATGTCACACCCCTCACGGAACAGACCTTTCCGAAGCAAAGAAAGCAAAAACGGTAAATTTTTTTCAGCACCGATCACTTCGATACACTTTAATTACCTTTCCATCAAAAATTCTAATTAATCGATAACCTTATAAACAATTAAAAATACACAAAATAAAATCATGCAAAATCTTACACAAAACATGCACTCATCAATAATCATAATAACAATCAAAATATAGTTAAATCTTTTACCTTAATTGTCTAAGTATATACATGCCATAATATAACTCAATTTAGCATTATCTTTTCTTTACCGATCTTGCTCCACTGTGCATTATGGTCCCGCAAAACTTTATAACTTGCACACAGTAAACACTATGTGCTGAGCACTAGACATGCTCTGTAGTGACTACAAATCCTAGAATTTCTCAAATAAAGCATAATTACATAGATTATGCTACTCTTATACTTATTTCATTAAACATTTTCTTTTACTTTAGTCAACATTAGTTTCATTATTAACTCATATTTTGGTAATTTATTTGTCTTTGATTTTCAATCTTTTAACATTACTTTACACTATTTTCTTAAGTGAATCAATTTCATATTAACTTTTACTTTTACGTTTGGTCTTCACTATAGCTTTTACTTTTACTTAACTTTTGTTTTATATTTTTAGTCATAGTGATATACTTATCATTTCATTTAACGGTGTATATTGGTACTTATATCTTTAATGGTACCAAATTTATAGACTATTTTATTCCTCGATTTATTGTTCAGGTATCCAATATGTGCTATAATTATAATTCTTGCTATATATTCTTTTATTTTACTTTAACCTTTAAAATAATAAACACATTACTATTTAAAGGCTTTTAATCTTTATTGCAGAGTGATACAGTTATTTTGGGATACTTTGCATTCAAAAATTTTATTTTCTTCTTTATACATTTATCCATGTTCAAATACTTATTTAGGACTTTAAATCTTTTGCTTTTTCCCAATTAAACAACTATGTGTCTTTTTATCATTTTATTTATCATTTGCCTTTTCTTTCAGAAATACATTACTTAAGCATAAGATTTCATTTAAGGACATTGTCATTACTTTTTGACTTTAAATAGAAAATTAACATTATTTTCCAAACTTGTTATTTTTCAAAATAATAATTGGTACATGAAATACCAACTAATCTAAATTTATCTTTTTCATGTAAAAATACATTTTAAATCATTTTCTTTATAAAAGCTTAACTTAATCTTCATTTATCATTTTATTCTTATAAAACATTTATTTTCTTTTTTTTTCTTATTAATCACACTTCTTGGGAAACCTTACAGTTTTATCCCAACTTTTTATTTTCTTTGAAACGAATCATTTTTTGTTTATAAATTTTTATATTTAATTCATTTAAGCAATACTGATTTATTTGTTACAATACGCCCCTAGTGCAATATAACAGAATTCTTAACAAGGATACGCGGAACTGGACCTAAAGGTCCCACTGAGAGAGAAGCGATCCCCAAGGGATCATTTCTCAAAAAATATTTTACTTTCATTTTCACTGAAAACACTGAAGCTATGGAGATCACAGATCCTACCCATAACAAAGCAAGTTGCCATGACTTACACCGCGGTATAGGGTGTCCTTATGGTTATCCAATTATATCCTAAACAAGAATATCATTACATGCTTATCGCTAAGGGCAAAATAATCAATTATACTTAAAATAATTTTTAAATATTTAAAAATCTTTAGTTTCTTTCTTTTATTTCTTGATACAATACATTTTTGTCAATCGCACTCTTTTAGTGCTTTTGATTATTCAGTAGCTTTTTTCTTTTTTTTCCTTTCTTTCACTTTATCTTTTTAAGTCACTTTTGTGAATTGTTCTTCAATAATTTACTCGGACACTTGAGGCTTTTCAGTCTTTTATACACTTTATGAATTATAGCATTATAATTCACAATTTTCATTTATTATTTTTGTGTAATTCTTTGTGAATTATTTTCTAATAATTCAATAATTGACTTTTTACGATTTTTTTCCTTTTCTTTTTCTATCCAAAATTTTAATCATTTGGTATACCAACTTTTATTCGATTGGTGAATTATTTTATAATAATTCACCCTTTTAATACTTTTTATTGACTAATTTATTTTGATAAATTAGTCAAACATTTATTTTATAACTTTTTAAACAATTATGAATTATATTAATATAATTCATTATTTTATTTTTCGAAAATGCATAATTTAACTTTTTCATTTCTTTTTATACTGAAGTAATTTACTTCACATTAGTTTACCATTACGTACTTATTTATTGAATTATTTCTTAAGAATTCAACATTTTTAATTAATTATAATCAATATTTTATTTCAAAAATATTCTAGTAAAGCATATAAATTCCACAAAAATTCGTATACACATTATTTTACAATTTTCATCATTTTCACTTATTTTATGAATTATTTACCAATAATTCATTATTCTTATTACTTTCATAGCTTGATAACTATTCCGAGAAATTCATCGGATAACTTTTTATTTCTTTTTTCGATAACTGTGAATTAATTTCATATTAATTCACTTTCTTTTACGTTTTTATACAATTATTCATTACTACTTCACTATTTCCTGTTATACATATTCACATTTATTCTTTAATAAAATTTTAATAATTTCAATAAATTTCAATAAAATTTATTTATGCATTATTTATTATTTAGCATCATTTTTCACTAAAATAATCCATTATTTCATAATATTTCATAACTTTCACTATAAACCTATATGTTACATAATCTTTAAAATTTTAAAATAAATTCCAATAATTCATTAAAAATTCATGGACACTATTTATCATCTTTATAATTAATTTAGGCTTATATATTTTATTTTCATGCAAAAATCTCATATTTTTTCCTTACTAAATAATTCAGCCAACACATCAATCCACCCAAAATATTTTCTTTCTTCCTATTTAGCTTTCATTTCATCTCTTCTATATTTTAATTTCAATTACCCTAACAAAATTTCATCAATTAGCAACTTTAAAATTTGTAACCTAGTTACATACAAATAATTAATTCACAATAAAAGGGAAATCAAAGGATTTTGTAGTCACTTACAATTTTTCCTTGCTTATGGGTGCCTAAAGCCTCTTTTTCCTTGCTCTTCCACTTGCAAACTTGCCTTTATCTTCCTCACCATTCATGGCCGGCCAAACAAGCTCTCATAACCTTAATTTTTTGTCCTCATATGCAAAATTTAAGCTCATAATTAGCTTCTATATCACAAAAACAATGAGAAAATACTAAAGAATCAATTTAAACCAATTAACTTCTCAAACTCAATCTTACCCCTTTTTCTTTCTCCACTTGGTTTTTTACCTTTCTTTGCTCAAATCACTTGATTGAGGCCACTAGAATGACCTAGAGAGATGGAACTTCATCTTGTATGTTGGAATTTATGGGAAATTTGGAGTAATTATGAAGAAAATAAGGGAGAGAGAGAAATTGAGCCATATTTGGCCACTTAAGAGGGGAAGAAGAAGCTGGAATTTTTTGAGAATTTCTCAGATATTCCAAGCTTTTATATCCTATGAAATGGCCTTAAGGGTGGGCCTAATTAATGGGCTTTGTCCAATTTTAAATTAAGTCCTATTTTAGGCTAATTAAGGCCCAAATAGAATTCTCTCTCTTAACCACTTTAAATCACTCCAATTTTAATTCCATCATTCTTATCACATCAAAAATAGCTAGTACGCAAATTTTTGGCTCAATCGGAGTTCGTTATCGATTTGATTCAAAGTTATCGATCCGATTCGATAACTGTCGGTATGCCCGAAAAATTCAATTCTCATCACCAAAATATTCTACATAAAAATTCATGTAGGCATGAAAAATTTGGTAATTTTATGAGTTTATTTACCATTTTTAATTTTTTATGTAAAATCAAGTCTCCTTCCACACCAGTGAAATTGACTCGCTACCTTTTTCGTATTTTTGACATTTGGAGGCCCATATGATCTCAATTTCACTTCAAATTTCAACCCCGGGCTCACCATGACCATTACTTTCCAATGGTCCAATAAAATATTTTTAACTTTTGAATGTCCTTTCGGGCCTGGAAAATACTATTCACTATTAGAAAAGTACTGTTCACGGCTGACTCGATGTTGAGGCCATTACAACTTTCTCTCTCTAGAATTTCCATGCATGATTATATGATTATTTTTTAAAACTAAACATGTTCAAATGCTGCTTATGTGTGATTGGCATGATTGGATCCAAAAGTATGTAAGAGCATGTTCTATCCAATGAGTGACGGTTAAAAAGACATCACGAGCCTTCTTCTCATCCTGTCTCTTACCTAGTTGGGGACATCCCTCACTTGTTTAAGGGCATATGTGGTTATTTTTTGGGCAATTTTTGATATATATATTTTGTAATATTCATGAATTATTTGTTTTCATTTTTTAATGTCATTTTGCATTATTCAATTATGTGTGTATTTTTTATTCTATACTGTATATTTAAATTTATGAATTGTTTTACTGTATTTATGGTATTCATTTTTATGGTGTCAATTTATTTGCCTTTTCGTGTTGTTTTGTGTGAGAATGAATTTTTTTTTTTTTGTCTTGGGAGCATTTTTATAAGGTATTTTGTATTGGGATTTATACCCTTATCGACTGATGACCCCTGTTCACCCCTAGTTCTCTCATTCAATCTTCCATTTTCCTATTTTATCCTTATTTATTATTTTAGTTTTGTTAATTATTTTTATATTTATTTATTTGGCATTTTGGATTTTTTTTTTATTTTGAAAATGTAATATGTAGTAAAAAAGGATTTTTTTCACGCTTAAAAGGAAAAAGACATTTTAAAATGATTTATATTGAATAAATCAGGTTTTCTTTTTAAACTTGGACCAATGTTCAATTTTTCAACCAAAGCCAAATAAAAGAAATAAAAAGGGCTTTTGTAAATATACATAAGGGAACCAACGTTTCCAACTCAAATGAATACATCGATTTATGTATGTAAATTATTTATTTTGCTAGACGATTTGCTTATGTAATAATTTAAGTAGGACTTTATTTTAAATTTTTATTTATTACTTTCTCTTCTATCATTGGAATGCTTATTTAATTCTATCATTTGCATCGTGTGAAAGAGGAAAGTGGATTAATTTTAAAACTTACTTGTAAAATAACATATAATCAAAATGCCTAGTAAAAGTGATATCTTAAACACCAATCTGTATTTGGGCATCAAAAGGCTGAAATTTATTTCCCGACATTCTGTTAAGTGGTGACTTTCTGACATCTACCTTTTTTGGGTTAATTAATAGATGTTTTTATGGGTTGACTGCCAACCATAAATTGGGCTTGATCCTTTTTTTTATGGTAAATTGGCCAATTTATGAATAAAAGTGAGCATTCTCTGATCTTGAACCCTAAAAGTAGGCCTCCGAAAACTTAATTGAAAATGAGCGATGGCTCTAGTGCGTGTCACAGTGGCAACTCCGCTAGGGACTAAAGAGATCTTGCTTCTAAAAGCATCTTGGTTAAGTTATTTTTAATTAATTTTTTATTAATCCTATCTCTTTTCTAAATTGCAATCCTTTTATACATCTTAGAGCCTTAGAATTAAGTTAGGTGTCCTTTTTTAGCTCTGGTCTATCCTAAAGCATGCCTTACATTCACTTAATATAGGGAGATGTCAAGGAGACCTACCAGTCCAAGTCTAGTATCAAATGGTATATAAAATGGTGACCCATCGATTGTTATGCTTATGATGAGCTAGACCCATTAGTAGGAACCATGCTTGGATAGCCCTAAAGTTTCATCACCCTTGACTTAAGCCTATGTAATGACAGTTGATAAGTGTGAATTATTTATAGTTTTTAATATGTTTTTAGTTTATTTATTCAGTTGTTTTAGTTTGATTTAGGTTGATTTAGAGTTAATTTGTAATATTTATGATTTTAAGGTTAATTCTGTGTTTTGGTTGATTTTCAGGATTAATTTGACATAAAAGAGCTTAAACTGTAAAAAGGGCAAAGTTTAGGGCCAAAAGTGCAAATATGAAGAATTGATACAAGACAAGTTGACGTCCAGTCCAGAGCCCTGAGACGTGACCACGTGAATTATTGAAGAGCTTCAGACGTGGCCACGTGAAGAACAAAAGAGGAGAGGATGTGGCCATGTAAAGAGAAGAGAAGAAAGAAGAAAGGAGGACCCGTGACCGGGTGAAGGAAGAATGAAGGAGATTGTGAAGACACGTGACCACGTGGATTCCCAGTGAATGACCACACATGGCCACGTGTGGAAGAAGAAGAACAAGGAACGTGGCCACGTGAAGAATAGAGCATTGTGAGACGTGGCCACGTGATTTGATTCTCCAATTGCGCGAAGGATTTACGAACTTCCTATTTTGAGCAGAAATTACTTCCTTTTTGGTTTTCAGAGTTTAAGAAGGAATCCATGTTTTCTTTTGCCTATAAATAGCAGTCCAAAACACAGAAGAAAGGGAGAATCATCATTTATCATCATCAAGCCTTAGAATTAGTTTTAAGCTTTCTTGTTTTAGTTTTTACATTTGTTGTTTTTACAATTTTTCCAAAACGTTGTTTTTAGTTTTCAAGAATGTCTTGTGAGTAGTTTTCTTTACTTTTGCTAAAGGATACTTGAATCCTTAACTTGTATTGTTATGACTTAAGTTTGTGTTTCAATTTAAATACAAGTTTGATTATTTCTTGGTTCTTAAGCATAGTCTTGTTCTTATTCAACTTTAAGTTAATTATTAACGTGACTAAACATCGGTTAACTAATTGAGTTAAGTTGATTAATGACTTGTATGTTCTTAGGTTAATTTAGTTGGATTAATGCATGTTATAATCTGAATAAGTTATGACTATGTGTTAATTTGAGTAAGTTGAGATTAAGAAAGGTGTAATCAAGAATAGGTGGAAGTTAAAGCTCTTGAGAAAGGTTTTAATAGACATCTAGGGGATTAATTCAGACTTTTATGCTAAGTATTGAATTGTTCTGAATAAGAGAGTTTAATACTTGGAATGATAATCTTGAGAAAGTTATCTGGGTTTGTTAAACTGAATTCTCCATAATCACTTGTATGTTTTATTTTAATTAAGTCGTAACAATATTGGTTAAGGTGGATAGTCCTTTAGTGAAAGTTGTTTTTATCATTGATTTTTAACTCATTCAATTTACTTGTTTTCAAATAGATCTCTTATTTACTTTAGTCTTTGCAATTATTTAAACTTAGTTTTCAAATCATCACAACTTTGGGATTTCTCTTCTCTCTTTACACACAAAATTTGTTTTGAAATTGAAATAGCACATGCAAGCACAAGTTTCCCTTGGGTTCGATATTTTGGGTCATAATTTTATTTCCCTATATTACTAAGCCGATCTAGTACACTTGCTAGACACCGGTCAAGTTTTTGGCGCCGTTGCCGGGGAACACATTGGCGTTTGTTTGTTTATTTTGATTTTAAAGTAATTTTTTGTGTGTTTTCTTCTCTTTTTCATCTCTTTCCTTATTTTCTTTTTTTGGTTGATTAGTGGTTTATGGTGAGAGACAACCCCATCTTGCCATTAGACCCTGAAATTGAGAGGACATTCCATAGAAACAGAAGAGGCAATATGAACGATCCAGAAATTGAACAACCTATGAATGATCCACCACCTAGGATAGAAGAGCAACACATACCCCATCAAGCTCCCGGAAATGGATATCGACCTAGAACCATAAGGGATTATGCTATCCCTAGGTGGAATGAAGAGCATAGAACTATTAGAATCCCTCACCACCAACCCTTTGAGATTAAACCTGCTACCATCACTATGGTACAAAGAAATCAATTTTCGGGTTCGGATATAGAGGATCCTGCACAACATTTGGATATGTTCTTAGAAGTGAGTGACACTGTGCAAATTTCTAATGTATCGACTGATGCAATTAGGTTGAAACTCTTCCCATTCACCCTCATAGGAAAAGCTAGGGATTGGCTTCAAATGCTACCAAATCAATCCATCCACTCTTGGCAACAAATGCAAGAGAAATTTCTTTGCAAGTTTTTCCCACCTACTAAGACCGCCCTCATTAGGAAACAAATTAGTGATTTTCAGCAGTTTTATGAGGAACCATTCCATGAAGCTTGGGAAAGATTTAGAAGACTCTTGAAAAGTTATCTTCATCATGAAGTTCCTATTTTTCAACTGATGCATATTTTTTATGCAGGTGCTCATCCATCAACAAGATCTTTGCTAGATGCAACCTCTAATGGAAGCTTCATGAATCAAATTCCCGAGGACTTTCTACTCCTTGATGAAATGGCCACCAATGATGCTCAATGGGCAAGCTCAAGAGCAACTCAAAAGAAACAGGGAGTTCATAATGTTGATGAAATTGCAATGTTAAAAGCTCAATTGGAATTAATGGAAAAAAGACATTTAAAAGAAATTAATGAGCTCAAATCTAAAAATGTCTCTATGTTGTCTAATGAAGTTGATTCTTATGCAGGAATTTCGGGACATATGGGAATGAAGAATGCTGAGAATATGATGGAAGAAGTCAATGCCTTGAATCCATATAGCAATACTTACAATGCGGGATGGAGAAGCCATCCAAATTTTTCATGGAGGGAAGGTAATCAAGGATCTTCTTCTAATCCCAATCCTAGACCCCAATTCAACCACAATCAAGCTTCCAATAATCAACATCCATACCAAAACCAAGCTCCACCTCATTATCCAAATCAATATCCTTCACAAGCATACCACCAACCACCCGGTTTTCAAAAAACTCAACCTTCCCCTCCACAAGAAAAGAAATCTAATATTGAGGAAATGATTACAAATTTTATGGCTTCCCAAAACTCCATTTTAGCTAGTCAAGATGCTAGATGGAAGTCACAAGATATTTGGATAAGAAACCAAGAGGCATCCATTAGGAACCTAGAAAACCAAATGGGGCAACTTGCTAGTTCTTTATCCAACAGGGCTCAAGGGACATTTCCATCTAATGTAGACCGAAACCCAAAGGAGGAAGCCAAAGCAATCACTTTAAGGAGTGGGAAAGAGTTAGAAAAGACTGAACTTGGTAAGAAATCTTCTGAAAAGGTGGAATCAACAACGGAGGTAAGTGTTCCTAACTCTGAAAATAATCAAAGAGCACCTCCTACGATTGAGAAGGGTAAAGGTAAAGAAAAGCTTGTATCCACTGTTCTTGATGAATCTCAATTACCATTTCCGGTTCTAGCTAGGAAAGAGAAACAAAATGAACAATTAAGTAGATTTTTAGACATGTTTAAAAAGCTACATATAAACTTACCATTTGCTGAAGCTTTATTACACATGCCTAAATATGCTAAATTTATGAAAGAATTGTGTACTAATAAGAAAAAGCTAGAAGGAATAGGAACAGTTCAATTATCCGGTAATTGTAGTGCTATATTAACCAATAAAATTCCTGAAAAATTGGAAGATCCAGGTAGTTTTACATTGCCTTGTGAACTAGGGGGAAATTTTATTGGCAATGCTTTATGTGATTTGGGTGTTAGTATTAATCTAATGCCTTATTCAATTTGCAGGAAATTAAATCTAGGTGATTTGAAGGAAACCCGAATGACGCTTCAATTGGCGGATAGATCGGTGAAAAGGCCAAAGGGAATCATTGAAGACTTGTTGGTTAAAGTAGGGAATTTTATATTTCCAGTAGATTTTGTGGTGATGGACATGGAAGAGGATAGAAAAGTGCCTTTAATTGTAGGGAGGCCATTCTTGAACACAGCAAGAGCTTTAATTGATGTCCATGGACAAACAGTTACTTTAAGATTTAATGAGGAGGAAATGATTTTTAATGTTAATAAAATTTTAAAACATCCCTCATATGATTTTGAAGAATCTATTTACTTTATTGATGAGGTTCAAGAATGTGCCAATACAAAGCAAGAGGAAATCATTCTCAAAGACAAGCTTCAAAATTGCTTAATGCATCCAAAAAGAATGGACGAGTTGGACACAAAGGAGAAAAAATTGATACAAATTTTGGAACAAGAGCACAGTGAGGATAAGGAAAAGGAGGATGAACCATCCCCTCCTAAGGGAGATTCTGAACTTAAAGAAATTTCATCTCATTTGAAATATATGCCTTTGAATGATATTGCTAAGCCAGTAATTAATTTATCTTCATTGACAGGGTTGGACGAAGAAATGCTCATTGAAATCCTCAAGAAGCACAAGGGAAAAATTGAGTGGGCAATATCCGATTTAAAAGGAATTAGTCCTAGCTTTTATCATATGCCCATAGAAGATAATTTTAAGTCAGTAAGTGCAAGGGTCAATGAGCTTGATGCAATTCAAGAATGGTTATATGACAATGCAGCAGTTTATAAAGAAAAGATCAAACGAGAGCTGAAATCAAAGGGACTTAATCCATACCAAATCGGACAGCAAGAGGTTGCTGAAACAACCAAGGTTTTTCAAAATACTTAAAAACGGTTTGGAAAGTCTAGCTGGAGACTTTAAAAACTCAGAACTTCTATTCTTTCTCTCTTTCCATTTTATAGTAAAGTTTTCGTGTTTTTGCATTTTTGTGTGTTTGTGTGTTTTGATTCATGAAAAGAGTAAGTAAATCAAGGTCTTAAAAAGGGGGACATGTTTTTTCTGGAAAAGATTTGATGTTTTTAATGGAAAAATTGCATTAAAAGAAGTTTGATTGCATGGGTGTAGAAAAAAAAAACATTGAAGACACGTGACCACGTGTGGCTTTCCCTTTGCCATCACGTGGCCATGGGTTGCTAAAATGCTGGTTCCCGAAATCACACGTGACCATGGGTCTTTCTTCGTTGAACCTCACGTGGCCACGCCTTAGTAGTTTGTCCAATATTGCTTCATCACACGTGACCACGTGTATTCCTTCATAGAAACTCACGTGACCACGTCCCAGTCCTCCTCTTTTATGAACATTTCACGATTTCTCTCTTTTTCTTCATTTTCATGTTAGTTTGCTTTCCTCCACCACCACCTCATCCGGAATAAATCATCTTTTGCTGCGGGCAGCAATGTTTTGAGGAGGGGGTAGCCTCCTTTCAGGAAGTTTTTCTTCAACTTTATTTTTCTTTTTCATGAATCAAAATTCTGTTATTTTGTTTTGTTTTGTTTTCTCTTATTGTGTTTATGTTTTGTTTGAGTTTGTAAAACGTATTAAATTCTTATGTAGTTCACTCTTTTCATTTAATTTGCATGAAAACTTAGTTTGCCCTAGTTAACTTCAAAATTTGAACACTTTGAACTTGGATATGGAGTATGCATGTTTTAGAACTTTGCTTAGCAAGAGAACATTTATGTTGTTTAATATGTCTTTGGATGGATTAATCTTCAACTTGATAAATATTTATTAGTTTCTAAATTCTTAAAAGCACTTAGACTAGTTTTTTACTTAGAAACACTCAATGCAATGAAGTAGTGAAGTAAGAAAATGTAGAAACTAGAACCTTCCTCATCACCCTTCGAAGCATATGAACAACTCAAGCATCTTAGAAAATTATCTAGGCAACAATTTTCTTGATAAACTCTTTTTAAAAAGACTTGTGTCCTACCTTGATAAATCTATCTTTTGTTAAACCATTTTGAGCTTATAAGGGTATGCTTAAGGCGTACCATTAATATTTTCTTGTTACACTTAATATTTTAACCATATAACCTAAAAAGCTTTTATCTCACCCTATGGAATTAGCCACTTTAGGATTAAATGGATGCATGAAAAGAATAAAGTTTTGTTGGGTGTAGTAAGAAAGTTTCAAAGTTATTGATGAAGTCAAATGAAAATAGACCTTGTATTACCTTGATGTTAGCTTATGAGTGCTAGTTCAATAAAAAAAAAGAATATTTGAAAGAAGAAAAAGAAAGAAAAAGAGAATTAGCAAATATGAAAAAAGATAAGTGTGGGGTAGTACAAGGAAAAATAGAAAAATATTGACTTCTTGGTGAAGGAGCATAAAGAAAAGTTTAGAATTAAGGCAAGGATGAGCTGAATTTGTATTGTTTAAGTTATTGGGGTGTTTGTAATCTATTTGGTCTTAAAGTGGCTATATTCATTTTGATTATCTTTTATCCATTCTTTGATAAACATACCCTTAGCCCCATTACAACCTTTGTAAGACCTATATGATTTTAAGTTTGATTTGAGTTGTTTAGCGGAGATGACCTATGGGTTCCGGTGCTAAAGGAGAGGCCTATTGTGTTTCTAGAGTTTCAAGCATGAAACCGATTGTATGCTTATGCATTCATATATTCTATACTTCATTACTTAGTTGTGTTGATATTTTGGTTTTCAAAATTGCTTAAAATGATTTGGTCTTGCACACACTCAAGGAAACTAGTTTATATTCTCTTGTTGAAGTTAATCTATTTAGAGTTTATATTGAGTGCTTTTGTTAAAATGCTAAGTTTGGTTTTGGAATTGCAAGGCTTTGTTCAAGTTTGATGGTTTTGAAGGAGGGTTTGTTCTAATTTGCTTGAGGGCAAGCAAGGTTTAAGTGTGGGGTATTTGATAAGTGTGAATTATTTATAGTTTTTAATATGTTTTTAGTTTATTTATTCAGTTGTTTTGGTTTGATTTAGGTTGATTTAGAGTTAATTTGTAATATTTATGATTTTAAGGTTAATTCTGTGTTTTGGTTGATTTTCAGGATTAATTTGACATAAAAGAGCTTAAAGTGTAAAAAGGGCAAAGTTTAGAGCCAAAAGTGCAAATATGAAGAATTGATACAAGACAAGTTGACGTCCAGTCCAGAGCCCTGAGACGTGACCACGTGAATTATTGAAGAGCTTCAGACGTGGCCACGTGAAGAACAAAAGAGGAGAGGACGTGGCCATGTAAAGAGAAGAGAAGAAAGAAGAAAGGAGGACCCGTGACCGGGTGAAGGAAGAATGAAAGAGATTGTGAAGACACGTGACCACGTGGATTCCCAGTGAAGGACCACACGTGGCCACGTGTGGAAGAAGAAGAACAAGAAACGTGGCCACGTGAAGAATAGAGCATTGTGAGACGTGGCCACGTGATTTGATTCTCCAATTGCGCGAAGGATTTACGAACTTCCTATTTTGAGCAGAAATTACTTCCGTTTTGGTTTTCAGAGTTTAAGAAGGAATCCATGTTTTCTTTTGCCTATAAATAGCAGTCCAAAACACAGAAGAAAGGGAGAATCATCATTTATCATCATCAAGCCTTAGAATTAGTTTTAAGCTTTCTTGTTTTAGTTTTTACATTTGTTGTTTTTACAATTTTTCCAAAACGTTGTTTTTAGTTTTCAAGAATGTCTTGTGAGTAGTTTTCTTTACTTTTGCTAAAGGATACTTGAATCCTTAACTTGTATTGTTATGACTTAAGTTTGTGTTTCAATTTAAATACAAGTTTGATTATTTCTTGGTTCTTAAGCATAGTCTTGTTCTTATTCAACTTTAAGTTAATTATTAACGTGACTAAACATCGGTTAACTAATTGAGTTAAGTTGATTAATGACTTGTATGTTCTTAGGTTAATTTAGTTGGATTAATGCATGTTATAATCTGAATAAGTTATGACTATGTGTTAATTTGAGTAAGTTGAGATTAAGAAAGGTGTAATCAAGAATAGGTGGAAGTTAAAGCTCTTGAGAAAGGTTTTAATAGACATCTAGGGGATTAATTAAGACTTTTATGCTAAGTATTGAATTGTTCTGAATAAGAGAGTTTAATACTTGGAATGATAATCTTGAGAAAGTTATCTGGGTTTGTTAAACTGAATTCTCCATAATCACTTGTATGTTTTATTTTAATTAAGTCGTAACAATATTGGTTAATGTGGATAATCCTTTAGTGAAAGTTGTTTTTATCATTGATTTTTAACTCATTCAATTTACTTGTTTTCAAATAGATCTCTTATTTACTTTAGTCTTTGCAATTATTTAAACTTAGTTTTCAAATCATCACAACTTTGGGATTTCTCTTCTCTCTTTACACACAAAATTTGTTTTAAAATTGAAATAGCACACGCAAGCACAAGTTTCCCTTGGGTTCGATATTTTGGGTCATAATTTTATTTCCCTGTATTACTAAGCCGATCTAGTACACTTGCTAGACACCGGTCAACAGTAGCAAATTTTTCTAGTTTGATAACCATAATAGTATTTTCTTGCTATATGGACCTTTATGTATGGGCTAAACTCAAACATGTTAGGAGGGTACCGGTCCAAGGCTGCCATACCCCGGTGGGCCCAACCCAATTTTTATGAGTTAGTCAAAATACATAATGGTAAAAAACCCATACACCTACCCTTTTAACTAGAGAGGTTTGACCGGATTCTAGCAAGTGTACTAGATCGGCTAGTAATATAGGAAAATAATATTATGACCCAAAATATCGAACCCAAGGGAGACTTGTGCTTGTATGTGCTATTGTAATTTTAAAGCCAATTTTCGTGTGCAAAAGAGAGAAGAGAAATCCCAAATTTATGATGAGTGAAGAATTAAAACTAAAAATAATTTAAAACTAAATTAAAACAATTAAAAAAAACTAAAGTAAAGGAGAAATCTATTGAAGCAAGTAAATTGAATGAGTTAAAAATCAATATTAAAGACAACTTTCACTAAAGGACTATCCACTGTAACAAGTATTGCTATGAATTAAATAAAAGAAAACATACAAGTGATTATGGATAATTTAGTTTAATAAAACCAGATAACTTTATTCAAGATTATCATTCCAAGCATCAAATTTTCTTATTCAGATAAACTTAACACTTAGCATAAAGAACTGAACTAAGTCTCCTAGATGTCTATTAAAGCCTTTCTCAAGAGATTTAACTTTCACCTATTCTTGGTTACCCTTTTCTTAATCTTAACTTACTCAAATCAACACACAATCATAGTATATTCAGATTATAATCATGCATTAATCCAACTAAATTAACCTAAGAGCATGCAAGTCATTATTCAACTTAAACCAATTAATTAACCAATGCTTAATTAAGTTAATAATCAACTTAAAATTGAGAAAAGACAAGATTATGTTTAAGAACCAAGAAATAATCAACTTGTATTTAAATTGAAGAACAACTTAAGTCATAACAATACAAGTTTAAGGATTCAAGTATCCTTTAGCAAAAGTTAAAGAAAACTACTCACAAACCATTCTTAAAATTAAAACAACGTTTTGAAGAAAACAGTAAACAAAGAACGTAAAAACAACTAAGAAAACAAAGCTTAATTCTAAGGATTAATGATCCCTTCTTCTGTGTTTTGGACTGTTATTTATAGGCAAAATTGTAGTAGACTCCTTGTTAAACTCTAGTCACAGAATAGGAATCAAATTCTGCTAAAACAGGAAGCTCGAAAATCCTTCGCGATCTGGGAAAAATGGATCACGTGGCCATGCCCCCCAATATGCCTTCTCTACACATGACCACGGCTCCATTTGTTCTTCCTCCACACGTGGCCACGTGTAGTCCTTCACTAGAATCCACGTGGTCACGTGGTCTTGTTTTGTTTCTTCAATTCTCATTACATGGCCACGGTTTCTAAAAAAAACTTCTTCACGTGGCCACGGTTCCTCACAAAAACTTCTTCACGTGGCCACGTGTCTTATGCTTCAATGTTTTCACGTGGTCACGTCTTAAGGCTCTGGACTGAAAACTCATTTTCTCACCTAAATTCTTCATATTTGCACTTATAGCCCTAAACTTTGCACTTTTTACACTTTAAGCCCTTTTATATCAATTTTCCCCAAACACTCCAATACAGACGTGGATCCATATCAAGGTTACCACTATGCAAGTCACCATGACTTGCTATCGCGGTTACAGAAATATCCCTATAGCTAGCTATGTACATCCTAATTTCTGATTTCACACATAATACTAAGGACAAAATACAATTACAATTTAATACAATATACAATAATGCATCATTACCGATTCATGGTAATAATTAGTATACATTGTTAAAAAAAAGTCTTAGTATTTCAAATATACCAGTTTTTCAATTAAAATCATACGATTCAATTACAATTATTTCATTTATTTATTTTATTTATTACTTTCTTTTCCAATACATGCTCCTTACATGTCATATAGATTAATTATATTTTATTTTACACTTATTCTGATTTATATCTCAAAATTTCATAAATTTTCTTAAGGTCCCTATTCGGTTACCTTATTTCAATTTTCTTATAAATTATATTTTCTACTCAATTTAATCACAATAAACATAAAACCATATATTTTTCAATTATTTCAATTTAATCCAAAAAATTATATTTTTGTCCCTAATTTTTTTAAAGTGACCGAATTTTTTCCTAAAATTAAACTTGTCTAAATTTTAATTAAATACCATAATTTCACTAATTTATCTTCTAATTGTACAATTCTAAGTCCAATTTCATAATTAATTCGTAATTAATAATTAACCTAATTTTTTTTTCTAATTATATATACAACATATATATTGTGAAATTAAAGGGTTTAAAATTATTCACTTACCAAATCACTCAACAATTTTATCTTTTCCCTTATTTTTGATTGATTTCCTTCCCACTCCTTGCTTTTCTATTAGCAGTAAATTCATGACCAAAAATCACCATAGATTAAGTCAAATTTTTTCTTAAATAATTTACACAATACTATAATCAACACTTAATTACTCTAATTATCAAATAAAACTAAAATTTTCCCAACTCACCAAATTATCCACTTGAAGAATTGAACTATATTAATCTTCTTTCACCACCCATAGCAACCAAAGATGAAAGGAGGCAAGATGAAGCAACTTAATTGAGATTATGGTTGGAAAATCTTAGGAATTAAGCTTAAAGAAACAAAGAAAATGAAGGAATAAGAAGGAAATGAAGGCCACGAAAAAAATGGAAACGAATAGCCTTTGACCGACCAAAACAAAGAGATAAAGATCTCTTAATGCCCACATTAATTGGTTACCCACGTTAGGACAAAAACAATTAATTCCTAAGTGGGTCCAATGCCATATGTCACTATTTAATTAGCCAATACACTTTTAATTATCAATTTTTGATAAAAATTATACCAAAAATTCCTAAAAATATTAATTAGGTCATGCTTAAAATTTTGGATCAATCCAAGATCGTTTTGATATCAAACTAGCCCCGAATGTAAATTTTAACCAGTCCTAAAGCTGAATTTTCAAAGTCTTCAAAAAAATTCATTTTATCATTCCAAAAATTCATATACATAATTTCTAATCAATTGGTGTAATTGGAATAATTTTATGAAGTCCAGAAAATATTTTTAAGCCAATCAAAGTTCTCAATCAACTATATCGATCCTGTTAATTATTTTATTTTTTCCTTTTGGAAACCTATTTGACCTCAATTTCAGCCCAAATTATACCACCAAATTTGTTATGAATAATACTTTCCAATGGTGAATAAAAAAATTTTATGGTCCCGATGGGCCTCTGGTGGCACTATTCACCTCGGAAAGTATTATTCACGTGATCGGCGATTTCTAGGGTGTTACATTTCTCCCCTACTAAATAAAAAAAATTTTGTTCTCGAAATTTACCTGGTGAAAATAGTTGTGGATACTGCTATCGCATAGTCTCCTCTGGATCCCAAGTCGCTTCCTTGACGTTATAGCAAGTCCAGAGTACTTTAACTAGTGGTATCTTCTTATTTCTCAACCGTTTTACTTCCCTATCCAGGATTCTCATCGGTTCCTCATCATAAGATAAATTTGATTTCAGGTGAATGTCCCATGTTGTGATCACGTGCGATGGATCTGATCGATATCTCTTGAGCATAGACACGTGGAACACATCATGGATCTTTTGTAACTCTGCTGGTAAATCCAATCTATAAGCCACTGGTCCTATTCTTTCCAAAATCTCATAAAGGCCTATAAATCTGGGACTTAACTTTCCTTTCCTACCAAACCTCACAATCTTCCTCCAAGGAGATACTTTCAAGAATACTTTCTCACCCACTTGATATTCAATATCTTTTCTCTTCAAGTCAGCATAGGACTTCTATCTATCAGCTGCTGCCTTCAAATTATCTCTAATCAATCGGACCTTATCTTCGATTTTTTTAATCGGATCAAGTCCGACTAATTTATTCTCACTAAGCTCAGTCCAGTATAATGAAGTCCTACATCTCCTCCCATTCGGTGCTTCATATGGTGCCATTTTGATACTAGATTGATAACTATTATTGTATGCAAATTTTGCTAAAGGGAGATATTTTTCCCAATTGCCACCAAAATGTAGAACACAGCATCTCAACATATCCTCAAGCACTTTTATTACTCTTTCAGACTGTCCATCTGTCTGTGGGTGAAAAGTTGTACTAAAATGTATTCTTATGCCCAATGATGTTTGTAGTCTCTCCTAAAATCTAGCAGTAAATCGGGGATCTCAATCTGAAATTATGGAGATAGGAACACCATGCAGTCGAACAATCTCATTAATATAAATCTCAGCTAACCTTACCAGAGAAAAGTCTGTTCTCACAGGTAGAAAGTGGGCAGATTTAGTCAGTCTATCGATTATCACCCAAACAGTATCATGCTGATGTCTAGTGAGTGGCAAACCCGATACAAAATCCATGGTAATCCTATCCCATTTCCATTTCGGTACAGAAATAGGTTGAAGTAATCCAGAAGGAACCTGATGCTTAGCCTTAACTTGTTGACAAATCAAACACTTAGACACAAACTCTGCAATCTCCCTTTTCATCCCAGGCCACTAGTAATGAGTCTTCAAATTTTGGTACATTTTAGTACTACCTGGATGCATTGCATAACTGCTATTATGTGCCTCAGTCAAAATCTTTTTCTTTAACTCTTCATTAGCAGGTACACACAGTCTTCCCCTGAAATATAAGCTATCATCTAGAGTTAAAGTGAACTCGGTATCCCTACTCTCACTGATATCCATCATAGCCTTAGCCAACCTCTCATCATGTAGCTGGATGGCTTTTACTTATTGTAACAAGTTTGGCTTAAGTTGTAATTCAGCTAGAAGTGCTCCATCAGCCATCAGGGACAATCTCACACTCAGGGCTCTTAAAGCTATTACATGACATCACCCAGTTACCATTTATACTATATGGAAGGTAAATATATAAAATATTTAATTAACTTATTACCTGCCATATGTTTCCTACTGAGTGCATCAGCTACCACATTGGCTTTACCCGGATGGTAGTCAATGTAACAGTCATAATCTTTAATCAACTCTAGCTAACATCTCTGCCTCAAGTTAAGTTCCTTCTGTGTCGGCAGGCATTTCAAACTCTTGTGGTCGGTGAAGATAAAATATTTTTCACCAAAAAGATAATGCCTCCAAATTTTCAATGCAAATACAATTGCTGCTAATTTCAAATCATGAATGGGATAATTCCTCTCATGAGTCTTCAGTTGCCTAGAAGCATAAGCAACCACTTTACCCTCCTGCATCAAGACATAGCCTAACCCATTTCTAGAAGCGTTGCTGTAAATTACAAAATCTTTTCCTGACACTAGCTGGGTCAAAATAGGTGCTTATGTCAACATCTTCTTTAATTGCTCAAAACTCTCTTGACACTTCTCTGACCATACAAATCTAACATTCTTTTGAAGTAATCGAGTCAAAGGATTAGCAATGGTAGAAAACCCCTTTACAAACCTTCTGTAATAACCAGTCAGACCTAGAAAACTCCTAACTTCTGTCATATTTCCAGGAGTTTTCTACTTTAATATCGCCTGTACTTTCTTGGAATCCACAGATATTCCCTGTGCAGACACTATATGTCCCAAGAATGCAACTTTCTAAAGCCAAAACTCACACTTACTGAGCTTTGCATACAGTTGCTGATCCCTTAGAATTTAAAGTACTATCCTGAGATGTCTGTCATATTCTTCAGGAGTCTTAAAATACACCAGAATATCATCTATGAAGAATACCACAAATTGGTCTAGGTATGGGTGAAAAATCCGGTTCATGAGATCCATAAAAGCCGCTGGTGCATTTATCAATCCAAACGGCATCACTAGGAACTCATAGTGTCCATATCTGGTACGAAAAGCTATCTTCTGCACATTAGCCTCCCTAACTCCCAATTGGTAGTATCCTGATTGCAAATCAATCTTAGAGAATATCCCTGCACCTTTCACCTGGTCAAACAAGTCATCATTGTGAGGCAATGGATATTTATTCTTGATAGTAACCTTATTCAACTGCCTATAATCGATGTATAACCGTAGAGATCCATCCTTTTTTTGTACAAATAGTACTGGTGCACCCCAAGGCGAAACACTAGGCCTAATAAATCCTTTCTCTAATAACTCTTACAACTGAACTTTGAGTTCTTTCAACTCAATAGGTGCCATTCTGTATCGAGCTATAGAGATAGGTGCAGTACCAGGCATCACCTCAATAGAGAATTTTACCTATCTGTTTGGTGGCAGACCAGGCAATTCATCCGAAAAAACATCTGAAAAGTCACAAATTGTAGGAATGTCACTGATACACAATCCCTCCTTCCCAGTTTCAATCACATAAGCTAAATATGCTGTACACCCTTTTCTTATCAACCGATATGCCACAGTAGCTAAAATCACATTTGATAAGAAATTTGACCGTTTTTCATCTACAGTTATTTTTGTTCCATCCCAGATCATCAAAGTGATTTGCTTTACCGACAATCTACTATAGCCCGGTGAGCATAAAGCCAACCCATACCCAGAATAATATCAAATTCTTGAAAAGGAATGGCTATCAAATCAGCAGGAAAGTTACACTGCTAAATACCGATAGGGTAGTCCTGATATACTATATCAACTACCACACTGTGCCCTAAAGGATTACTAACCTGAATATCATCTTATAATCAAAACATCACAGTTTATGGCATGTATATACATAAAGAACCCAATCACTCAATCAAACTTAACTCCTCATTTTTTCGACCTTAGGACTGCCTAAACCAGCTATGATATCACTAAATGTAACACCCGATAGCCGAACATTGGTCCGAATAGCGGTGTCACACTACACTACAGTGGTCTATAAATTATTAGTAAATTATCTATCTGTAACATTCATTATTTTAACCATACATATATACAGTACAATTCCTGAGCTTATCTCATATACTTATTTACAGTACATGATATATATACAAGTCCAAAACTATATGCAGTCCTCAAAACTAGCCATGTTATCCTACAAGGCAACATTCATATATACATGCTAACAAAAATCATAAAAATGTTGGATCCTTCTAACATTGATTCCCTTCCAACACTAACTCAGTCTTTGTCTCCTGCATGCAGTACAAACCACACGCTAAGTGCAAAAGTACTTAGTGGTGAACATAAACTTAAAACCCCAGAATTTCACTACAGTTTATTCATATATTCTTCATAATTGTATTTCATTATCTGTTTTTCATCGGTTAATTTCATTATAATACAAATTTTTTTGGATTAAAGTCTAGATTTTTACTTTTATTGATAAAATTACTAATTTACCCTTGCTTGAGAAATTCGTTCTTAATTATAGCTTTTCAAGTTTTATTCTCAAATTTTATCACTTTAAATTTCAATTTTACACTATAGGAATAATCTTTTACTTTAGTCCCTAAAGTTTCAAATATGCACTTCTATCCTAATTTCTTTGTTTATCAGTTCTTTTAGGCTTTTACCCTTATTTTTCAGTACGCTTTTGTCCAAATAGTAATTTATTCTCGCTTTTCAAGTTTTACATTTTTACTCATATAATATCTTTTTATTCTTTAGTCAATACAGTATTTTAATACTATTGCCCTTAGTATAACATGAAAATGTATCACTAATTAGGATGAGCGAAACTATGGACCCTATAGGTCCCAGTACTCCAATAGTATCAATTACACATATATTATTTTTTTCCTTTCTTTTTCTTTTTCATTTTTTCCAAACACTCCAATATAGACGTGGAACCATACATACAAGTCACCATGACTTGCTACTGCGGTTAGAGAAATGTCCCCATGGCTAGCCATGTACATCCTAATTTCTGATTTCACACATAATACTAAGGGCAAAATACAATTACAATTTAATACAGTTTACAATAATGCATTATTACCGATTCATGGTAATAATTAGTATACATTATTAAAAATAGTCTCAATATTTCAAATATACCAGTTTTTTAATTAAAATCATACGATTCAATTACAATTATTTTATTTATTTATTTTATTTATTACATTCTTTTCCAACACATGCTCCTTACATGTCATATAGATTAATTATATTTTATTTTACACTTATTCTGATTTATGTTTCAAAATTTCATAAATTTTCTTAAGGTCCCTATTCGGTTACCTTATTTCAATTTCCTTATAAATTGTATTTTCTACTCAATTTAATCACAATAAATATAAAATCATCTATTTTTTAATTATTTCAATTTAATCCAAAAAATTACATTTTAGTCCCTAATTTTTTTAAAGTAACCGAATTTTTTCCTAAAATTAAACTTGTATAAATTTTAATTAAATACCATAATTTCACTAATTTATCTTCTAATTACATAATTCTAAGTCCAATTTCACAATTAATTTGTAATTGATAATTAACCTAATTTTTTTTCTAATTATATATACAACATATATATTGTAAAATTAAAGGGTTTAAAATTATTCACTTACCAAATCACTCAACAATTTTATCTTTTCCCTTATTTTTGATTGATTTCCTTCCCTCTCCTTGCTTTTCTATTGGCAGCAAATTTATGACTAAAAATCACCATAGATTAAGTCAAATTTTTGCTCAAATAATTTACATAATACTATAATCAACACTTAATTACTTTAATTATCAAATAAAACTAAATTTTTCCCAATTCACCAAATTATCTACTTGAAGAATTAGACTATATTCATCTTCTTTCACCACCCATAGAAATCAAAGATGAAATGAGGCAAGATGAAAAAACTTAATTGAGATTATGGTTGGAAAATCTTAGGAATTAAGCTTAAAGAAACAAAGAAAATGAAGGAATGAGAAGGGAATGAAGGCCACAGCAAAAATGGAAAGGAATGGCCTTTGATCGGCCAAAACAAAGAGATAAAGATCTCTTAATGTCCACATTAATTGGTTACCCACTTTTGGATAAAAATAATTAAGTCCTAAGTGGGTCCAATGCCAAATGTCACTATTTAATTGGCCAATAGACTTTTAATTATCAATTTTTGATAAAAGTTATACCAAAAATTCCTAAAAATATTAATTAGGCCATGCTTGAAATTTTGGATCAATCCGAGGTCATTTCGATATCAAACTAGGCCCGAATGTAAATTTTAACCTGTCTGAAAGCTGAATTTTGAAAGTCTTCAAAAAATTCATTTTATCATTCCAAAAATTCATATACATAATTTCTATTCAATTGGTGTAATCGAAATAATTTTATGAAGTCCAGAGAATATTTTTAAGCCAGTCAAAGTTCTCAGTCAACTATATCGATCCTGTTAATTATTTTATTTTTTCCTTTTGGAGACCTATTTGACCTCAATTTCAGCCCAAATTATATCACCAAATTTGTTATGAATAATACTTTTCAATGGTGAATAAAAAAATTTTTATGGGCCCGATGGGCCCTTGGTGGCACTATTCATCTCGTGAAGTACTATTCACATGATCGATAATTTATGGGGTGTTACAGAGTAACTGATGATAAGATAGTGAGATTTCCATTCCTGAAGGAGAGGTTGAATGTTACTCTTGCAGGGACTTTGACAGTGTGGGATGATTTAGATCGAGGATTAGATAGGAGGTTTCAGGATTTTAAAGAGAGGTTTATAGCTATGATTGGTAGGATGACAGCTTCTATAACACCAACATTGGAACTTGGCCTGTAGCACTTGCTTATAGAGCAGTAGAGCTAATGCATATTGGGGATGTTGCCACAATTGAGGCTGCTATACCTCGAGACCCACCAAAGAGAGAAAACAGGCATGATCTTGAGGAATGCTTTATAGAGGAGGAAGATGAGGAATATATCTCACTTGTGATGAACATAAGGATCAGGGATCTTAGTACTAAGGATCTAGCTTTTAAAAAGATAAAGGAGAAGATTGAAGCTATATCTAGGTTGCTATCAGCTGGTAGGAGTATAAACCCTGAATATAGGGATTTAGATGGGGATGAACCATTACTGTAGAGGTTAAAAATGCCTGATATATCAAGGTTTGATTGTACTTCAGACCGTTCAGCCCTTGTGAAATAATATACACTGATCATGAAGGGGATAACCCTCACAAAGCAATAGAAAGTAGAGTATTTTTATCGGAGCTTGATAAGGCTTACAATTAACCAATACCATGGGTTAGATAGGCACACTAAGAAAGATTGGGATCTATTAACTGAAGAGTTTCTAAAGCAGTATGACTGTAGTACCAGAATAGAGGTGACCCTGAAAGACTTCAAACTTCTTCAGCAAAAGCACAATGAATCTTTTTCATAAGTATCTCACTAGGTAGAGGAATAAGGTGATAGAGATGAAAAGGAAACCTGACATAGCTGATCAAATCAAGTTTTCATTAGAAATGCAAGCCTGTATCTAAGGTATGGTTTAAAAATAAAAGGTTTGAAGGACCGGGAGTCACTAAAGGATATAGCCATAGAAGCTGGGGGAAAGTACCTAGCCAAAAGGGTAAGTAATTAAAATGCCAGGAGGAACTTTAATAATAACAAGGCAGTTAGGAATAGTAATGGGTCAAACTAAACTAAAAAGATTGTAAAAGTGTTCATCACAGAGGCTAGTCAGAGGAATTATCCTAACTTAAGTAAGTCACTATCTTGGGTCCTAGATCATTTGAGTAAGGAAGGAAAGCTTCAGCCACTGCCCCCAAGGTCTACAAAGAGTTAGAGGCTACCCTACCATAGGAAAGATCAGTACTGTGCATACCATCATCATATTGGGAGCCTAACTGACTATTGTCGTAGCTTGAGAAATAAAATTTAAGATCAAATAAATAACAATTAGATTTCAGATCCTGAGAAGAGAGACAAGAAGAAGAAAGGAGATTATAATATTGTTCCACGTCCAGTATTTATGATTGGATCTAGTCTATCTGAATGGTACATGATAAGAGACCTATATAGGAATGAGTATATGGCTGTTACCTATTTTACCCCTAAAGTAATAGAGCCAAATGAAGGAAATTGGCCAGTTTTGATGATTGATTATTAGGATAGCCCCACAAAGAGTAAGGATGAAGAGGCTTTAATGCCTATTGATATTTGGAGTTCAGCTAGTGAGAATGAAGAAGAGGTAAGAGAAAATAAAAAGGTGCAAGCAGTCACAAGAAGTGGAAAAATGGCCCCAGAGGTTAAGAAGCAACCAACTCCTACTATAGTGCCTATAGAAAAAGAAGTTGAAGAAGATCAGATAATTAAGCAACTCAAGAAAGCAAATGCACATATTTCTATTCAAGGTTTGCTGAGATAGTTTCCCTCACACAGACAAAAGGTGGTATAAGCCCTAATTGAATGTACTATTACCACTACCATCTTACCCTCTGAATTATTAGATTTGGTTAAGGAAGGGACTAGACTGAATGTTGTCAACTCTAATTCAAACTTGCCTGCTGACGGGAGAAATGACAATAGCCTTCTATATATCAAGGCCCAAGTGAATGGTAAGCACACAATATATGTGATGGTAAATGATGGTTTTTCTATCAAAGTTTATCCTTTAATGGCAATTCCAACTTTTGTGTTGAATGAAAGTATGTTGAATAAGTCTGATATGACCATCTTCGCTTATGATAATTCCAAAAGGCAAGCTTCCGAGATCTTTAAGGCTGTAGTAAAGATAGGGTCCATTGAGATAAAAGCTGAATTTATGATTTTGCCTATACTCGCCAATTTCTCTATTCTGTTAGGAAGGCCATGGTTTTACAAGTTAGGTGAGGTGCCTTCCACATTGTATCAAATGATCAAGATCCCTCACGATGGTCAAGTAGTTACCAGTAAAGCTACTAGAGAAAACCAGGTATCTATACTTGAGATAGCCAAATAGCCATTCAGTGAGTTTCATGTATCAGTTATTAGTGATAAAAAAAGATGAATGTAGCTTTGCTGACAGTCCTTAGGTGATCAACATGCTAAAAAGAATGAATTTCCTACTAGATGCTAGTTTAGGTAAGAACTCTGAATCGCCTCATATTGCTTTAGCTACTAAAGGTAAGAACGATAAGAAAGGGTTAGGCCTTACTGGTTCTATTCAGAAAGGGCAAGGAAAAAAGTAGCAAAAGGGATTCCTCACATTTCATAGAGGTTCATGCCAGCTTCAGGTATTTGCCTTTATTGTCATGAGAATGAATCTTAGCTGATAGAGGATGAGCTAGTACCAAGATTTGAGCTGTTTAATGATATCTTCGACTAGGACCAAGGAATTATGAAGCCAGTTGAGGGTTTTTGGGATGAAAAGATTCTTTTGCACCATTTAGCCTAAGATAAGGAAATTCCTAAAGAGGTTAAAACAGAAAAGCTACTTGCTATTCAATTGAAGGGTAAAGGGAAGATTGAGGCTAAAGATCCATTTGACACCGAGGCTGGAGAGACATCTGATGCTACCAAGACTGAAAAACATATCTTTATTGATATTGTTTACATTCCTAAACTTTTTTATGAGAACATTGATTGCTCTTTTGACTTTTTTAATAAGATGAATAATTTTGCTTACTTGTATGATATTTTTTTTTAATTTCAATATGCATAATCATGATCATGAATCATTTATGTTGATATTAACTCAACAAATACATGTTCATTTACTCTTGGAATAAAAGAAATTTTAATGGCATCAAATATAACTCCTGAGGAAAGGGAAAATTTTGAGAGAATAATGAAAAAAATACCAAAAAAGTCTTTACCTGGACTTATAAAGACATATCAGGAATAGATTAGGAAATTATTGAACATGCCATTCCAACCTATCCAGGGTATAAGCCAGTTAATTCGAAGTTTAGGAGACTTAGACTAGAGTGGACTGAAAAGGTTAAAAAAGAAGTTAGGAAATAAATAGAGGCTAAGTTCCTAGTAGAAGTTCAATATCCCACATGGCTAGCAAACGTAGTCCTCATGGCCAAGAAGGATGGAAGAGTCAAAGCCTGTGTGGATTATAGGGACTTGAATAAAGCCTGCCCTAAAGATGACTTTTCCCTACATCATATAGATGTTTTGGTTGATAACAGGATCATTTATGCCATGTACAGTCTTGTGGATGGATATGCAGGGTATAACCAAATTTCAAATAAGATAGTGGACCAAATTAAGACAACTTTTATAGCAGAGTGGGGTACATATGCCTACCGAGTTATGCCTTTCGAACTTAAAAATGTAGGTGCTACCTATCAAAGGATGGCAACTAGAATACTTGATAACTTGATTCATAAGAAAGTGGAGGTATATATGGAGGACATGATGATCAATTCAATTACCTATGAAGGTCACTTTTAGGCATTAGATAAGTTCTTCTAGAGGATTGACAAGTACAATCTTCATCTTAACCCAAAGAAATGTATCTTTGGGATTTTTTTAGGCAAGCTTTTAAGGCATATAGTGAGCTAGAAAGGTACAGAGGTAGATATTGATAAAGTGAGAACCATTAGAGAGATGCTGGTACCCTTGAAGGAAAATTATGTTAGAGGATTCTTAGGGAAAATTCAGTATATCAGCAAGTTCATAGTCAGGTTGACTTTGATCTATGAACCAATATTCAAATTGCTTAAGAAAGACCAGATAGTGGTTTGGAATAAGGATTGCTGGAAAACATTCAATACCATCAAAGAGTTTTTATCCCATCCACCAGTGTTGAGACAGCCTCAGATAGGTAAGCCTCTGATTTTGTATCTAGATATAGAGGATAGTTCAGTAGGAGCAATGATGGCTCAAGAAGGCAATTTTGGAATTGAGTATCCAGTGTACTAGCTCCGCAAGAAGTTTCTCCTTTATGAAATGAAATACATAAAAGTTAAAAAGATTTGTTTAGCAGTCATATTGGAATCAAAGAAGCTGGGACACTACTTCCAATCTTATAGGAAACAAGCAATGGCTAAAGAAAATCCTCTTAGGTACCTACAAAAAGCACCTTTATTTTTAGGGAAGATAGGAAGATGGTTAATCCTCCTATACGAATTTGATATAAAATACATCACTAGGAAAACCATTAAAGGGAAAGCGGTAGCAAAGTTCCTAGGTGATCAACCTTTAGAAGGAAAAGAGGATACTTATGAATTTCCTGATAAGCAAAATGTAGCTATAATAGTGTAAGGTTAGTAGATATACTTGTAAAGTTAGTAAATGTACTTTGACAGAGTTATAAATAATAAAGGAGTAGGAGTATGAGTGATCCCGATGATCCTAGGAGGAGAAAAAATACCACTAGCCAACAAACTGAGGTACAAATCTATAAATAATGAAGTTGAATACGAAGCTTACATTTTTGGGTTGAAAGCCTTGTTAGCTATAGGAAAAAAATTCGTAAAAGTGTTCGAGGACTCATTTTTGGTAATTTATCAAGTGATGGGTGAATGGTCGATCAAAGAAGAATGATTATTTGAAAACTATAAGTAACCAATTTGAAGTTTGCACTTTCGCATATGTGCCTAGAGAAAAAAATCAACTAGCAGATGCTTTAGCCACCTTAGTGTCGATCTAGGATAATTCAAGAGGGGTAAGTATGAAGCTTGTGCTAATGTCAAGTTTTGACAAACCATGTTTTGAGTATGAATAGATTGTGGATATCGAGGTTGATGATAGGAAACCTTGGTATTATGACATTCAGAACTATTTGAAGAAGTCAGTATTCCCCAAGGAAGCTATTAAAAAGGTCCAGCAGATGATTTGTAAGTTGTCAACCCAATTCATTATTGTAGGAGGAGTGCTTTATAAATGAAAGCCTGATGGAATCCAACTAAGATGTTTGGATGAAAAAGAAGTAAGAAAGGTCATGGAGGAAGTGCACATAAAAGTGTGCGGGGCCCATATGAATAGTTTGGCCTTAGCAAAGAAGATTATGCATCAAGGATTCTTTTATCTCATAATGGACAATGATTGTTCCAAGTATGTTAGAGAATACCAACTGTGCCAACAATATATAAATTTGAGGTATTTACCTATTTCAGAGTTATGCAACCTTATGTCACCCTGGCCATTCGCTGCTTAGGGTATAGACATCATGGGCATGATCCTCCCACTCACTTTGAATAGACATAGATTCACCATAATGGCCATTGACTACTTTAACAAGTGGGTAGAAGCTGAATCCTTCAAGAAGGTAAATATAAGGGACATGGCTAGGTTCATTAAAAAGAGTTTGATATATAGATACAGTTTGCCTCATCATGTTATGGTTGATAATGGGTTACATTTCTCTTGTTAAACTAGACAAATGCTCATCAAGTATAGGCTTCTCTCCTTATAGACCTCAAGCAAATGGAGTAGTTGAGGCAGCCAATAAGAATGTCAAAAGGATTCTGACCAAGATGGTTCAAACTTATAAAGACTGGGATGATAAGCTTTCCTTTGCATTATAGGGTTATATGATCATAGCCAGGAATTCAACAGGGGCTACTCCATTTTCTTTAGTCTATAGGATAGAAGTAGTACTGCCAGTGGAAATCAAGCATCAATCTTTAAAGGTAGTTTTAGAAGCTAAGATACCAGAAGCAAAATGGGTTGGAAAAAGGCTATCATAGCTCAACCTACTTGATAGGGATAGAATGAAGGCATATTATTGCAATCAGGTTTATCAGAAAAGGCTTGCTTATTCATTCGGAAAGAAAGTTAGGAAACATCCTTTGGAAAAGGGAGATTTGGTGTTCAAACAGATAGGGTTGGGGATTCCAAATATTTGAGACAAGTTTAAGCTCATATAGGAAGGACCTTTTATGCTCAAAACGGTGTTATCTAAGAGAGCTGCCATTTTATTAGAGAGCGATGGCAATGAATCTATAGAATTGGTAAACATAGATAGATTGAAAAGGTTTTATAGCTAAGACTGAAGAGAGAAAAAGAAAAGAATAAATGCCTTGCAGGTCGAAAACCAAAAAAAATGGTGGCTTTGCTAAAATTTGGTGCCTTACAAGGGTGAAAACAGAAAAAAGTCACCATGGGAAAAAGTTAGAAGCCAAGAGAAAATAATCAATTAAGAAAACCTAAAAAGGATGATTGATGACAAGAGTTATGATGCTTGTAAAGTTTCATTTGAGATTAAATAATATATGTAATTAGGGTAATATCAAATGCTGATCATGCATAATGAAATCAAAAAGGGAAATGTCATGCATGTATTTATAGCATTATCAAAATATACGAGAAAAAAAGTAGCATATTCCTTTCACATGTTCAAGTTCTAAAAGTTCAATAAAAGCAAAAAAAATAATTTGTAATAGTATATGATCTAGTCTATTTGCATCACATCTCTCTCTTTCCATCCAAGTGCCTAAGATGAGATAGCTTATTATCAATTACTGGATTGGTGACCCACTGCTTGTAAAAGGTAGGAGTAGTGAAGTCGTAAGCACCAATATTAGGGATGGTAGTCCTTATAGGAAGCCAAACCCAAATCCTTTAATAGTACTCTGACAGGAAAGCATGGACATGTCTACCACCTGAAAAGTCTAACTAGCATATGATAATATCCTAACAATCTCCAAACTATTGAGTGCATCGGGTGGTAACATAGAAAGTAGCATGATGTAGCCCGTACAGAGAACACACCCAGATGCTCCATCTAAAATCATGTAGGTGATAGGCAGCCAGATACACCTGAACATGATGTCATCATCTGTCAAATGCCCCTGCCAGTCAACTCTATCTTGAACTGTCAAAAGCTTGTGCTGCAAATACCTAAGTATGACATATCTCATAGGGTAAATACCTGTAGCTCTGACTCGAGGAGGAGGCTTTGACAACAACTTTAACTTTTCATGAAGCCATACCTAAAAAAAAGGCTGTTGGGGTGAGCTAGGTTGATCTCAGGCAAAAATAATGTAAGAAAATACATGAAAATCCAAAAGGACACATCTTTTAATAAGAAAAGCTAGCATAAAAACTCATAAGAGGCATGCTACCTTTAAAAATAAGGACATACCTGATGCAGCATAGGACTGCCAATGAACCTAGAACATGGGTCATGATGAACAACATCCAAACCAATGATAGTCTCTACTAAAACCAAGGGATATGGGTTACATTCGTGAAACACTCTGTCCACAACATTGAATAACTCATAGTCTCTAGTTATAGGATCATCGGTACGCATCAACAAACATTGAGTAAAACAACAAAGTAGTATAGCATTGAAATGGAAAGTGGGCACATTGTCAAAATATGGTAGCACATCGATCAATAGCTCCGGTGAGAATATCCTCCTATAGGGAATCAAACCTCTAGCCTCTGAAGGAAGAATGCCGAGAGCGTTGGCTACATCTCTAAGGTATCTAAATATAAGGGAAGGTAGGCATGGCCAGGTATCGGGCTTAAACCTAGCATCGACCATCACAACAAACTCTTTCAGTAAAGGACATAACTCCCGATGAGTAAATCTAAACATGTGAAATCTTGGATCCAAATATTGAGTAGCAGCAAGCAATAGATTTCTATCTAAAGAAGTTCTTCTTAGAAACCTCAAACTCAAATATTGAGCCAAAAGATGGTCTTTTCAGGTTTTCAGGTCATCTAATAATTGGTGCAATTTTTTAAGTTTAGAAGACATGATAATATGAATTTCTAAGTAGTCTAAGTGCAAATATAACATAAATAAATAAATAAATAAATGAAAAGAAAAACAAGGAAAAAAAAAGAAAAGAAAAAATGATGAAAGAAAAATACTTGGCAGAAAGTTCCTTAGGAAAATGAGAAGTTAAAAGCACAAGACGAAGAAAATTTGAGCACTATTTATAGAAAGTGATGATAGATACTCGTCCCTCGAAGAGCAAGCCATGATTATCCCATCTATCACCTCTGGAAAACCAAAATGCATTCTTTTTCTACATATCTCATGCATTGCATATACATGTTATTGTATTCTATTTTATTTTCATTTTGTAGGGAACTCAGAGGTCTACTAGAGAAAACAAATAATTTTTGAAGATCTTGGACACATAAAGCAAAGGAATTCTAGAGATATAATAATTTTCAGGGAGTGCTTTTGGTTTTTAGTAAATATATGTAATTAAATTGAATAATGTATGTGTGAAAATAAATAATTAATGCATGAAAATGATGTATATAATGTAAATAGAGTGGTGAATAACATAACAAAGGAAAGTTAAAAAATTTTTTAAGCAAGTATTGTAAATAAAAATTAGAAATAAGAAATAAAAGTTGAAAAGGAAAAGAAAAAGGGCATAATGGTCATTTAACTGTGAGGAACGGGATGTCCTATATGCTCATCCATCTCAAGCGAAGGGTAAGACTCCCATCCCTTGCTCAAAATTTGAATAAAATGCCTTTTCTTCTTCCTATCTCTTTCATTTTTTGGTAACCACCATTTTTTCCATTCAAAACCTTCCTCTTTTGGTTTTTTTAAGGTTTCTCTCTTATTTTGGTCTATTTTGCAAGCCGTTTATGCCTAAAATCTCCTAGGAGCAGTGCGTACTTCAGGAAGCGATCCATTTTTGCATTATTCCACTTTCTCTTTCATTTTTATTCATATTACAAGTAAGTACCATTTAAGTTTTCTTAACATTTTAACGTTATTATTTAGTTTAAATATAATTTAGGTTGTTAGTGTTATTTTAAACCTTTAGCACTAGGCATTATGGATGTAAGCACCCTTCCTTATAAGTTAGAAATAAATATTGCCTTGTAGTTTAAGTTATGTAGTTTAAATTACAAAATCCTTTTTAGATGACACTGTAGATAAAAGAGAACTTTGTATATGAGCACGTAAACCTGTAACTTCTCTTTTTGGAAAATAATATGAATAACCTTTATTTATTTTGTGTCCTTAAAAGCATGTTGTAGTAAGGATCGTTATCGTACCAAATAATCTTATGAAAGTTTAATTTCCTATGTTAATAGCTAAGACCGTGTTGCTTGGCGGCTATGATGGCCTATGAGTTGTTTAAATTGTCTTTTTATGCAGAAGGTAGTCACATTCCTAGCCAGAATACTGCCAAAATTTTTCTAAAATTCTCATCAAATGTAAAAATAAGTATTATTTCTTGTTTGTCCTTCATATTTGCTAGAGCATTCGATAATAGGTTTAAGATGTTGTATATTGTGTTGTGGTACCTAGCGCACATTTCTAAGCAGGTTGGCTACTTGCCTTTTAAATCGATATGCTGCCAAAATTCTAACAAACTCTAACATATTGGTTTACTTACAATCCAAGTTAACCATGGAAACTAACATGTAATCTTGTCTTGTAAGATGCCTCGTAAAATCATATGCGTAAACTCACCTCAGCCTATACCAGCTTATATGACACCTGAGTAGGCTACCAGATACTAAACTTTACTGTAGGTGAAGTTCAGGTTTAGTTGATTTATATCTAGGCAGTTCCTATAACACTTCAGGCTGATAGAGGAGGTCGACCGACTTCTGGTTAGAGCAAGTTAGATGGATTTTTTTACTCCAGCTTGCAAGATATACCCTGATGTCACTCAAGAGGTACCAACCACGTTGCAGTATGGTAGCTTCTAGAGGTTCGATACCGAGAGGAGTGGTCCAATTTTAGGCATTGGACATACATTACAGTATCATATATTGTAGATTCGCACAGGGCATGGGACTATCGGTTGGGTTAGATGTGGTCACACCTTCTAGGATGATAGACCGAGATTAATGGAAAGCAGTGATGCTATCGAGGGCTATATACCAATCGAATACTATGAAAGTACCATACTAGCCACCTAGATTTTTAGGTACATTTAAAGAGTTCTATTTGCCTCATACTTAGGATGTACAAGGAGCCCGACATCGGTAAACTTCATAGACATCACCAACCTTTGGGGTATGCAAGAGGGCAAGTGTGTGGGCATCACCCATGAGATCATCACCTCATTAGTTAGAGTATCCACATAGTCCACTATGCAGATCTACATGGAAGGTGTCATCACCAAGTTGATACTATCATTCAGGGCAAATGAGAGCAGATTTGGAAATCTTATTCTTAAGAGTATATACATCGACCTACAGGTGGCACTCACCTTGAAGATACTGGAGACTAGTGAGGAATGAGAAGGGGAATATAGATTGTTAACTATCCTCAAGACTAGGCAAAGATGCAGTCTGGACCCTATAGTGCTGATGCATCCACAGAGGGAGGTGAGCAAGGCCAGCCCCTCATGAGCCATATGAGCATCAAGGGGCAGGGACAGATTTAGACTACTAGTTCAATATATAGATAGATTTGCAATACTTTTTGGATGGATCACCATAGCTGGTAGCTCATCTTCATTCACCTTTTAGATGTCAGCAATCACCTGTTAGGAGGATGGGCAGGTTGTCGCCCTACGGACATCTAGGAGCATCCATATCCATAACTATTATACCATCTATTCCACCATCACTAGCATGTCTAGAGGCATCTCCATCTACACCACCTACCCATCCATCTCTGACTCATTTATCTGATGACATCTTTAGGAGGTTGGCAAAATTGAAGGAGGTTGCTAGGCATCAGGATTAGACATTACAGTTGATACTCACAGTAGTGCAATCTCTGCAGACATTACTAACGACTGTACAAATTTTACAGATTGAGGTACAAGCATTAAAGCTAAGTTAGTGGCTGCAGGTTAGTGATTTGGGGTGACTCTACAGGTAGTTATGCATCACTCGCTCAAATTAGAGAGTTGAGTGCTCGTATTGAGGGAAAGGTCCCCAGAGGTAGACAGACCATGGTAGAGATAGATGGGTAGCTGAGGAGCTATATAGGATACCTGAGAAGTGACCTAATGTGATACCTTGAGTAGCATTCTAAGGTCATTATTGAGGTTAGCCAAGGTTTAAAGTGACTAGCAAAGGTGATAGCATGGGTCTTGTAGATAGCAGCATTGCTCGAGTTTCGCTTTAGTCGAGTTAAATGATGATCAGCCACCAACAGGGCCATAAGCTATGGCACCAGCTAAACCTTTTAGGCATTTGGCATTCAGAGCTCTATTTGGGCTAGCCTACCATGGAGGACAGGGACCTTTGTAATGATTTATTATTTTTATATTCAAGGAGTTTTAAAACCTTGTCTAGATATTTTGATGTATATAAAAATAGAACTTGTATTTAAAATTATGCATTCATATTGTACTTTATTTTGTTCATATTTATCATGTTTGAAATTATTATGCTTCATTGCATTTATATTCCTTACGCCTAAAAAAAGAAAAAATGAAAATTATGAATGAATGAAAAGAGATGCCATGAAATTAATAAGAAGACTTATAATTAATATACCACGACAAGATAAAAGTAATAATAATGAACAAAACAAGAGAATAATAATAAAAATTCAACAAAGCCAAACTTCATAAATAGAGTACTAATATCGAATCCTTCTCATAACAAGTATTTAAAACCCTTACCAGGGGGCATATATCTACTCCTCCAATAGTAAGGAATGTAGATACTCATCCTCATCACAAGAAGTTACCTGAATAGGTTGAAATAAAAAAGATGCACAACAAGGAACTATTGGACAAGAGGTGAAAGCTTGATGGCAATGTAAATTTTGGAAGAATACATAAGGTGGTATACCAATGCTAGTTTGATAGCCATTATTGTACGCAAATTCCATCAAGGTCACATATTTATCCCAACTTCCAAAAAAGTCTAAAACACAACCCCTTAACATATCTTTTAGCACTTATATAATCCTTTCTGACTGTCCATCAGTCTGAGAGTGGAAAGCAGTGCTAAAGTGAAGCTTTGTGCCTAAAGCTTGCTATAGACTTTTCCAAAATCTAGAGGTGAATCTTGGATTCCGATATGAAATGATTGATATTGGTAACTGACCGGTGTCTAGCAAGTGTACTAGATTGGCTAGTAATACAGGAAAATATAGATTAAAACCCCAAATATCGTACCCAAGGAAACATGGATTGCTAATAATAATATCTATGTATGAATTAAATTAATCCGAGATTGTTTCCCAAATATTTTTTATTTAAAAGCAAAAATTAAACAATTAAACAAAACAAAAGCTAAAACATAAATTAAAAACAAAACAATAACTGAAATTCTCTTGCTAAAGGAACTATCCACCTTAACTTTCATTGTAATGACTTAAATTCAATAGAAACACCAGTGATTATGGAAAAACTAGTACTAAAGCAAGATATCTTTATTCAAGTATATCATTCTTAGTATTAAACTCATAGACAAATCTAATAATTAGCATGAAAATCTAGTTTTAACTTCCTAAATATTCATTGAAGCCTTTCTTAAGTGATTCAATTCCAATTTATTCTTAGTTCCTCCTCTCTTAGTATTAACCAATAAAATTCACACATAATCATCTCATATTTCGGATAATAATCATGCATAAACATTAAAGAGTCAATCCAAGAACATGCAAATCATTAACTATGTCAAAACCAATCTTTAGTTATTTATTCAATAAACCAATAATCAATCTCAACATAATCAAAGATAAGAATATGCTTAAAACCAAGAAATAATCAACCGATATTGAAATTAAGCTCAAAATAAAGTCATAACAATGAAAATATAAGATTTCAAGAATCCATTAGCAAAATAAGAAAAACTACTTCCTAAACATAATTAAAACCTAAAACAAAGTTGAAGAAAAATAATGAAAACATAAAAATAACTTAAAATACTAAGCCTAAGTCTAAGATTTCTCTAATTAATTCTACTAATTGATTCCCTTTCTTTGGTGTTAGAGTTGTCTATTTATAGGCAAAAGATGTTGTAGAAGCCTTCCAAACTTCCCAAATTGGAGTAGGAAAAGAATCCTTCTTGAATTGGAAACGATCGCAAACCCTTCGTTGCATGGGAGAACTTGCACGTGGCCACGCCCTTCTCTTTGCTTTTTCTACACGTGGTCACGTGTCCCTTAGGCTTCCCTCACACGTGGTCGCGTGTGGAATAAGCTTTGGGAACACGTGGTCACGTCCTTCTTTTGGTTTGCTTCATTTGTTCTTTCATGTGGCCATGTGTTACTTAGTTCATTTTCACACATGGCCATATGTTCTTTTCTTCTTCAATTCACGTGGCCACTCATCTTCCTTTGATAAATCACACGTGGTCACGTGTAGCTTTGTTCAATCTCTCACGTGGCCATGTGATCCTTCCTTCTTCATTTCACGTGGGCACGCATAACTCTTTTGGACTTCACGCTTGCATCAAATTTCCAAATTCACAGTTTTGGCCAAAATCTTCTTGCCTTTTTACAATTAAATCATTTTCTTACAAATTAACCCTGAAAAACACCAAAATTTACAATTAACTCCAAAAACATAAAATTAACCAATTAAAATCAAATCTAATCCTAATTAACACAAAATTAACCTAATTAAATACCTAAAAATATACTAAAAACACTATATAAATGACCATTATCAGTACCCCATGCAACCTAACAATCTGAACTATATATAACTCACCCAGTTTGTCCATCAAGGAGGTAGATCGAACCCGTATAAAATGAGCCACCTTTGTCAATCTATCTACTGTGACCCACATAGCATTATGTTTATTCTGAGTAGTGGGTAGACCTGTGACAAAGTCCATGTTAATATTATCCCACTTCTATTGAGGAATGGGAATGGGATTCAATAGTCCCGAAGGAAGCTGGTGCTCTGCCTTTACTTGCTAACATGTCAGGCATTTGGAAACATACTCAGTTACATCTTGTTTCATTCTTGGCCACTAGTAGAACTATTTCAAATCTTGATACATCTTGTTGCCACCGGGATGCATGGTGAATACAGTGTTATGGGCTTCTTATAATAGGGCTCTTTTAAAATCTTTGACATCTGGCACACATACTCGGTTTCGATAATAAAAACCACCATTGATCCTGATTAAATACTCTAATGGGCCCCTTTCATGCACTAATTGAGCCATTTGTTGTAGCTTTTCATCACCTGCCTGTGCATCAACAATCTCCTGCCTTAAGTTAGGTCGAGCTCGTAATTGAGCTACCAAGGCTCCATCAGATGCAAATCTACATTTACATTCCTGTAATAATAGGGTTGCCATCATCTTTCGACTCAATGCATCAACCACTACATTCGCCTTTTCCGGATGATAATCAACTATGCAGTCATAATCTTTGAACAATTCCAGCCATATGCGTTGCCTTAGATTGAAATCTCGTTGTGTAAGCAAATATTAAAGACTTTTATGATTTATATAGATTCTGCATTTCTCGTCATATAAATAATGTCGCCATATTTTCAAAGAAAAAATGATAGCTGCCAGCTCTAAATTATGAGTGAGATAGTTCTGTTCATAAGGCTTTAACTGTCTTGATGCATAAGCCACTACTTTATCATCCTGCATCAACACACATCCCAAGCCATTGTTTGATGCATCATTATACATAGAATATTCTTGACCTGATATTGGCTGTGTAAGGACTGGGGTTTCAGTTAACATCTTCTTTAGCTGCTCAAAACTTTCTTAACAATGATTTATTCATTCAAATTTAATCCCTTTTTGAAATAACTTAGTAAGTGGAGAGGCAATTACTAAAAAGCCTTTCACAAATCGCCTATAATAGCCAGCTAAGCCTAAGAAACTTCAGACTTTCATCTCAGAGGCGACCTCCAACTAACAATAGCTTCAATCATTTTAGGGTCCACTCTGATGCCTTCTAAAGACACCACGTGCCCAAGAAAATAGACTTCCTTCAGCCAGAATTCATACTTACTCAATTTATCTTATAACTGCTTTTCTCACAAAGTTTGCAATATAATTTTTAGGTGTTCCGCATGTTTCACTTCATTGTGAAAATAAACCAGTATGTCATCGATAAACACCACCACAAACTTGTCTAAATAGGATCTGAACACCCTATTCATCAAATCCATAAAGGCTGTTAGTGCGTTAGTCAACCTGAAAGGCATTACTAAGAATTCATAATGACCGTATCAAGTTTTAAAAACATCCTTTGGAACATCTACATCCTTGACCCGCAGTTGATAATATCCAGATTGAAGATCAATCTTGGAAAATATGTTATCGCCCTTTAACTGGTCAAATAGATCTTAAATTCAAGGTAGTTGATACTTGTTCTTCACCGTTACTTTGTTGAGCTACCTATAGTCAATCACATCCTCAAGGTGCCATCCTTCTTTTTGACAAACAACACCTGTGCGCCCCTAGGTGACACACTAAGCTTGATGAAGCCTTTATCTAATAGCTCTTGTAACTCAACATTTAACTCGTTCAATTCGAATGGCACCATTCTATATGGTGCTTTAGAAATAGGAGCAGTTCTAGGCAGAGTTTCTATAGATAATTCTACCTCTCTTTTAAGTGGCAAACCGGAAAGTTCTTAGAGAAAAACATCAAAAAACTCATTAACTACTGGGATATCTTGAAAATTAACTATCTCTCTTTTTGAACCAAGTACCAAAGCCAAGAATTCTTTGCATCCTTTTCTAAGGAACCGTTTCGCTTTCATGGCAGAAATAATATTGGCTAAGGGTTTAGATTTGATACTCTAAATCAATGTCTCTTTTTCCCCTGCATTCTTAACTACTATAGTTTTAGCTTTATAATTCACTATGGCTTGGTATCTAGATAACCAATCCATGCCCAAGATCACATCAAATTCATGGAAAGGAAACACAATTAAATCAGCTGGAAACTCACTCCCTTGGATCATAATAGGGCAATTTCTATAGATTTTATTTACACATACATTATGGCCCTAAGGACTGATTACACATATATCATAATTCAGGTGATCTATAGTAGATACATTTTTACCTAAGTCCCCATTGCAAATATATGAGTGTGTAGATCATAGGTCATAAGCACATGCACATCAATGTCAAAGAGAAAGAATATACGAGTTATGATCTTAGGAGCATCAGCATCTTCTCGAGCTTTCATAGCATAAGCTCTGGCAGGAGGTGTTGGAGCAAATGGTCGATCTACTATCTCAGAAGCATTCATAGACTGTGCTCTAAATTGACCAGATCCACCTCTACTTCTACCACATCCTCTACCTGAAGAGGATGCATTGAAAGCTCCTCTGTTACTTTGTTGACTGAAGTCTTGCTCTTATTTCATAGGGCAATTCACCATAAGATGCTCTGTGCTGCCACATCTGAAGCAAGCACCTGTGAGCATTCTGCAGGTGCCCAAAAGTTGCCTATAACAGTATGTACACTCTGAAGCTTAGCCTCTTCCCTATCCTGGTGCAATATCCCTTCCAGAACTGGCTGAAGTAAAAGCTCTCTATTATTTACCTCTGGATGCATGACGGTTACCAGACTCAACTGGCTGATCTCCTAGAGTCATCCTCGATCATTTCCCTATTGATAAACCACCTTGAGAGAAACTTATTCTTCTTTTCTCTCTTTCTCTTTTGACATTCTCCTCTTTTTCAACCCCAATAGCTGCTTGTACTAGCTAAGGATAATCCATCCGGTGTAAAGAGATAGGACCTATCAAATGCTCCCTGATTTGATCATTCAACCCATCTTCAAACTGTCGGCATTTGAAAGTTCCAGTCAGTATGGACTTTGGTGCATACTTGCTCAAGCGACTAAATTTTGCTTCATATTCAGCCACTGACATACTCTTTTGCTTTAAATTTAGAAATTGCTTCAACCTCTCATCCGTATATGCTTCAATCACATACCTCTTTTTGAATTCTGCTACAAAGAATTTCCAAGAGAAGGAATCAGGTAGCTGAGGTTGTGTCTGAACTAACTTCCATCAATCATAAGCTGCTCCCTGAAGTAAGGACATAACACAAGTTACCCTCTTATTGGCCGAACACTGCACTTCTGTAAATATCCATTCTAATCTTTTGAGCTATAACTCAGCTTTCTCAGATTTCTCTCATGTAGTGCCCAGAAACTCTTCTGTACCATGCTTTTTAATCTCAAAAATAAAAGCTTTCGGTGCAGTCATCCTTTGTAGAATCTGAGCCATATCATGGAAAATTTTCAATAGCGCTTCCCCAGGTTCAGTAGTAGCTACAACACCTCTAGTAGATGCAGAAGATTCAAGATTTGAGGGATTTGATGGCCCGGGTAAATTATTTTCAACAGATTCATCTACCACTTTATGATTTCCCTTCATACTTGATTGTCTACAGAAATACAGGGACAACAACTATAAGCCAACACCAACAAGAATTCTATATCTAAGAACCTTTAAATTCCTATAGGCTAGAACTGCCTAAACCTGGTGACCGGTGTCTAGCAAGTGTACTAGATCGGCTAGTAATACAGGGAAATATAGATTAAGACCCCAAATATCGTACCCAAGGGAACATGGATTGCTAAGAATAATACCTATGTATGAATTAAATTAATCCGAGATTGTTTCCCAAATGTTTTTGTTTTGAAAAAATTAAACAAAATAAACAATTAAACAAAATAAAAGCTAAAACATAAATTAAAAACAAAACAATAACTGGAATTCTCTTGCTAAAGAAACTATCCACCTTAACTTTCATTGTAATGACTTAAATTCAAAGAATAACACCAGTGATTATGGAAAAACTAGTAATAAAGCCAGATATCTTTATTCAAGTCTATCATTCTTAGTATTAAACTCATAGACAAATCTAATACTTAGCATGCAAATCTAGTTTTAACTTCCTAAATATTCATTGAAGCCTTTCTCAAGTGATTCAATTCCAATTCATTCTTGATTCTTCCTCTCTTAGTATTAACCAATAAAATTCGTACATAATCATCTCATATTTCGGATAATAATCATGCATAAACATTAAAGAGTTAATCCAAGAACATGCAAATCATTAACTATGTCAAAACCAATTCTTAGTTATTTATTCAATAAACCAACAACCAATCTCAACACAATCAAGGATAAGAATATGCTTAAAACCAAGAAATAATCAACTAATATTGAAATTAAGCTCAAAACAAAGTCATAACAATGAAGAATTTAAGATCTCAAGAATCCATTAGCAAAAGAAGAAAAACTACTTCCTAAACATCATTAAAAACTAAAGACAAAGGCTTGAATAAAAACTTGAAAACTAAGAACGTAAAAGAAAAACTTTAAGAAAGACAAAGCTAAACTAAGGATCTGATCTCTATCTCCCTTCTTTCTTCTATGTTTTGGGGCTCTATTTATAGGCAAAAACGTGGTAGATTTCTTCCAAAATTGCAGAATCAGAATAGGAAAAGAAGTCTGCTCAAAACAGGAAGCTCGGAAAATCCTTCGCGCGATGGGAGAGTAAAATCACGTGGCCACGCATCCTTTTGCATTGAGGAACACGTGGTCACGTGTTCCTTGGCCTTCCTCACACGTGGTCACGTGTGGAATTTGCTCTTCCTCACACGTGGTCACGTGTATCACTTCTTTTCTCCTTTGTTTCTTCACTTTTCCTTCACATGGCCATGTTTCTTCACAATTAACTCTCACACGTGGTCACGTGTATATTTCTTCACTGTCTTCACGTGGCCATGGCTCAATCCTCTGGAACATAAGTACGTTTTCTCGCTAAACTTCCAATATTTAAGCTTTTGGCCCAAAACTTTGCACTTTTTACATTTTAAGCTCTTTTTCATCATTTTAATCCTGAAAATCATGCAAAACACAGAATTAACTCTAAAAATATAAATATTAACAAAATAACTATAATTAAACCTAATTAACACAAAATTAACCTAATTAAACACCTAAAAACATACTAAAAATACTAAATAAATGGCCATTATCACCTGGCTCTAATACCAAAGATATAAAGACCACACTAGACTAACATGTTTCATGTTACTTACTTACATTTAATTTCTAAATAATACATGAGATGATAATAATCTATTCGACCATCTTGTACTATATCATGTGAGTTATCTATTGAATATGTATACATACATATATACCATATAAGTCATATAAATTTAAGTCTTTTACATCAAAATCATGCTAGGTTATTAATTACAAAATTTGACAATCACATTACTTCAATAAAAGAAACATTATGATCTAACCAAAAAGATACAAAAATATAACTCATACATCAAAATCTTTCTTCCTAATTCTAATGTTGGCTTTGTCCCTGAAGAAAAGGTCTAGCTTGTGAACTTACATGGATAAACACCCGTGCTAAGCTATATAGCTTAGTGGGTAATAAAATAATATGTTGATAACCACTCACAGTGGTTATCACCAAGCATGCAACAACATTGCCAAAGAAAATGCATTCATCCCAAAAATAACCAATGCTAAGTATATCACTGAAATCAACTATGGCAACAATAACTGTATCATTTAAGTATAATAAAAGAATACGAACTCGTTCATTCTTTAACATTAGTATGTATGCAAGTTATTCATTCTGGGAACTGCCTGCTTAAAAATCCTATGGGTGTGGTAACGGGTGTTGTGGATACCCGAAGGTATCAAACATATAAATACCAAAAGGTATTAAATTTGTGGACCCAACCAGGGTTGGAACTGTGGTCCCAATAGAGATATATTGTGGACCTATATGGGTTAGACTGTAGCAGTTGCAACTGTAACCCTATAGGCTTGCCTATCTATCCACCACTGAGTTTTATATACAGGCAAAACAAATCATATCTCATATATCATTAGTTCATACTAATACATTCCACTATAACATAGATTAATTCAAAATACCATAATTTAAAATAGTTTCCAACTACATAATATAACAACAATCATCAGTAAGCAGTCATTATAGTGCATTCATGCATTTATATTAAAGTACACATACATACATTAAGTAATGAAACCTCGATGATAACCTTGATTTTAATGTTTATTTTCTGGATAATTTTGTGTGTTTTAGTGTCTTATCTTGCATGCTTTTAGTGTTTTTAGTGTTAAAATATTTTTCAATTGTTCATTTTAGTTACTTTGATAAATTTAAAGTTTTTGGGTGATTAATGATCTTAATTTGCATTTTATGTAGGAAATTTTTGCTAAGGCACGGTTGAGACAAACTATCCCAGCCGTGTCCAACACAGAAGTCCAAACTCACCATTTCACCAAAGGTCGCGGCTGAGACAACATGTCCCAGCTGTGGCCATTGCAGCTTGCGAACACGTTTTGATCTAGAAGCTCGCTGCGGCTGAGACAAAACTGTCCCAGCCGTGCCTAAAGCAACTTACCACTCTATCTTTTTGTGTTGCGACTGAGACAAAAGTGTCCTAGCCGTGTCTTCCTAGATAGCTTTATAAAAGCTGCAGAATTTTCTGTTTGAAGGGTGTCTTTTTCTAGGGTTTCGTGTATAGGGTATTGGAATAGAGAGAACAATGCAGTTTTTGATGGGAGAAGAATTTTTCATACTTAGGTTATAGTTTTACTTGTAAAAATCACTCTTTTAGCTTAGTTTTACTTCAAGAACAAAAATATAGTCATAGTTTTAGTTGTTTGTTTGAAGATTATAGCTTACAATCAAGGTGCATTTTGGAGAATAAGAGAAAGCACTTCATCAACTTCAAATCTTCAGCTTCAAATGGGTTTTATAGTCTTCACTCTTACTTTATTCATCTTTTACATTATGGATAGTGAGTAGTCCTTTTTGTTGCTTGGGGGAGCTTTGAATCCCCTACTCACAATGTGAATATTGAGCATATTTTGATTTTTACATGAATGAATGGTCTATTTCACTATTACTTATTTATATTTCATGGTTTTTCAATCTATTAAGTTATTTTTCATACATGGATTAATGGTTTTCATCATATGTCTTTGATATGTATTGAGCCTAGTGGATTGAATTCTATGAATGATTTTGCTCAGTTTTTATTTCATGAATGCTGTATATTTTAGACGGCTTCGAAATGGAATTCTAGATGTGCAGTATTTGTGAATTTAGGACTAGAGTGTGGAGTAAAATAGATGGATTTTGGGTTGTTTGGCTCCGAAATGGGAAAGCAAACCAAACTTAGGATGTTACTAGCTGTTGGGCCGGCTTCGGAATGGGACGTTTAGCAACTAGAATAGCTGGCTCTGGAATGGGACGCTTAGGTTAAGAGGGTTATCCCGAATTTGTTCATGTGTACTTTTAGCTAAAATTAATTCACAGTGGGTATAGGGTGGATGAGTGAACCTGAGCAATGTTAATTTCTATAGATTTTCATACTTGTTAATTTTTCTGAATTTAAAACATACTCAATTTACTGTTAGTAGAATTTAATTTCTTTTCATTGCATATTTTAATTTTTAAATTATACATTATATAAATTAAACAACTCATACACACAAACAATTGGAAATTCTTTAGCATACAATTAATTTTCACAGTTTTCACACATAATTCCCTTGGGTTTGATATTAAGGATCTTAAATTTATCCCACTTTATTACTTGTCGATCTAGTGCACTTGCTAGGGTCGCAACACTTGACTTCCTATTACTTATGCAATTCTTATGATTAAAGGGGTTTATTAATGTATATTTTAAGTTTGAGATGATTACAAGGCTTAGGAAGAGTTTAGACCTCTTATAGAGTCTTAAAACTACAGGTCTTAAAATTCAAGGAAGGATCACGGTTACTACCAAATCATGGTAACCATGACCTAGGTCATGCAATAAGGTTCACGATTACTACCTAAATCATGGTAATCATGACAAAGGTTGCACTTCGATTCTGGACTAAGGACCAACTACCTCACGGTTACTAATCATAGGATGATAACTGTGTCCCAAGATTACGAGAAGAGGTCACGGTTGCTACCAATACCTTAGTAACCGTGAGATAGATTTTGTTTTGGTTATGGACTGAAAACTTGACTACCTCACGGTTACTATCTAAAACCTGGTGACCGTGAGGTTCATTCTACACCAATAATAGATTTCCAGTCTCGAATTATAAGCCAATTTTGACATGCTAAACATAATTTTCAGCAAATATGACCTTCTGTAAAGTCATAGGTCTATGTCTTTAGTTTCCAAAACACTAAAAATCACCTCGATATGACTTTTAAATCTTTCAATTTACAAAGAAAACCACAAATTACTCCCAATGACCGGGCAACAACCACAAGCATAATTCAACTCAAATTTTCACTATTATACAGTGAAAATCAGTTCTTAGTTTCTTCTAACCAAATTAAGATATATGTGTCTAGTTTATATTCCAACTTTAATTTCTCAATTTGAATAACAATAGCTCAAGATATAACCAAAATAGTACAGAATAGTCAATTGAATATTAATCTTTAAACACAACTTGATTAATTTCATTCTAAACCATCTCAAACTTAATATCAACCCATAAAACATATAATAGCATCAATGAACACATTTCTCATGTCAAAAATGCAAGCATACACACTCATAAACATGCAAGTTCCCATACCTTTTTAAAGCTCTAAACTTCACTTCACCCTTGTAGAGCCTCTTTCCCTTTCTTCTTGCTATTTTCCCCTTCTATGAAATAAGAAAACCACCATAAATACCCATAAATTCTTTCAATAAAACAACACACATCCAGTAAATAGAAAGAGGCATACAATACCTTATAATCAAACACTAACTAAATCTTCTTTTCTTCTTACAAAAACTAAGAGAGAGAGAGAGATCTTTTAGAGAGAGAGACTTTGAGAGAGATTTTAGGGTTAATGGAGGTTAAAGATGGCTGAAGAATTCTACCTTGAATGGCCACCCACCTCTCAAAATATCTCTCTTTTTCTCTTCTTCTATTGGACCATTTGTCAATTGGTATGACAAAGTTGCTTTTAAGTCCTCAATTTTCTATTATTTCTAATTATGCCCCAAAACTAACCATTCCATCTTTTAATTAGTTCCTTATCCATCCATTTACATTTAATTTAACATACACAGGATCTATAATGGAAAGACAAATTTACCCCTTTTCTTTTAAAAAAATGTCCTTCTAGGTCCCGATTTACGGTAATAGTCATAATCATACACTGTCAATACTAATTATATTATTAATTAGTGAAAGATTCTCCTAGGATATCATGAGGAGCATTACACTGGAATTGAAGTTGATGAAGGGGCATTAAATGAGGATAATGTTAAGACTAAAATTAAAGGCTATGAAGTTGCAGTGAGTGATGAGCAGGTTAAGCTTGAACATGTCATGTTTAATGATCCCGATTATAACATTTTGGCTAATGATTATGACTTTAAAGAAGTTGTAAATTCACAAAAAGTTGATATTAAAAAGGGTAGGCCAGTTGGCAATACAAGCAGCCAACATACAGGGCTAATCAAACTTGGAGTTTGAATGTCATTAGAAAATGTGTTAATGATGATTTGGGATATATTATTTCAAGAATGAAAGCATGGAGAGCAAAGTACATGGCTTTAAAATGGATTTATGGTGATGATAATTTATAGTATACTTCCCTATTGAGGTATAAAGCTAAACTTGAGGAGTCCAATCCTGATACTACAGTTGTCCTGTGGAGGGAAGAGAGCAAATTTAAGGGTTTTTATGTTTGCTTGGGTCTATTAAAAAAGGCATTCAAAGATAGATGTAGGCCAATTATTAGCATTGATGCATGTTGGCTTAAGGGTACATTTGGAGGGAATTTATTGATAGCCGTTGGGATAGATCCAGATGATTATATTTTTTCGATAGTTTATGCTGTCATAAATGATGTTGAATAAACAGACACATGGATTTGGTTTTTATGCATACTTTCTGCTGACTTGGAAATTTCATACAGTGGAAAAATTACTTGGATGTCTGACCGAAAAAAGGTAAAATTTTCCTCATATTTTATTTAATAACTAGTTTTATCTAATATTTATGATGCTATCTAAAAAAAATATTGTATATTAATTTCCTTGGTTTTAGAACTGTTTAAGACATATTTATTTTATTTTGTCCTTGGTTTTAGAACTCATAAATGTACATGACCAAATCTTTGCACCAATGCCATGGTATACTTATCTAATAATGTAGGGCCTGATCAATGTTGTCCAAGATTTTTTCCCATTTAGTGAACACAAAAGTTATCTCAGACATATGTATCAAAATTTCAGAGAAAAGTTCAAAAGGAAAGCATTAAAAGATATGATATGGAATGTTGTTAGGGCGACCAATGAAGCATAATTTCAGAGGGCGACCAAGTGTGATATGCTATTGAGCAATCTTTACGAGTGATTTAATAGGTAAGCACTTTGATTTTAATAAAAACAATTCTCATTTTTTATTATGAAGTTTGCATTTACTATCTATTTTATTTTTAATGTTTATTGCTACTTCATTAATTAGTTATTCCCTCATTTTGTATATTTATTTATGAAGGTATATATTAGAAGAGAGGGACATGCCCATTATAACAATGTTGGAAATGATAAAATCTAAGCTGATGAAAAGGATGTATAAGAAGAGTGAATGGATAAAAAGTTATAATGGTGTAATATGTCCAAAGATTGAAAAGAAGTTTAAGAAAGTAAGAAAAGTTGTTGGTTACTATGAGGTTGAGAAATCAGGTGGTCCAAAGGTACAAGTGAATGGTCTAGGGGGCCTTACATAGTTGATTTAGTTGTTATAACTTGTACTTGTAGGAGATGGGAGTTGACAGGGTTGCCATGTGCACATACAATAGCTAGTATCATTGCAAATAATGAAAACCCTTATAATTATTTAAGTGAGTACTATTGTGTTGACACATTCAAGAAAGTATACTCCCACTTTATTAACCCTACAAATCCTAAAGACTTATGGCCTGAAGTGAGTGATGGAGGTGATGTAATTTCCCCCAAGTATATCAAAAAGAAAAGATTGAGAAAGCCTAAATGTAGGAGGAAGCGGCCTGAGGAATTGGAGCAAATAAAAGAGAAAAAGGCAAACTAAAGAAAATCTGTGAGCATAGCTAAATCTAATAGAACCCAAAAATTATCCCAAAAAAAGGAATCAATAGCATTAAGTGCAGGGTATATGGTGAGATTGGACATAATGCTAGAATACATGGTTCTCAACCTAAAAACTCATCACATGATCAAAATAACACAGCATGAATCACTTATTAATGCTCAGTAATTAAGTTAACATGTTTTTTATATCATCAATTTTTTTTATTTTTTAACCTAATTACTTCCATTTGCTATAGAAAATTGAGACTCAACCAACACAGTCAAGTGTTATTTTAAATGCATCCAATGAACCATTAAAGAAAAAGAAATTAAAAGTAATTAAACCTAAGCAAGTGAAGAAGGGTGGGGTTATTCCATCAAGGTACAAAGGATAAAGTTCAACTGATCATCAGAATTCTGTACATGAAGACACTCCAACATGAAAAATCAAATTTCATGATGCTTTGTTGTCCTTAAAAGTTTTTTTTTTTATTTTGTTTGACTTGAGTTGCTATAAATGTGTTGCACAACCATGTTTATGGACTTGAGCTATTGCTTTTTGAGATGCATTTTTTATTAAAAATCCAGAAGTTAAATGATGTAGCTATTGATTTTTGAGATGCTTCCAAATTACACAGTTGTGTTTGAAATTGCAGTGCATATGGATGTTAAATATGGTTTACATTTAACATTGTCATTAATGAATTATTTCTATTTACCAGTTTGAAATTATTGTATAATTACTTTGTTTATTTTTAATATAACTTATTTAAATTTTGTAAAATTTCTTTGCATAGTTGTTGACTCAAGCATACCCGATGACAATTTTTAAGTCATCACACATACCTAATAATAGCAGCCAAGGAAAATCCAAATAATAACTAAGTAACTACATTACTCTAAGTCAAATTTTTGAATTATAAACTACTAATGTTACATATAATAATCATCATAATTTTTATTTTTCTACTACTACATGAAAATTATTACAACAAAAAATACAATAATAGTAATAATGCTCCAACAGATACAAGAGTTTATCCTACACTTCCCATGTTTCCTTCGATTCTTTATATCCAACTCCCTCTCCCATCCTGCCAATTCATTCTCCAAATGTGCAATTTTTCTTAGCAAACCATTTATAATGTGATTTGCCCTATTAGGAAATGGCGTATCATACCATCTAAAAAACCCACATCCTTTATTTTCCTACAACAAATAATACCCATATAAATTACAGAGGATGAAAGCGTCGGTTTAAATGTCAATTTTAAATCTTACCCGAGTAAGATAACAAGTGAAAAACCCTTTTCATTGGATTATCTACAGTTTTGGAAGTCTTTATTACGGCTTGAACTTGGCAACCATAATACGAAGTAATAGCATTGCTTCCTTCAATGTTACTATAATATGAATTAATTTCAGATGAAGAAGAATGAGTAGCCATGATATAAGAGAAGAGGATCAAGAAGATAAGATGATGAACTAAAGTTGAGATCTTTATATATTGAGTGAGGGAGTTTGAATAATAGTAGAGAGAGGGGTTTCTTTGATTTGCGATAGAGATGGGGAGAGAAGAGGAAAGATCCACAGCTTTGTTAGATTTTAGATAGAGATAAGTAGAGTAGAGATTGGCAGGCGGGAGATTGATAAAGGGGGTGAAGAGAAAGAGGTGGCAAGGAGAGAGATGGGATCAGATAGGTTATTATATTTAATAGTGATTGTAATTTTTGTAATGTTATTCCATGTAGGCAGTGAGTAGGATGGTGACGTGTTACTTTTTGCTAACATGGACTTATGTTGCGCTGGTGATCTGATTTTCATTATTCTGGTTTAAGTGACTTTTCCATTATAAAATAAAACTTTAGTGATTTTTTCGATACAAATCGAAGTTAAGTTACCACATCGTTACAACTTACAAACTTTAGTGACCATCGGTGTCATTGACCCTGCAAATTCTCATGTAATATGTCACCCTTTCATACTTAATACGCCCATTCTTGGCATAAACTTATTGCCAATTCAAATACTCGAGGATGTGTTTTTCCAAATTTTTATACATAACGATAATCTTGCATGCACCTCCATAAAATAGATTGCAAAAACTTTCAATCTAGTCTAATTGTATCAAGTGGTAGTTTATCCAATTAAGTACCTCTATAGGATAGATCTCGACAAAAAATTGACGAGTAATGGCAGCAAGTGATTGAATTCGGTAGTATAGAAAATTATTGACTCTAGAGACATAGTAATATGGAGAAGACAATAATGTTTCAAGCATAGCAGAACCAGAAGCGCCCTTCGTTTCGCAGAGAGGACGACAGATTAATTACATTCATAATCACTGGCTTTTAAAGTTCATAACCAAAAGGTCAAAATAAAATAATTTATAATATAAACTTATCAAAATTCTATTTTATTTCAATTAAAATAAACATGATCTGAAAATTAATTTTTTATATTACCGAAATAATAGTTCAGTACACCATTTATAATTGACCTGTCATTTTGAAACAGGTCAATTTTACAAATAGACTCATTAGTTAATTGTTTTTTTTTTCTTATATACATTATCTTTTCATATCTACATGATAATGTGGCATTCTTTCCATTTGGTGGTCTAATTTATAAAGTTGATTGATCCGAAAATAACATGGCATGCTTAATTACTCTAGTAATATATAAAATTGAATTTTAAGTTATTTTTACTTTAATTAAAATAAAATAGAATTGTAATAATTTTTGTATTATAAATTATTTTATTGTGACAATTTAATTATAAGTTCCAAAATTCAATTACCACTAACGTAATTAACTAGGAGGATGACAAGTTATTCACATTTCATTTGATGGTAAAAGGAGAATTGAATAAATGTACAAAATTAGTGAAACTTTTTTAGACTTAAATACTCTCTATTATTTTTTTAAGAACTATAATCAAAGTAGGAGTATAGGGTAGAAAAAAAAAGTTTCATGGCACCATTTGGATGAAGGACCAAAGGTTCATCTATTTCTATCCCACCCACTTAGAATTATAATTAAAGTCGGAATTAGCAATATTTTGTTATTTTTTATTTTTGAATTAAATTTTAATTATATAATTTTATTTCTTTTAGAATTACAATTTTACCATATTTATAGAGAATTTTTTTATTTTTTAATATTACTTTTTGTTATTTTATTATTAGTAAAAACTTTATTATTTTATTTACAAAAAATCTTTCCGGATAAATATTTGCTATGAATTACAAATAAAAAATTAAAAGTTATTAAAACATATATCTAAACTCAATATGTTAATTAAGTACCATGGTTAGGTGGGAGAAAGAAATTGTAATATAGCCTCCTTTTATTTTTTTTCTCATTTATCTATAATATACAATTTTATTTTAAAAATAATATAGATGGAAGATTGGAAGAAAATATGTATAAATTTTATGTTCTTTTATTTAAATATGAGAATCAGTCGTGATTTTAAGCATAATGGTAGTTTTTTTTTTGAATCAAAGCATAATGGTAGTCAATGGCATTATATATAAAAATATGGAATGAGATGAAAAATTTTTTAAACTAAATTAATTTTTAGTATCTTATTATTAGACTAAAGTAACCATATTAAAAAGCATAATTAAACAATTTTATAATAAATAATCATTATTTACACCTCTTAGATTGGTTAAAAATTATAAAAGACTAAATACAAAATATGCAAAAAAAAAAATAAGTCTTTATATTTTAATATGAGGTAGCATGCATGTTAGATATATCATACAAGAAAGGAAAACGAGTTGCCTCTCGTAGCGTAGTTACCATCGAAGTCGAAACCACTTGTTTTGTGTTACCAACTCAACTTTCATTCACTTATTGTAAATCTCGGGACAAAAGTATTATTCCACGAACTAAAAACCTCACAGGTTAAGAGAGAAAACAAGTGTAGAGTAAAACCGATAGAGTTTAGGCAATGAAGAAAATTCGCATACCCGTTGCAAAATATTTGGCCCTATTTATAGGGATCTAATTAAAGAAACATTTTTTCTTAATCGTAATTAATACCAATTTGGCAGTTACAAACTATTAATTAAGGAAATAATTTCCCTATTTAATATGTCAATTATCTAATTCAAATTAGGTAAATGCCCTCATTAATACTCACTAAATAGGCAGATTTCTTAATTAAGAGAAATTCCAACATGGAACTAATTCCATATGATTTATTTCCTATTCCATATATTGACATTTATATCAGGACTAATTTCTCATCTTAGGAGTCATGAACTTATCCCAAACTCCTTCATCTCTCACTCATACATGATGAAATAATTTTCAGTCATTCTCTCCAATCATACAGGCTGATAGTTCTTGTAACTAGCATACATCAAGAAGACTAATGCTATACATCTGTTAGGGATATATAGCATCTCAAGAAATAAGATCTTCTCATAATTGGATGCCAAACCTTAAATGGTTTTATCACATTCGTTGTTTTATCTCATAATCTCCTAAAAATAATTTTCGTATTCACTCTTATATCTCTGCTTATAAAGACTACAATAGGTATACCGATGAACCACAAAACCACCGAATGTGATAAAAAATATCTTCCCTATTTACTATATACCATCCATCATAGTCCAACTCACTTTTTTAGTTCGATCCACTAGGCCAAAATTTTTTCATAACCCTTTGAAGACTAACTAAGCTATCCATACTGAACTATAGTTCTAGACTAAGTTAAGGGTTCTAAGGGTTTAAAGATAGGCTCTCACACCAGGAAAAAAATTGAGATCATTCACATAAGATTCCCTTTCCTTGGTAAACTCAAGCATATATGGTATGATGCATGTGTTATGGTATTCCTTCCCTTCCTTTAAAGGAGCACATATATTATTATTATTTAACACCATAAAAAAGCATAAGATTGCAATGCACCAAAACATCCAACTTTAATCCGTTTCTTTCAAGACTACTTCGGGCTTTTAGATAGAATATGAATGTTGCATTTAACATATCATCGAATCATTCTTAATCCTATTTTGGATCTTAATCCAAAGCACACAACACCATGTGTGTCTTTATCTTGCACGTTAAAAGACTTATCTTATAATTTTTGCAAGATGACATCTTTATTTTGAACAGGTTCTCAAAATTCACTTTGTGTTCAAAAATCACCTCATATTAGAATTTGTTAACTTATTAACAAAACTAATGTAAATACCCATGTGAGTGGATTACTTCTCTGTCCAACATGCTCTATCTTATAAAAGTAAATGTTCACATATTAAATATTCACACTCATGTATTGCTAACAATGAACTCAATTATTATTATTCATAAATAATAATTTTAAGCGATTACAGTACATATCAAATCCTACACAAGTCCTGAGACTTAATATATCTCTCAAACACATCTTTTGATATAGGTTTAGTTAAGGGATTTGCTATCATATCTTGCATGAAAATATACTAAAATTTCATATATCCTCGTGCAACAATGTCTTTAGTGTATTGATATTTAATATCGATATACTTTGTTCTACTATGAAATTTTGGATTTTTTGTGTAAGGTATCAGTGACTGACTATCACTATAGATCATCACCGGTTCCTTTGAGGCAATTACATTCAGATGGTTCATAAACTATTTTAACCAAACTGCATCTTGTACTATAGGTAAGAAGCAATAAATCCTATTTCTATTGTCAAAAGGGCTACACAGGTCTATTTCTTGCTACTCTATGAAATGGCACCGTTTCCTAGTAAGAATATAAAACCTTATGTGGATTTCCTCTCATCCACATCTCTTACCCAATTAACATTCATATATCCTCTTAAATGGAGATCATTTCCTTAAAAATAAAAAGAGTAATGTGCGGTATTTTTGAGGTATCTAAGTATCATTTTTACTACCTTCCAATGTGCTTCACTTAGGTTGGATTGATATCTAGTTACCATACCCACAGCATAGCATATATTAGGTCTGGTACACAACATTACATACATCAGACTTTTCACAGCACTAGCATATGGAACGTTCTTTATATGTCTAATAAGCTCTTTCATCTTAGGATACATACTTTTGCTACGAGATTGATTCTTAGCAATAGGGTTATCTATGGGTTTATAATTTTGCATATTAATTCATTCAATAACTTTGTTAATGTTTATCTCTTGAGATAGTGACAATAATCTTCTTGAATGATCCCTTGAAATCTTAACTCCAAGGAAAAAATATGTTTGACCCATATCTTTCATCTCAAAGTTAGATGACAACAAATCTTTGATTAGATTTATGTATTATTTGTCATTTTTTGCTATGAGTATGTCATCAACATACAACATTAGAATGATAAATTTATTTTTAAAGCTTTTGGAGTAAACACAATTATCTTCATCAATCATGTTAAACTCATTTGATATGATTGTTTCATGAAATCTCAAATACCATTATCTCGAAGACTGCTTTAGAATATATATTGATCTCATCAATCAAGAAACCTTACGTTCACTACCTTCTTTAATAAAACCTATAGGTCATTCCATATAGATTTCTTTTTTTAATCCTTCATTAAGGAAAATAGTCTTTACATCTATTTGATATACCTCTAGGTTCAAATTGGCTACCAAGGCTAGAACTAAGCTTATTGATGTAAATCTAACAACAGGTGAAAAAGTTTCCTCATAGGCAATTCCTTCTTGTTGTGTAAACCCCCTAACGACTAGTTGAGTCTTATATCTTTCGATATTGGTATCAGCTTTTTACTTTATTTTGAGAATCTACTTATTCCCAACTTGTTTGCATCCTTCAAGTAGATTAACCAGTTTCTAAATATGGTTCGATCTTATGGAAGCCTTTTCTTCTTCCATTGCTTTAATCTATTTATCTTTAGCTAGATATGAAAAAGCTTATTTTACATTTTTAGGCTCGTCATTATCTTGTGGTGTAATAAAAATGGCCCCATTCGCATATTCGATCTCAAATCGTCGGCATGTAACACTTTTCTTTTTAGATTTTTACAATTTTGAATCTTGATAAACATGCCTAATATATTCATCATAGTTCGAAATACTCCCACTAGGATTAATCTCTACATTCCACTCAAATAAGGGTCTTGAACGTCTATGCTCCTAGTGGAGTTAGGTATGCTTATACTCCTACTAGAGGAAGGATCTCAAACATCCAAACTTTTGAAAAGAATGTCTTGACCTTATTCATCAATTTCCCTCCCACTCTGATGGAGAGATCCAAATATCTCATCTTCTTGAGCTTCATAAAAAGTAAAGTCTTGACTTACGTCGCCCAACTTCAAAAACTTATTTTCTAAAAATATGACGTTTGATGATTCAAATTATGTTACTGAGCCATTTGCTTGCTCGCCTATGATATGTATGCTTTTGATATATTAGAATATCATATAAAGATACTTTTTTACCCCTTGGTCTTAATTTACCAAATTTATTTAAGGTATCATGGACATAAGCAGCATAATCCCAAGGTCATAAATAACTTAGGTTGGATTACCGATCAGTCCATAACTTATAAGGAGTGAAAGCAACAAACTTGATGGGCATATGATTTAGAACATATATGGCTATTAACAAAGCATCTCCCAAATAGAAGATTGGCAAATTTGCTTAAGCCATCTTAAAACTTACCATGTCTAGAAGGATCCTATTTTGTCTTTCTATAACAACATTTTGTTATGGAGTTCTAGGAATAGATAATTGATGTTCAATCCCTTTTTCATCATATAAAACTTTAAATTCTTTGAAAAGATATTCTCGACCACGGTTGGTTTTTAAATCTTTAATTTTTTTGTCCAATTGATTCTCAAAAGATTCATAAAAGTTTTAAAGCAACTCAAATGCTTTAGACTTGTGAGATATGAAATAGAAATGACCATACCTAGTATAGTAATCTAAAAAAGTGATGAAATAATAGCCTTCATGCCTTGCTCTAATATTCATTGGGCCACAAATGTCAGAATGAATTAATTACAAAGGAATTGTGGCTCGGGTTCCTTTTTCAAATAGTTTTCTAACTAGTTTTCCTTGCAAGAAATGCATACACGTAGGCAATTCAACCTTGTTTAAATAACCAAATAAACTTACCTTAGCTAATCAATGTATTCGATCTTGCCCGATATGGTTTAATCTAGCATACCATAATTTTATATTATCCTCATACGTAGTTGAAGAAAAAGAAATGAAAGAAAAACTAGCTTTATTGGAATAATCAGGATAATTATAAAATTGTTCAAAACAAAACTAGAATTATAAAAATGTCATCCAAAAATAAGTAAACTTTATCATCCTTAAAATACTGAAAAAACCCAAGTTTCATCAAGGTTAAAATAGAAATTAAGTTTCTAAAAATATCAGGAGCATAAAGCACATTATGTAGGAGTAAGATTTGGCTTTCATATAAGATTACTCTACATGTGTCAATCCCTTGGACTGTAACTCTAGCATTATTACCTATATAAATCCACTTTGCTCTAGTAGTTACTTATCAAAACTCGATAAAGGCATCTCTATCCCTTGTCACATGGTCCGTCGCTCCTAAATCAACTACCTACAAAGGATAAAGTTCAGTTAAAAATATAAAACTTGATACACAAATTTCACTCACTCTTGAGTTAAAATAATGTACCTATTTTGGCATAGTGCAATCTTTAACATAATATCCCTTTTGCTGGCAGTTGAAACATTTCACTTTAAAAATGTTTACTTTCTTCTTGCCTTTGGACCCTTTCCCATTCTGCTTCACTTTCTATTTTTTAAGCTCTTAAGCCCTTTCCTTGCTTTTGTTATGGTAGCTCTTTTTTTTATTCTGGTTTGATTTCATCTTAACAAAACTAGATTGTGCCCTATGCACTTCAGTATTAACCTTGATCGATGCTAAACATACCTCTTCTAGCTTTAAATATCCAGCGATATCCTTAAATATCTTTATGCTATCCATGTGAGTCGGTTGCATTTTAATGTGCTCCCAACTCTTTGGCAAGGATCAGATAACAGCTTGAACTTGTTGCTCGTTAGTCAACTTATTACTTGCTTCACCAAGCTCACATATCATGTTCTCCATCTCTCGCAGATGTTTCTGCATTGAATTATTAGGCTTTTTTCGATAAGTATTAAACTTGATCGTTAAATATCGGATCTTAGTTAAAGACGCTCCTCCAAACTTCTCCCACAATGCAACCTATAGATCCATTGCATTTTGATACGTGCACAATTGCATGGTGATATCATCTTTCATTGCACTTAGAAGGATGATACAAGCAATGGAATTCTTCTTCTTCCATGCCATATAGGCATCTTGGTCCTGCTTATGTTGAGTAGAAGTGTTAACCTTAGGTTCATTCATAATAGAAATCAAGATTTTGAGAGCCTCTTGCTCCTTAAGCACATATGGAATTTTCATGCTCCAGATTTCATAGTTATTGACATTGAGTTTCATATCTTTGTTCAATTTAGCGACTATAGATGTGGAAGCCATTTAGATCCTTTGATCAAAATAGAACATATGTTGCTTATTATTAAGAAGAATTTGGCAATACATGCTATTTACTATGCATCTAAAATTAGAATCAAATAAAATTATCCATTAAACTCAAAATTGATAAGGTTACTAATAAGATCCAATTACCCTCTAAGTCTTAATATATAACCTTATAGATTAAAATTTTATGCATAGTAAATTTGATTTATTGGAAGTTAAGTTCTTTAACTTAATTGTGGATATTATGTGTTTTAGATAATTAAGTCTTAGCTTAATAATCAAGCAATTATTCTGCTCATAAAATATTTTAAGGCAAATAATATTAAAATAAATGCATTCATTATAAAATTATAATCTATTATAATATCCAAAACAAAATAAATGCATTTATTATAAAATCCAATAAATTTCAAAATAAAACACATTTGTCTCATCTCAAAACAAAATAGGAAACATAACTCCAAACATAAAAGTCCACACAAATAAGGATAGTAATATGACATTTATGTCAACAAATTAGGAACCCTGTGATTCCAAAACCATCCTAGTCATGGTAAGTGACCTCCTAACCATACGCAACAACTAAAAGAGAATGCCATGTATGTGATCATAAAGCCATGGTTGATACACTTTATGCCCACTCTTAAGAACCATCTCAGACTGAGTGTTGCTCTTTAACACTCCTCGTTTAGTTACCTTACATAAAATTTGAATAATGGAATGTCTATAATAATCACTCCAGCACTCGACCAATAAGTTTTGGAGCTTTACATGGTAACTAAATGAGTCATGCATAACATCATAAAGTAGCTTGTGATCCCTCTCCCTATCTAAGGCACCAATCCAAATGCAGCTCCGCATCTTCTTATGCATGCTGACCATATGATGCACAATAACATCAATATCATTAATTTTGTCCTTCTTATGCATCCTCATACTATAAGCCTTATGCACTCATGCATTGGCTTGAGAAAATCCTTTAAGAGTCCGTGGAATTATTGGCGTCTTTATTATCATCATATCTATTACACATAATAGAAAAAAATATTATTAGTATACTCATGTACAAATAAATATGATTAAAATTTACTTCAATCATATATAAGGACAAAATACATAGAATTAATTTTCAAACAAATTTTAAAATTAAAGAAGGCAGAAAATACATTTTCTTTAAATTTTTCATAAATTTTTAAATAAAATAATTTATAAAAATTATTTTGTTGCTCAAAATTTTTTGAAAAAAAGAATATCAAAGAATTAGAAAAATTATGAAAAATAGAATTGCAAAAAACAAGGATAAAAATGGCTGCTGAAGGAGGTCTCACATACACCCACGTGCCGAAAAGAGGTGGTAGATGCGCTTTCAAGCAAACACTCATCCTATGTACTAAGAGAGGTGGAAGAGACACATGGCACAACCTCTATAGGCCATGTGTCATCACCCTGAAGTGCCACGCGGCTATAAAATATTGGCTCATGTGTTGCCACGTGGCATGACTCATCACGCCATGTGGTAGATTACCACTGGGACCCTTACACCATGTGTCAGCACCATAGTTTGCCATGTGGTGGCCACTTTAGTGACACATGGCAAAATATGGTTGGTCCACATGGCACCTATAAGGGCCCACCTTGCCACGCAAGCAAACACGTGGTACTTCACGATTATGCCACATGTTTGTTCGCTACTAGTCCACATGTATGAGTTACATCTAACTCAAGTGCATGGAACCTGGTGTATGCTGGAGATGCACCCCTCTGGCACGTGCCCAGCTTAGGTGGATTGTGCATGCCACATGTTGCCATCTCGGTGATTTTAGACCTCCGAATTTTAGCCAATTGGAGGTTTTTAGGGCCTCTGAGTCTAATGGTATGGTCAAATTTTAGAAATTTCCACATGAAATTTCTCATTACGGAATTTAATTCAATTATTCATGTACAAATACACAAAAAATTAAAACAAACCAAAAAAATATACAGAATAGCAAAGAATATATTTTTTTCATACAACCTGTATATCATGCCTAAATTTTCACAAAAATACAGATAAAAAAATAGCTAGAACGTAAAAAATTCTAGCTCTGATACCAATGTTAAATATGTCACGATATATCATACGAGAATGAAAAACGAGTTACCACTCATAGCACAGTTACCGTTGAAGTTGAAATCTCTTGTTTTGTATTACTGGCTCAACTTTCAACTACATATTGTAAATCTTGGGATGAAAGTGTTGCTCCATGAACTAAAAATCTCACAGGGTAAGAGAGAAAACAAGTGTGGAGTAAAATCGATAGAGTTTCGGTAAAGAAGAAAATTCGCACACCTTTTGCAAAATTTTTAGCCCTATTTATAGGGCTCCAATTAAGGAAACATTTTTCCTTGATTGGAATTAATACCAATTTAGCAGTTACAAACTATTAATTAAGGAAATAATTTTCCCATTTAATATGTTTCTCATTAATATTCACTAAATGGGCAGATTTTCTAATTAAGAAAAATCACAATATGTAACTAATTTCATATGATTTATTTTCTGTTTCAATATATTCAAATTTATATCGAAACTAATTTCTGATCTCGGGAGTCATAGGTGTACCTCGAACTCTTTTTAATGCAGTTTCTCATAAACGGTACGTTAGTGTGTACATTTCAATCACCATTAATAGCGTGTCATGCTGATAAAATCTATTCTCAATTAGATCCTTAATGGTGTGTCATGTTGATAAAATTTTTCACATTGAGGCCCTTCACAAAAGATATGACATACCTTTTAGTGATGATTAAAATATAGGTGCATTAGTTCTCTTTATAAGGGATTGCATGTTATCTTATATTAAAGTATATGGATCCAACAAGAATTTTTTTTTTTTTGTAAAAGGACCAAATATATAAAACTTTAAAAGTTCAGAGACTTGAAAGTGAATTTGCCTCCTTTTGTCATAGTTTCAATAATTTTCATTTATCCATATTCATCAGTATTAATAAAAATAATTTTACAAAAAAAAAAAACAAAATTAGACTTTGTCATGTAAAATCAAATAGAATTAAGAAAATATAGTAAAACACATATATTGAAGTATATTTTTTTATTAAGTAAAACATTATTGTTATAGTATCTTCCATTAATGTAAAAGAAAATATTAATTAAATATAGAAGTATAATTAATTTTGTACAATGAAATCTCGAATAATTTTATCCCTATATTTTTAAAATTAAGACATATTTTACATTTATACAATAATTTAATATTATAATATTTTTTATTTTAACTTCTCAAAGTCATGAATAAAAATATATAATCATAATATTTACTAAAAATAACTTATCAAGTCAAATCACATACACTTTTAATTGATTACACAAGAAACCTAAAATTGGAAGCTTGTTGCCTTGTTTTCACCTAAACTTATCAAACTTGTCAAGTCGGGTCGAGGTGAGATTAGATCGGTTTCGAGTTTTGAATCAGACGGATTCTTGGATTAAATTCATAATCATTTTCTATATCATAAAAAAATTTCAAATTATTAGTTTTAATTTAATTTAATATTTTTATTTTTCATGAATTTCCATTATATATTTTCAAATAGAATTGACTAAATTTTGAAGTAATAAAAATAGTAAGTACAAGAAAAAATTTACCAAGTTAAAAGCATATAGATGAAAATGAAAAAATATTATCAGTATCAATAATATATATATATATATATACACATACATACATATGTATGTATGTATGTATGTACTTTTTTGTATGTACTTGCTACATACATAAATACATGGAGAAACACATATTTAGGTCCCAAAATTATTCGATTTTTCCTAATTGAGTTCCCAAATTTTGCAAACTACACATTTGATCCTTATACTATAATTTTACTCCTTATTAGATTCCTACATGTTTCATTAATTTTTTGAATTTATGATATTGCCCTAAATTTTTTAAATTTCAGACTCTAATACCATTTAAAGGGAGGCTGCTTTACCTAATGAATTTTAAGTAACCTACATGAATTATAAACCTAATCTTGGGATCTTTAAAATTATTTTGGAGACTGAATTCTAAAATTTTAGACTTCTCTTAATTTTTTATATTTATTAAAGTACACAAAATTAGGATAAAGCACAAATGCTCCCCATTCTTGAGAAAATAATTCTCAAAATTGCTCTGTGTAGAAAATTTTTTACAACATTTAGAAAAATTTACTTTACAAAGAACGAGTTTGATAAGTATTTTCTAAAAAAAATAGCCTTTTGGGTTTGTTGCAGGATTCTAATACTTTAATAAATATGAAAAATTTGAGAGAAGTCTGAAATTTTAGAATTCAGTCTCTAAAATAGTTTTAAAAATGTCAGAGTAGCTCTCTAATTTTATCTAAGTGAGTTAAAATTTATAGTGTAGAGCAAACTCATATTGAATAGTATCAAAGCCTTGGATTAAATATTTTGGAGCGATTTTATAGGTTTTGAACATGTTTGGAGAAGAAAAATAAGTTTTGGAATGAAAAGAGATTGATTTGGGGCAATATCATAAATTCAAAGAATTTAAAGAACATGCAAGAATCTAATAAGGAGCAAAATCAAAGTATAAAGATATAATGTGTAACTTTAAAGTTCAGGAACTTAATTAGAAAAAGTAGAATAATTTAAGAACCTAAATATGTGTTTGTCCTAAATACACACATATAAGTATGTATGTACGAATAAAGGTATGTATGTATATACATATAGGTTTATATGCATTTGAAACTACAATATTTCACAAAATTTTTTGTACATTAACAAAATGAAATAATATGTGCAGAATGAGGAATTTAAAAAAAAAAATTGAATTAATAGGATAAAATTTATTAAAAAAATATTTTGGTTACGTTGTAACCTGATTCATTTAGATTAGTTTTGAATTGGGTCTGATCCTTAATTTCTCAAATCAAATTTGAATCAAAACATATGCTTTTCAAGTTTGGATCACTTTTTTCAGATAAATTTAGATTGATTATCGAGTTTAAGTCCAAATTGACATATCTATTTTCACCTCAACCACACAATAAAGAGTAGTTGTTACACTCACAAAAAGTATATAGTATATGTTGAATTAGGTCCACTGACTCCACTCAACATGAAGAAAAAAAATATCATACTAAATTTGCAATTTTCTTTTAATTTAACTCGTTAAATTTTTAAATTGATCCTATTAAATTTTTTAATTGATCTCACTAAATAAGAATTGATAAAGCGTAAAATGTCTTTATCTAAGAAAGAGAACCGGTAGCTGGTTTGCCCGATAGAATGACTGATCCTGCAAGAAGGAGTGCCCGATTGGACCAGGCGTTAACACTCCAAAATTTAAGTCAATAGCTTTCTAAAGAGATACTATTTAGAGAGAGAGTCTTAGATGTTTAATACCTGGAGCCATAATGCTTTTGGCTATTTATAGGAGATGGAAAGGGGGAATACTTGAGTACTTAGGGTGTGATAACCGGCAGTTGGAGCAGTTGAGCGGCAATGTGACAGGGAGCAGGTGAAAGGTATGGGTGCTAACTATTAGTGAAAGCCCTAGCCCCAATACATTGTTATAAATCATTTAATTTAATAAATAAGGCATTTGTTTTATCTATTGTATTCCTGTGCATGTCAATTGATAGAACTATCCAAGAATGTTATTTCAGTTTAGGTTATCATGTGTGAGACATATGGTTGTAAGACCTTAAAACAAATGAGACTTCATTCTAAATATCTCTAGTCAGTCATTGTTATGGGAATAACAAATGAATTAAGACTAGTATGCTCTCTCTGATAAGTTGAGTTCTGTCTTACGAATCATAAGGACAAGAGTGTCAATCAAAGATCATAGATACATGTTTAGAACATGGTATCTAGATTCGATTCGGACATGAGAACACTACATGGTACAAGTCATAAGTGTTTCTCATGTGCAAGTTTTGCATTGGAGTTCTTAGACCTAAAATCTCTATGAAACTCTTTATGAATTACTGTGTACTTTGACATACACCTAACGTGCTTGTAACAGGGTGACAAGTATGGGTATACTTGGGTATGCACTGATCCATGTTAGAGAGCATAAAAGAAGTGAAGGGATTACCCCTCTCGATAAGAGAGAAAATATCACCGGCCACTTGATCAATGAATTGAGAAGTGTATGGCCATACCGAGATGAAATAATGAGTAATCATTATTTATCTAAGAGTTTAGTGTCACTGGAATATCAAGAAAGGAATATATATATATATATATATATATATATATATATATATATATATATATTTATATATATATATATATAAATATAAGGATGACTAGTTACATGCCTTATATTTATTCTGATATTTAAGGGTAAGGGACTATGAAAAACTGCATTAGGTCACTAAATGCCATTTGCATTTTCATTTAATTTAGAATGCTATAATATCTTGCTAGAGAATATATATATCTTTTGAATTAATTTATTAATTCATTGCCAATATTAAATGGACCTATAGGATCGCACATAAAGCATTGGCCTTAAAATATTTAAATAGAAGATTGGACATTAATTTGGGCTTTTATTTAAAGTCAAATTAATGTATATAATGGATATTAAAATTGCTATTGGACCTTGGTCCATGAGAGAGATAAATTCGGCCCATAAGGATTAATTTCAATTAATTAATTATCTTGAATTAATTAAGTTAATTGAGTATTAAAGCCTAATAGCATTTGAATCAAAATAAAACACTTAAATAGGAGAGATATTGGCTAAAATTTAAAGATAAATTCAATGTGAATTTTGGCACATGTATATATATATCCTAATTAAGTGATGGTTTTGATTAAATGTCTTATGTTTATTTCAAATTAATTTGAATTTAAAATTTAAAAGAGTTTGAATTAATATATGTCACTTGATTTTAGGAAGTGATGGAGGCTGAATTTACTATCTTTAGGTAGTAAATTTCGGAATTAACACTTACCTAAACAAGAGATATATATTTATGAACTAAAGAAAATAAAACCCTAGGTGTATTTTACTCTTTCTCACATTCTTGGCCGAAACACACAAGGGGAAAGGATTCTTTCTTGTTCTCTTATATTCTTGGGCAGTAATAGCAACCAAAAGGAAGAATAAGATCAAATCTTGTAGCTTCAATCCATTACCATTGCCAATTATTTACACATAGAGCTAGCACTCTCAATTTTAAGCCTTCATTGTAATTATGTGTGTGTGAACATAGAGAGGAGTGGCGTAAATGCTGTTTCTTTGGCATTGGTGATCAAGACCTGAAGCATATAAGTTCATCCTATTTTCTGGTCATCATCAAAATCAAGATTTAAAGTACATCTAAGATTGTAAGTTTCAAAACCATAAAATTACATGTTTTCGATTCTTGTTTATGGATTGCGTGGTATGTATGATCAATTTTATTATTTTTCCGCTGCGTGATCTTCATATACATGCCATGTTATATTCCATCACTAATTTGTGTCAGTGGACTGATAGGACATGCTGTCCTATCAGTTCGATCGGACATTGTGCCTTCTTGTCCTATCTTTCAGCTCATGCTTTGTCCTTTATGCTAATGGGCTTTGGGCCCTACCAAGAGTTATTGGGCCGATTGAATGGGCTTTAGGAAATATTTTTTCCATGGTTATCACTTGTACCCCCTCCAGATGTTCCAATCGGGTGAATCCAATTTTTTGGCGAAATTTTTTAAATTTTCAAATGGCGCTGATCCAAAGAGTCGCGTCCGTTCAGTTCAGATAGCTATTTTACATTTAATGCTTTTGTGCATGCCGAGGATGGCGCTTCGTTATCCGTAACATAATAATGGCTTGATGACACGTGGCAATCATCCGGTAGAGAGGAGCTTGAAGTATTCCATAAGTTTTTTGCCTATAAATAGGTAAGTTTGATGTGATTTTTCTTCACTTTTCGTCATTCTTTAGTGAAATTCTGCCAAATTTTCTTCGCAAGCCTTTGCTCTTTTGATTCCCAAAGATTTCTGCAAGATTTTCCTAGCAAGTAAGTAATTCTTCTTCGATTTTTCACTTGATCATCATTCTTCTGCATTCATATTTCCTTTTTTAAAAATTTCAACTCAAACATCCCAGCAATTTTAGCCTTGTTAAAAACACCCTCCACTGAGAATGGCTTCCAGTAGCAATGAGTCAATAGACATGAGTTTCATCGATGAGTACAAGACTCACAAGCCTCTCGCTTATCCTTCAAGACTATCAGAAAAAGAGGTGGTCGAGATTCCTGCCCGATTTGGCCTTCTAGCGCAGGTATATGTGATGGCTTATCCACCCTCCATGGCTATTATGGAGGGGCCTTTCTATCGCAATAGCAATGAGTGGTTCATCTATCCCCTCCTAAGTTTGAAAGCAGGGATGAGACTCCTTCTTGGTGTCTTTGAAATAGCAATTCTGAGAGCGTATGGGTTAGCCCCAAATCAACTAAATTCGAACGGTTGGAGATCAATGGCCTGTTTTAGAATATTATGCAAAATTGAAGGGGTGGCACTAATGCTAGACCTCTTCACACATTTCTTCTATCTCTTGAGCCAAAAGGATGGATCAGATTGCTATTTCACCAGCCGACCAAGGAAGAAACTTTTCACGCTTCCCTCCTTTATGAAAAGGTACAAGAAAAAATACTTTTTGATGGGAATGGTCAGCAGTTATGGAGTTTCATTCAGCCGATCGGGAGGAGCGACCCAAATGAGAGACTAGGCCGGTGGGCCGGATATCTATAAGGAAGATATTGAAAAATTGATGGCGACAGTAGCGAGGAATGGGAGGCCCTATGCCCATGATTATCTATTGAGTACGATGGATGGATCTTCGAGTTTCGAGGCTAACATGAATGCAGAATGTGAGCGTTAAAATTGGAACAGAGAAGAAACATAATTCAACAATCATGAGTTGCATATGCATTTATTAACAAATTAGGTGAGCAAGGTACTTATCGTTCATTTCTATATTGCTGCAGCTGAGGACACAATGGCCAGGGGAGATGATGTCGCGAAGTAGCTGTCCGAATGGGCAATGCAGAAGAGAGCGTTCGAACGGGCTTCGAAGGAGGAGAGAGCATTGAAGAAGAGAAAAATCTTGCCCACCTCGGAAGTTCATGCTTCCAAAAGTGTAGCAAGTGCTCTCATGCCTTCTGCTACCACCGCTGTTGCAGCTTTTTTGGCTTCTATTGCCATGGTCATCCCTACCTTTCATCCAGCTCTGACCATTGTGGGACCGATGGCGGCTCCTTCGATCGTAGAGGGACAACACCCACTTAGGCAACTACAGCTAAGGGATGAATCTGACGACAAAGAGTAGTAGCCTTCTTTACGCCCTCTATCATCCACGCAAAAAAGAATAGCACCAATAGATGAGGCTATGCAAAAGAAGGCTAAAGAGGCAACCAAGAAAAAGGCTGCTGTTGATGCTCGGGTTGTTGTGAGAGGCAAAGAACCTATCCAGAGCGAGCCCATCCGGTGGCCTTCAATGAGAGCTCTGGAGAGGTGGGCTCCTTCCTTGGATGACATCTTAAAGGAGCGATTTGGGGAAGACTGGTCAGTGACCAGCAGGGGCATGCTGAGCTTCGTTTGGCAAGGTCTTACTCAAGAGAGCAATTTCAAGGTAATGGGGGAGCTTAATTTGCTCCTCTGAGAGTTCAGACAATTTCAGCAGCAAAACATAGATGTAACACTCATATCCTACTTTCCACTCCCTTCCTATCTTTTTTTTACTGACCATTGCTTTCCCTTCTTTTTCTCTCTTCCCCCTTTTTTATTTTAGCCGATAAAAATGGGCCTTCGTCTGCACGGTATGGCAGCATTTGCCCGTTCAAAGTGGGATGATGTCATTCGTCACAGAAAGGAAGTAGAAGTTGTTAGTGATGCAACTAAAAAGGAGTCTCGGCTCTTAAGGTTAGAGGTGGAGGAGCTGAAGAGGGAAAAAGCTCGACTAGCCTAAAACCTTAAGTCTTGGTAGAACGAGGTAGATCATTTGAAGGGGATGTCGTATGTCTTACAGTGGACAGTGCTCTATGCAAGTGATATAAGGAGGAGGTGGCTAGGATGAGGGGTGAATGTTCACATCTTTCGATCGAGTATGCTAAAGCTAATGCGAACAGAGATAAAGCCAATATGGACAAAGATAAGGCTATGTCAGAGCATGACCTTCTTCGGGCCAAGAGGGATTCCTTGGAAACTGCTCTGGTGGAGAAGGAAGTTACTTGGGGCGAAAGGCTGGTGAAGGAGCTCAATTCTAAAAAAAAAGTTCTTGATCAATTAGGCGAGGCCTAAATGAGGCTGCTGACATGGTTTATCTATACGATCGGGTAGCATTTCCCTAAAGCCGAACTTGACTGGATGAAGGACCCAGGGAGTTTTCCCGATCCTCATTCTAGTGACGACAAGAAAGAGGCTCTTCGGGATGGAGCGGTCGAGGAGACGAAAGGTGCAAACCCCCAGTATCACCCAAGCACACCAACTAAACCTGAAACTGCTACCCCCTTACCACCGAAGCCTATTGCTGAAGCAACTGCCAAACCTTCCCAGCCTTCTGCCAAGACTAAAGAAGAGCTAGCTGCTGGGCAGACCACGGAGCCTGCTACTGATCCGGCTGATGCCCCTACCATAGAGATCGTAGACATAGAAGCTTAGGTTTTTCTTTGTAGCATTTTTCTTTTCTTTTGCAAAGTTGTCAATGAGGATTGTAACTTGTACAAATTTTTATATATAACTAGAATATGATTTGCATTCAAATGGTGACTTCTCATTTTTTAATGCAAATTTTTTTTATTTTAAGAATGATTTATTATAAAATCAATCAAAGTACTTCATAAATTTGGAAGCGCTTTAGAAGCTTCACAGTTAATCTCTGAAAGTAGTTAATCTGAGGTGACTTAAATTTTAAGCGAATCGATTTTTTAGTCCCACATTCTCTCAGAGTATTATCCGATCGGATATCAAGATTGGTTGGCCGAAGATGAGTCGAGCATAACGAATGATCTTTTGGCCTTGCATTTATTTAAAGATTTGGCAATTTCGTACATCGAGTATCCAGGAGAGATTGTTAACTCAATTTTTGGCCTTTGCATTTTGGGCTCAGGTTGATGTCGAACCTAGCGAATGAGTCGATGGAGATTAAAAAGGGGTGTCTCGCATTTTTGGTTCAAGAATGACATCGAACCTAGCGGATGAACTTAGAGTGGAGAAAAGCTTTTGCATTTTGGGCTCAGGATGAGCATCAAGCTTAGCGAGGGAGCCATACCGATCGAAACTAAACCTGAAGTGGAGTTTTCATCTTTCGTATTTTGGGCTTGGGATAAACGTCAGGCCTAGTGAATAAGCTCTACTATTTTTAATACATCGATCGGGATGAAATGTCGATCGAAATTAAATTATTAGTTTTAAATGGCTGAGAGAAATACATCGATTGGGATATAACGTCGATCGAAATCACAACGATTGGAGTAGAACCGATAACCTGTAAATAAATATCAAACCTAACAAATAAGTAGTTGTAAACATACCTTTTTTTGAAGTTGGAGAATAATTTCTTTATTGAATTCAAATTTTAGTATAAGATTATACATGGTACTTCTTGAGTACTTCGACATTCCAGCTTCTCGAAACATCCGACCCTTCGAGGGTTCTGAGCCTATATGTGCTAGAGCTTAGAACCTTAGAGATTTCATAGGGACCTTCCCAATTTGGCATTAGCTTCCTAACTCCAGCATTTCTCGTGCCTATATCTTCCTTTTTGAGCACCATATCACCCACGTTGAAGGCTCTTGCCCTTACTTTAGTGTTGTGGTATCTAGCAATTCTTTGTTTGTAGGTAGCGATTTTGGCATAAATGTCTTCTCTCCTTTCTTCTACCAGGTCCAGATCTTGGCATCTATATTGAATGTTCATCCGATTGAAATAGAATACAGATCGATAGGATAAAAGGCTGATCTCTACAAGTATCATTGTCTTGGAGCTGTAGACAAGAGAAAATGGAATTTGATGAGTGCCAGCTCTTGAAGAGGTCCTGTAAGACCATAAGATACTTTGCAGCTCTTCAGTCTAGTTGCCTTTTGCCTCGCCTGGTTGTTTCTTTTAGCCTTTCAAGAGTATTTGATTGGAGACATCAGTCATCTCATTACTCTGTGGATGGGTGACTGAGGTGAACTTAAGACTGATGTTGAGGTTTAGGTAAAAGTTTGTGAACACCAAGCTATCGAACTGCCTGCTATTATCTGTAATAAAGATATTGGGTAAGCCATACCTGCAAATGATGTCCTTCTATGCAAAATTTTTGACCTTTTCTATTGTGATTATTGCTAGAGGCTTGGTCTCAATCCATTTGGAGAAGTGGTTGATGGCTAAAAGGAGGAATTTCATTTGTCTTTTGCCTTGAGGAAAAGGTCCTAAGATGTCCAGGCCCTATTGGTCGAACAGCCAAGAAATTTCGATCGACTACTAGTATGCTGCCGGTTGTCTGATTACTCTTCCATGGATCTGGCATTGTTGGCATCTTCTTACTTTTCCCTGGGCATCTTTGAAGATACTTGGCCAAAAGTATCCGGTTTGGAGTACTTTTTTCTCCATGGCCCTACCAGCTTCGTATGCCCTATAAATACCTTCGTAGATTTCTCTTAAGATATAATCTCCTTCCTTATCCATCACACATTTGAGCCAGGGATGACTAAAAACTTTTTTGTACAGATCACCATTAATAATAGAGTAATTCATGGATTTATAGGATACCTTTTGGGCTTTCATCTTGACTTCGGGTAGCTGCCCTATTTGTAGGTACCGCTTGATGAAGCTCATCCATGTATCTTGAGCTGGCTCAATCTCTATCATATCTAGTTCATCTAAGGAAGAGGTCAGTTGCTCGATAAAGGTGATGTTTTCCTCTATCATCCCTTGCTCAGAGGCAGACATTTTGGCAAGCCGATCGGCAGCTATAGTTTGATCTCTCAGCACCTTTTGCAGGATCCATTCTGATCTAGACTCTTTTAGCATCTTGAATGTGGCTTTGACCTTTGCTAGGTACTGAATCATGTTGGTTTCTCTGGCCTCGAAGGTGCCTAAGACTTGACTCATTACAAGCTGGGAGTCCCTATTGATGATGATCGACTCAAGTCGGATGGCATGGAGCAATCTCAGCCCTTATAGAAGTGCCTCATACTCTACCATATTATTTGAAATTTTGATGCTGAGTTTTATTATGTACCTTATGATAATGCCCAAGGGGCCTATTATTACGATGCCTACACTCCATGGGTGTCGTTTATAGCTCTATCCACGATCATTTTCCATTTTACACGTTGGGGCTGATCGATCATTCCTTCACCAGCAAATTTGGCAACAAAATCTGCCAAAGCCTGAGCCTTTATTGCTTTCCTATGTTCATACCTCACGTCCCACGACTGGAGCTTAATTGCCCATCCCACCATTTTTCTTTCTAGGTCCAGGATCTGAAGAATTTTTTTGATAGGATGACCCGATTGGACCACTATTGTGTGAGCTTCGAAATACTGCCTTAACTTTCCTGTGCACATCATGAGGGGCAATGATGAGTTGCTCAATTGGACCTTTCCTTAACTCTGAACCCCTGAGAACTTGGCTCATATAATAAATGGATAGTTGTTGGGTTTTTTCTTCCCTGACTAGGACACCTGCAATAGCTTCACTAGAAGTTGATAAGTATAGATACAAATTTTCACTTGGAAAAGGTCGGCTGAGTAGTGGTGGGTTAGTAAGGAACTTCTTTAATTCATCGAAGGCTTGCTGGCAGTCAGCTTCCTAGTTAAAAGTTTCATTCTTCATCAACTTCTTGAAGAAGGGGGTGCACCGTTTGACCGAAGAGGAGATGAACCTTTCGAGGGCTATTATTCTGCCATTCAGCTTCTGAACATATTTCACACTGCTCGGAGGTTGCATCTCTAAGATGGCCTTTATTTTATCAGGATTGGCTTCAATGCCTCTTTGGGAGACCATAAAGTTGAGGAATTTTCTTGAGGGCACCTTGAAAATGCATTTTTCTGGATTAAGCTTCATCCGAAACTTATTCAGCGTGTTGAAGACCTTTGCTAGATCGACGAGATGTTCTTCAGGGCTTTTTCTTTTGATGACCATATCATCCACGTAGACTTTCACATTCTGCCCGATCTGATCTTTGAAGATTATGTTCATCAATCGCTGATATATGGCACCTGCATTCTTTAGTTCGAACAATATGGCCTTGTAGCAGAAGGTACCATCATCTGTGATGAAGCTGGTCTTTTTCTGATCCAACAATCACATCATAATTTGGTGGTATCCAACATACGCATCGAGGAGGGAATAGATGGCATGGCCAGCAGTGACGTCCACCAATTGGTCTATGCTAGGCAGGAGGTAGCTATCCTTCAAACATACTTTGTTCATATCTGTGAAGTCTACACACATTCATAACTTCCTCGACTTTTTTTTTACCAGCACAACATTGGCAAGCCATTCCGATTGTCAACCTCTCAAATCGTACTCGCTTTCAATAGTCTTTCCACCTTCTCAGAAATGGATTTCCTCCAATTGGGAGCATGCCTTCACAACTTCTGCCTAATCGGCTTGTAAGCTAGATCCACATTAAGTTTATGGGTGATCACATTGAGATCGATTTCGAAGATATCTTCTGGCTTCCAAGTGAAGGATGTCTGGTTGGTCATCAAGACTTGCATGACAGCCTCCTCAACCTCTGCACTCGTGCTGGTGCCTATTTGAACACTATTACCTTTTGATAATGTCCTTACTTTGACCTCTTCCGTAGGATCCATTATCTGCTCCTCCGCCTACTCAAATAGCTCTAGCCCTAGCTCCATTATCATGGCCTCTTTTTGATGCTTGATCATGGTGATGTAGCCCTTTCTGGATGCCTTCTGATCACCCCTTAGAATGGTGACGCCCCTCCTGGTTGGGATCTTCATCACCACGTACCGGATGCTGGTGACAACTCCCGTTTAAAAGAGTAGAGGCCTGCCAAAATGGTATTATAGGAAAAAATCATATCAATAACTATAAAAGTTACCTTACAAGCATGGGCTAAGGCCTTTTGGCTAAGCGCGACGAACAGCTCAACAGATCCTACTACCGAAATGATAGCATTGCAGAGTTCGATCAATGGTGTGGCATTCGTTTTGAGCTTTCCGATCGGCAGCCCCATGGCTCTATAAGCTTGGAGAGTGAGCACATTCATAGCACTTCCATTGTCAAAAATATCCTCTTTACATCGAAGTTATTAATTTACGCCCTTATGACGAGAGCGTCCTTATAAGGGAACATTACGTCTCACATATCCTCACTATATATGGTGACTGGGGTTGGCCTCTCGGCTGTCTAAAAGATGTAAACACCTTTTTCCTTTTTTTCCTGAAGAGATCCTCTCCATAGGATGACCCACCATTATTCATGTTTATGACCTCGACGTACGATCGACAAGGATCCGCATTCTTTGATTTTCTTCGCTCGTCGTCATCGTTGGAGTAGGAATCATCCTTCTTAAAGTTCGACTATCTACAGGGACATGCCCCTCTGGTAGAACCTATAAATTTTTTGAGATACCTTTTTTGCAGGAGTCGTTCAATTTCTTCTTTGAATTGGTGACACTCGTCGGTTGTGTGACCAATATCTCTATAAAATTTGCAGTATTTATTATGATTTCGGGAGTTTTTGCTCTTCTTGTCCAGCTTCTTAAGCCAATTCACCTTTTGGTACTTTTTCTTGATCCACATTAACACCTGTACTGGGTTGGTATTGAGCAGAGTGAAGGTTCGAGTTTGCTGGCAACTACCTCGATCGGATCGAAATAGCTCAAACTCTTTTCTTTTCCCAGGTTTCTAAAAGTAGAGGCTCTTTTTTTGGGCTCCTTGCTATCCGTTCAGATACAGGAGTTCGGTTAAAGGAGCATCCATCTGGGTGCTGGAGACTGTCCATAACGTTGCTCCTTCTCCCTCGACTGGACCTCAAGGCGGCATCCAGCTAAATATGTTGTCTAACTCTTTCCATCAGATTGAAAAAGCTGACATATGGCCTGGTCGTGATCAACTCAAATAGTGGCCAATCAATAGTATCTCCGGCGAAGGCAGTGTTTGCCATTTCCATGCTTACGTTCCTCACTTTTGACATCATGGCTTGGAATCTGTCGATGTAGTCTCTAAAACTTTCATCGGTTCGTTGGTAAATATTACATAAATCGTTCACCGACTTTAGCGCTCGTGTCTGCACAATGAACTATGTGACAAATAGTTCTTTCAGTTGTCGAAAAAAGGTGATCGATTCCTAGGGAAGCTCGTGAAACCAGTTGAGGGCATTTCCTCCCAAAGTGGTGGGAAAAATCTTTCAGGCAATTCTGCCGTCGTAGGTATAAACCTACACTTTGGTTAGATATTCTGCAAGATGAGTAGCAGGGCTAATTTTACCTGTATACCTATCTATGACCACATCTTTTTACCTGGGAGGTAGCTCAGACTTCGTGATCTTCCTGCAAAATGGGAATGTTGGGTTTCTGCAGGTGTTTCCCTCGCACATGCCTTTTCTAGGCCCCGTCAAGCCAAACTACTTGAGTTTCTTCTTGAACCACTTGTCCTTTCTGCTCATGGCTATTGAGGCCAACTCGTCTCTCCGTCCCTTCGTACGGCTGCGATTCGGCATGCACATGAAGGATAGATCGTCTCCAATGGATGAGGTGGAGGATCTATTAGGGATATACGGAGAGTCTCTACTCGATGATATTATCCCCTTCCCTTTGTCGTACCTGCCTGGGGTTCTAACCCCCGTTCTTCTACTGTCGTTAGCTCATGGCTCGTTTATGGAGATTCCCTTGTTTCTTATTCTTTCGAAGTCTTCGGCCTTGAAGTCCATTTCATAGCCTCTTTCAAAAGTCATGGGCATTTTGCCCTTTTTCAATGTTTGGACGATGCTCTTAGTGAAATCACTAAAAATGGCGTGCATGTCCCTGATAGTAACAGGGATATCTTTCGGCTGCCGCATAACTACATCGTTGAAATCTGGGAGGAGGTTACCCCTAGTAGGTGATCTGAAAGATCTCTCTCTTCTCCCTAAGGATCTAGATCTGCCCTAACTGTTGCGATCATATTCTCCAAAAGCTGCGTGCTCATTGGATCTTGAACCTGCCATATCTCTCAACAAAAATACCAAAAGATAAAGCGTAAAATGTCTTTATCTAAGAAAGAGAACTGGCAGCTGGTTTGCCTGATCAGATGACTGATCCTACAAGAAGAAGTGTCCGGTCGGATCAGGCATTAGCACTCCAAGGCTTAAGTCAGTAGCTTTTTAGAGAGATAATATTTAGAGAGAGAGTCTCAGATGTTCAATATCTAGAGCCATAGTGCTTTTGGCTATTTATAGGAGATGGAGAGGGGGAATACTTGAGTACTTAGGGTGTGATAACTAGCAGTTGAAGTAGTTGAGCGACGATGTGACATGGAGCAGGTGGAAGGTATGAGCGCTAACTTGTGTCAATGGACTGATAGGATGTGTTGTCCTATCAATTCGATCGGATATTGTACCTTCCTATCCTGTCTTCCAGTTCATACGTTATCTTTTGTGCTAATGGACTTTGGGCCTTATCAAGAGTTATTGGGCCGATTGAATGGGTCTTAAAAAATATTTTTTCCATGATTATCAAGAATGATATTCACTGCATTTATAAATAAGTGTTTATCTTTCTAGTTTAATTTATTTATAAATAACTGTTTACTTTTCAAAAATATGGTTTATTTAAATATAATTTTTCAAATATGCCTTCTATATAATAAATATTAGTTGGATTTTTAAAACACAACCAATAATTAATTGTCTCTTTTAGGGTTAAATTAGTAAAAATATAGAATAATGAATGAGTTCCTTAATATTTGTGCAAAAATGAAAGTGAACACTTTTGTGTGAATGAAAAGAGTACAAAATTTTTTGAATTCATTAAATATATTTATAAAGAAAAGAAAATACATAATTTTTATTATATAGAAGAGAATCATTTTTGCAATTTTACATTGTAAAAGAGACTTCAATATAATCATTCAAAATTTAGCAATTTTTAGTAAATTTTCTTTTATCATTTTTGAGCCGACAATCAATGGAATTTGAAAAATTTTACAATACGAATTTTAATGGAATTGTGAAGGCGGTCTATATTGATGACGAATGACCTATAAATTTTGACCATAATGAATAGAAATTCTAGATATCCTGAGAAGAGCACTGCTCCAAGGAAGAACAATTTCAATATATCAAGCATTTTCCAATCAACATCATCAGGAATATGAATTTCTTTCTTTGATTCATCCTCCACCGACCTCAAATTCATCTTTGCCACTTACCCATATTTACAGACCCCCAACTTAATTCAATGTTTTCTCTCCCTAAAACTGTACAAGAAAATGGAATATACAAACAATACAAACAAGATCTATCAAGAGATTATGATCCAAAAGACTACGAATCTAATTAAAAATAAACAAACTTATTGGGGATGTATTATTATTATTATTATTATTATTGGAGGGCGAATGGATAGAAATGTCCTTCACATCTTCATTATGGTATTAAAATGCCACCATCATTTATTTTTGAGTAAAAATACCCCTTAAGCAATGAAAATTGGTACAAAAATATCTCTATTAGTAATTTTTGTCAATTCTAAATTAACAATATTATTATTGTGCTTAAATAGCATTGGTACATAGTAAAACATGTTACTTTTTAAATATTTTTCAAATTTTATCTATTAAAAATATTTTTAGTAATTTGAAAATATATAATACTAACTTTACATGTTTTTTCATGTATCTATATTATTTCAACACTACGTTGGTACTATTTTAACGTTGTTAATTTAGATTTGACAAAAGTTATTTATAGAAATATTTTTATTCCAAAATAAATGATACAAACGTTTCAGTACCATATATATATATATATATATATATATATATATATATATATATATATATATATATATATATATATATATATATATATATATATATATATATATTGTTTCTTAATCATCATGTGCAGGTTTTAGATGGAAGACAAAACCAAATAAATGTATATAACATTAATGACGACTATGTTGTTTCTTGATGGGCCTTGTTGGAGATCCAATTGCCACCACCGTCCGCGGCTAGAATCCATTGGCCAGAAAGTTTAGATACGAAACTGTATGAAAATTACGATGATTATATTTTTTATTTGATTAAAATTAAAATTTTAATATATATATATTAAAAGAATATATATATTAATAGAATGGTATAATAATATATGAAGTTGGTAAAAGAGAAGCAATTATCAAAGTAGCCGGCTAAAGAATCCATCATCTAAGCAGATTCGAAGGAACAAAGAGACAAATAAAATAAAAGGTTGTCAACGTGTGTTTTGGCATCAAGTGAAGCCTCGCTAAAGCTATCTGCCGTTGGAATTATCAACATCAACCAGAGAAAAGAAAAAATAATTAATAATAAAACTTCCCTGTCAACACGTTTGCTGCCCATAGATTCATTTTCATTTCATACTTAATAAAATCTTAATCTTTAATTACAAATATTCAAATTTCTTTCACCACAAGCTTTAATTTTATCTACACTATAATTCTCAGCAGACAAAAGAATAATAAAAAAAATTATCTACACAAACATGTAAGAAGTAAGCCTTCTGACTGGCCTCAAATAGACAAAATTCGTCCTCATAGCAGACATCTTATTAGATTCTTCAATTTTTGCATAAGGCACGCATCGGATGGACGATTCCAATCCGACTGTTAAGATATACACGTACCATACCCACACACTACATTACCCCCTTTTTTTTTTTAACGGCCACCCTAAATCTTTAAATACCAATTTATCTATTTATTTAATAGGTGCATTAAATATTTCCAAAGGTAAAAACTATTTAATATGCATAGCCTCTATTGAATGTTTACTTCAATACACTTAAAAGAGTTCAAAGACCCGTAAAGAAAATGGTAATATAAAATAAAATAAAATACTTTGACACATTAGTAAATGATAGTTGTTATGATTAAAAAATAAAAATTTTAATATAACTTTTTCAATATATCCACCCTAGTTAAGTATTATTATTATTATTATTATTTTGCAAGATACCAAGTATTATTAAAATAATAAAAATCATGAGACAAAATTAAATAGAAAAATAATAGACAACTTACATGTTAACTATTTTTTTTTTTAAAGAAAATACCTATTTTGAAATTGAAATGAAAAGATGGAATAGCTTTAATCCAGAATGCAAAAATAACTTCCCAGACAATTTCTCTAGTCCCCACTCCAAGCCTGCAACTTTGCAAAAATACATAAGATAAAAGCAGCATCCTATTATCCAAACCTTGGGCCTAACCTCCTCACTTCTCTGTGCTGATACCAGATGATAAATAAATCAATAATATCACAAAGTAGCCTCAACAATGTATATATTCCATTATCTAGCAAGAAATGTCAAGTAATGCAACGATCTTACACAATTTTTCTGAGTTACACATGAATGTTACACACACTGTGACCTGCACGACATTTACAGCAATCACTGAGATACTGCATCCCTCAAAAGCTTCTCCCCCCTTTACCGAAAACAATCCATGATGACAAACTTTTTTGTCCCCGACCAAATTAAGAGCAGGGAGTCAAGGATGAAGAACCTTGTGATTCCAATCCATATTGCATTCTGAGGAGAGTATGAAAAGTATTTGTATTGTTATTTACACTCAAATTGGCCTCGTTCTCGGTGATGAGTCCGGTGTTTGGCCTTTCAATAAAGAGGGCTCCAAGCTACAATCAATAGCAAATATCGTGTTTGGTCTCGACGAATATAATGGGTAATCACTTATGTTGTAACCATTTTGTCCTAACAAAGAAAATGTCGGGTGAGGAGGAGAAAGGAAACAACTTTTATGTGCCGGTCCATAATTTCTTAACGGGCTAGAACAAGGGGATACAGGTAAAGATGTGATCGTTCTTACATCATCCCTGCACGAAACAACACTTAATTAAGAATTGCATATGATCAGGAATCTCCAACAGCAGTATGAATGATGAGGTAAAATTTTACCTACTGCTCTTCAATCCTCTCTTATTGGTGACCACTCGCTTCATTGCATAATCTCCATCAGGCAATGGAAGGCTTGATTTGTTGGACTGGAGATCTAATGCAGGCTGCTTGAACAATAAAGAATTACCAATTAGCGATTGGCCAACTAAAGGTTGACAAATTCATTCGAAGATGTATTCAGTGATAATAGTATACGCAGATGCACTAGAATATGCACATAAAAAGGTTATACGTAAATAATATAAATTTACAAAATAACTTCTACAGCTTTTAAATGTATGATTGTATAAAGGCATAAGTGAGAAATAAGGTCTAGCATAGCAAAGGATCTTTCCATGGAACTATAGCGTAATGCCTATAATTTGAAATATACGATACTGAAATAAGTTGAGAAACATACCGGTGTACGACTTCCATCAAAAGTGTATGGGAAGGCATCCCGAGTAATGTTAATGTTAGCAGCTCTTGTTGTTTTTTGGTCCCGAATGAAGGGGTGGTCCAACAATTGTGAAGCTGTGGGGCGGGCTGATGGATCCCTCTGCATGCAAAGTTTTATAAAACTTTTTGCATCACTGGATAGGTGATTGGGTATGTCCGGCATGTCTTTGCTGTTTCCAATTTTAAATATTGCAGCCACCTGTTAAATTCACATGAAAAAATTGACTTTCTTCCCGCAAAAAATTTTAAAGCTGACAATGAGGAAGGTGTTTTGAATTTGGAAGCTTTCAGAAGCTCACCCCTTCATACTGGCTCCATGGTGGTTTTGATGTTGACATTTCAAGAATTGTACATCCCAGGCTCCATATATCCACTGCAAGACTGTAGCCGTTTGTGTTCATTACGACCTGACATCAGAGGATTCAGAAGCAAAAAGAAATAAAAGAATGAGAAAAATAAACCCTGATGGGCGCTGAGAAACTGTAACTAAAAAGCCAGAACAGGTATAATAACTTTATTTTTTCAAAATAATAATAATAAATAAATAAGTGCTGTAATGGAAATATAATTTCTAATGAAAGGCCTTGAACCACAAATTGTCACCACAATGCCGGTATGGATATAAATACATATCAACTTTTTGATGAGAGGTTCCAGCTAAATGCACTTGATTATAAATTATTTGTGTTTTGGCACTGACTGCAAGAAATTAAAGTTCAAGCAGTCAAATAGAATTGGGCATATGTAATTATGTATGAACACACATATGGGCACCACCACAGTTTTAGGCAGGGAAGAGAAGGAAGAGAAGTGAAAGCATATCTGTTGGCTTAATTGAGGTGGTAAAAAAGAATACCTCAGGTGCCATCCAGTAAGGACTCCCCTTGAACGAAAGCATTGACGAACAAGCTGTTATCTGATTTGCAAATAAACCAAAGTAGAATGGCAGTAAGAGAAGAAGAATATAAATTACATTCTTCTCATGCAAGAGCAAAGCGAAGTATCATGCAAGGACAATAAATTTGATTCAATTTTTGCAAGATTAAGGAATCAAACTCTGCAGATTGAAACGCAACATACATGCTTAGCCATGCCAAAGTCAACCAACTTGATTTCACCATTAGGATCCACTAATATGTTAGCTCCTTTGATGTCTCTGTCAAGAAAAAAAATTCCACAAGATAATTATCTAATTTAAGGAAACATAAACTGAATAGTCATAATTAGAATCAAAATCTAAATACCTGTGCACAGTATTTCTTCCATGTAAATAGGCAAGCCCAGAAAGTATCTGCCTGGTATAATTTTGAATAACTGGTTCCTCAAAGGCACCATATTCTTGCAGTAATTTGTGAATTGAACCACCAGACACATACTCTAAGTAAACTGAAAGAGTTTCTTCACTCTGATGAAACAAAAAACTATAGTGTTAACAAAGCAGTGTCAAACATCGAAAATAACCATTTGAATTGATCAACCTTAACATTGCTGAAAAGAAGGTTTCAATAATCCCTCTCAGTCCAATTAGAACATAGAAGAGTAAAGAAATTGTACCAGGTCACTTCCATAATAGCGGACAATGTTTGAATGTTGAAGCTGACTAAGCAAATTAATTTCCTGTTGACAAGGAAAAAGCAGGCCAAGTCAACCATTAAGTCCATAACATCCAATGGGCACATGGAAATCGACTACTTATTGAGGCTTGTCAATGCACTCAATTTGATATTGTAAAACAAATTACCTGGTTCAATTGCTTAAGACATTCTTTTGATGTCTGATCATCAGAAACAACGCGGACTTCTTTTATTGCACACATCTGTCCACTCTCACTGTTTAAGTTGCAGTACACCATTCAGAAGGGTGCAAGATATAACACATTGCAGCAACAAATAAATAACCTCATACTCATTTATCTGCACTCTTGCCATTTCATTTTAGACAGTTGCTAAAACAATTAATACAAGCTAGATACATAAGATAACATATCTGCCTGCTATATCATCATTACCACAACAACAAAGAATCCATGGTCACCCTCTAATATAGAGAAGACAAAAACTGCATGTGCCATTAGCATCACGTTGCAGTTAAATGAAATTTATTGAGGCTTAAACATTAGAATAATTAGGCCAATTGCTACAAGAATGATCAGGCATTACCTATTAAATCCAAGATAGACATGCCCAAAAGTTCCCCTTCCCAAGAGCTTTCCTTTCTTCCATTTTGACATAGAAGCAGATGAGTTTTCAGTCATTACAGGAGTTCTTGTGCCTGGCAAGGAAGAAGGGCTGCTAGGAGAACCTGGTGGAAGAGGCAATGGATGACATTGGTTCTTGCCATCGTCCAGCCTTCCTGTTGGAGACTCCAGGCTCATAACTCCCAACAATGGATGAAGAGGTGATGCTGACCTGCTAGCGCCTTTCGAGGCAGGACCAGGGCTTCTGGAACCAGGACCTGGACTTCTTGAACCAGGACCTGGGCTTCTTGATCCAGGTCGAGGGCTTCTTGACCCTATATTGAACCTTGTATCACCATTTCCTCTGTGATCAACAGATGACCTTGATTTCAATTAGCAGTTTTACTTGATAATCAAACTGAAATTACTATTTCAATGCTTAGTCAGGTACCAATTAGAATCTAAATTACCAAGTTTTAAATTGCTATAGCACTTGCATTCAATCAGAAAAATATATAGCTCCTGTGTTTGTCGTAATGAATTGGTTATATAAACATAAATTTCCATTTCAAAAGTAGAACTTCATAGATATACCCCAATTGGCATTTAAAAGAAATGATAGAATAAAATAGAACAGGACTTAATGTTTGAGACCAAGACAACGTCCAATAAAATGAAGGAAGAAACCTCAAGGAAGAAAAACTGAGTGCAGAGCTATCAAAATCTGGCAGGAACAGAATTAGAGAGGCACACAGAGACATAATTAAAGACATAAGACATCCCAGAAATCCAACTCTGACACAAAAAAAAAAAATTCTAGATATCTTGGAAAAACAACTTGCTTCCCCTCTAAAATCCCATCACAATACCAACCATTAATTCAATGTCTTTTAAATAAAAATAGAAAATCAGAATCCCACCCAAAATCAATCCCACAGCATCCATAGGAAGACTAGATTATCTACAAAAACCAACCTGTAACCACCAAATAGACTACTGTGATGATCATTTCCAATCGGATGATCTTCACCAGATGAACAAGATGAGCTAACACTGGAAATAGAACCAGAAGCCGAACCAGATCCCAACCCGACTCCAACAATCCCATGATCACTAGCGGCCCCAGAAGGCGTAGGAAGTGGAAGCCTTCTCTTTTCGGCCGAATCCGAATCAAAACCCGAAAACCCAGATGAGCCACCGGCAAAATCCTTGCTCACACGTGGAGAATTCCGAGAAAAAACAACCTCGTCAAAACTCTTAGGCTTGTCTTTCTCTTTACTGCTAGTCTTCTTTTTATTAACATCATTTTTTGCCCCAAATGAGTTATCTTCTTTATGCTTGGACGATTTTTTCCCCCACCAAGCAGGCATCTCTTTTTAAGTTAATAATAACTGAAGAGCAAAGAGGGGAAAAAGAAGAAAAAAAAAAGAAAAAAGAAAAGAACCGCTAATCTTCTCTCCAAGGAGGAGAGAAAGGCAGGAAAAGAAAGAGAGAAGGTTTTTGGAGGAAAAAAAAAACGGTTTATGTTTTGTCAATTTTATTTCAGTAGTGGATGTGTGTAGAGGGAAGACTCGAAGAAGAAAAGTTAGGAGTGGTGCACACTGCAGAGATGGGTAGGAAAAACCGAAGAAGAAAAAAAGAAGACTTTTTTTTTTTGTTGATTTTTTTAATGTTGAAAAAAAAAATAGTAATAATAAGCGAAGGGAAGGGAAGTGTGTAGGACCCACAGTCTACAGTGAAGAACAGCTAAGGAAGGAAGACGGCAGGCGGTGGTTGGATAAAGAGGAGAGCGATGATTTGGCAACTTCATTTTCATTTTATTAAATAAAAAATAATAATAATAATTTGTTAGATAAGAAAAAGAAAGGGGGAAAAAATTTGGTGTGGTAGTTTACGTGTAAGTCCATTATTTATTTAATTAAATATATGTGCATGCCGCTCGTTGTAAAAAGATGGAGAATCTCCTTGGATTATTGTGCTTTTATATTAATCAATTTTTGGGAAAATAAATTGTAAATAAAAAGATACAGGCTTCTTCCAGTAGAATCCGATGGGTTGGTAATCTCACCTCGTGCATTCGGTATCTATGATTTTTTTTATTTTTCTTTCTTCATATTTTGGAAATACGACGGATGGAGTGGTCATTTAATTTGTGAAAATATTATAATATGCAATGATTCAAAATTGTATACATTACAGTATAATCATACATCAAATTACGTTTTAAAAGATGGATTTCGATATTTATCAAGAGAAAATAAATAAATAAAAAGGACGTAGGCTTCTTCTAGTAGAAGCGTAAAGGTTGGTAATCTCACCCCGTGTATTTGGTACTCATGATTCATTATTATTATTATTATTATTTTCTTCATTTGAGGTAAAATAGATGGAGTAGTCATTTGGAGCGCAAAAATATTATAATGTGCAATGTTATAAAATTGCTGACATCACATTATATTTACACATCAGATCGCATGTGGAAAGGTAGATTTCAAATATGGTGATTTGGAGAGATTCTTTATTTGTTCTATTATTAAATATTTATTCAGTTGTTTATATTATCTTATAATGAATGATTTAGGGTTTTTCATAAGTTATTTTGGGCATAAGAAATAGTTGGCAATGCCTTGTAAATGCTAGATATGACCATTCAAAAATTTAGTTCGGGCTGATTTTTTTAATGTTTAATTAATTACATCACAATTGTTTCCTAAAAATATTTGCTTTATGTTTAAGTAATTGTATATTTTAATTAGTTTGAACTTTCTTTTAGTGATTGCCGTTCTCCGATCCTTACTGCCCAACCTAAGAGCAGATAGCTAATGCCTTCAACTTATTTAACAGGATTTTATGGTTGGTCCGCAATCCCTGGATGCTGAAGGTATCCTTGGGGTGATCACGTAGTTCCTACGGGGTGCAGACGATGGGATTGGTCCATGAAACTCATATAATGTGCTCCTTGATACCTGATAATGAAAAAGTCTTCCGCATAAGAGAAATGTTTTTTTTTCTAGTTCAAAATAATTTAGGTTAAAAAATAATAAAACAAGTTTTTAAAGTACCTTTTGTACTTTATAGGGGGCTTGTAATTTTCTATGGGTTTAAATCAAGTTTGGAGAAATTTTGGATCTCATTTGGACCAAAAAAAAAAGGAATTTTGAAATGCCATCTCATATAATTAATTGGAAGAGTACTTAAATAACTTTGATAAATTATTTAAGAACTCAATTACCATGTTGTCTAAAAAAGCATCTAATTAGATATATTTATGATTCTAATAGGCTTTAAAAGAGAAACTAAAGATATGTAGACTAATTTAACATTGAATAATTAGTTTACAATATGTTACAAGTATATAAAGAAATGTAAATACTTTAATGTAAAAATAATTATGAATTTAAAGGAACTTGTATATATATATATATATATATATATATATATATATATATATATATATATATATATATATATATATATATATATATAGTACATGTACAATCATAATGAATATTACTTTTTGAAAATAATATTGTTATGATTGTATGCTTATACTCTTATGTTATTATGAGATAACATAAAGTTATAGTGCTATGTGCTTACATGTATTTGCATATTCACGTGTGTATTTAAGATTGTATATCTATATGTCTATATATGTATGTATATATACATGTATCTATATGTGTGTATAGATATGAACAAAAAATGTACACATAAGGATTAAGTGATAACCTTGGGAAAAAGGTATGCGTATAATTGAATTATCATTATTGAATATAATAATTTGATCATATATGTTCAACACACCAATTTAAGCGTGATAAATAATGATGTGTTGTAAATATAAGATGTATAATATTGTTATACAATGGATGGTATATATATTTTTATGAAATAATAATAATGTATACACATGTTGTTTCCATATAATTAAAGTGGTGAAAATATCACACGAAAAGGGATAGTAAAGCATGTATGCATGCATATGATTATCATAATACATATGTGAAATGGTTACATGATTTATAGGGATTACAAGTACAAAATAATAATACTTAATTATGCCCAAGATAACATGTTTATAGAAAATTTATATGTGTAGATATTTATGACACCATGCTCATGTATATATACATGAATATATGTGTATGAACATTAATATATATATGATGAGAGAAGAGCAAAGTAAAGAATAGCAATACCTAATAGTACATATGATCACATGTTTATAGAAAGTTACACATAAGCATGTATATGATTACCTTGTACATAGTTATATAAGAGTATACATGTGTATACATATATATGATTGATAGAGTAAAGATAAAATAAAGAGATTATGTTGCTTGCATTAAATCTAGGATGTGGATAAATAAGCATGCCTATAAGGGTACCTTGCAGTTGCTTCTAAACAATTTTGACATGTTTAGGTCCACTTGAAATTAAAAGTTAGAGTGACCTTGTTTGGGTTTAAAGTTAGAGTTGATTTAAACAACCCCGTTTGGGTTGTAGCCGGCCCCGCTTAGGTCCGCTTGACCAGTTTATGTTATTTGATTGATCCTGTTTGGGTTCATGTTATTTGTGTGACCCCGTTTGGGTCCACCGATTTATCATACAGTCTTATCCCTACAAGGTATCAATGTTTAATACCTCTGGGTATCTTATTTGTACCTTCGGGTGCCTCCGTTAAAATTAATAGTTTTGTACATTCGGATGCTATCGTATAACCCGTTATCCACCTTTTTAGAACTTAAGCAGGCTAAATTAAAGTATAAATGCTTTACAGTCAAATTCAATATAGTGGTTAATTGTACTATTTGGAATAATAAAATGAACTATGATTTTATGTATAGATTATGCGTATAAATTATAAAAGCATTTTAGGCAATATTGATAGTAAGTATGCTAAATTAAATGTTAGTGTATTTCATTATTGCTAATATCCAAATTACATGCTATTTGGTTATATAATGAAATTGTATTATATTAATGCTTGAATTAAATTGATGATATATATATATATATATATATATATATATATATATATATATATATATATATATATATATATATATATATATATGTCCTTTGTGATCATAAGCCTTGTTCTATATGTATGCCAATGCATGATATATGAAAGAACTTTTATTAGGTTAAAGAGTATTATAATATCTAATGGGCAAAAATTTTATAATTGCATAAGCATATTTCATATTAAAGATTATAAGAGTTAGACAGTAATAACAATTGTTTTTGAAATATTTTTCATATGATTATATTTAGGTGTTCACATGTTTTGTATGTATACATTTAATAAATGTGTGTTTTTGTTATTTGCAGTGCGATGTATACAAATCTAAGACCCATAACCTTGGTATATAAGAATAGGCTGGCATTGATTGATAATTGTTATGCTTAATTGTTAGGCTTGTTTTTGTAACTTATGTAATATAAAGTAAGATTGTAGTAATATAAAGATCTCATGGTATTTTGAAGTGTGGATTTGCTATTTAATTCTAATGTGTATATATCAAAGACATGCTAAATAGATGAAAAGATAATTATGCTTTTATGGTTTAGTATCAATTCAGAAACTAGTCACGTGATAATTAGTTGAATTTAAAGCCATAGAACATTAGAGCTTACATGGTTATATATGTTGATTAAAGCATCAATGTAATTTTTATCGTTAAACTTTATGATTTCTGTAATATGATTTAACTGCTGCATTTTTGTTCATTTCTTGAAACAAAGCTTTGTTATGATTGAGACATGATATGTGCATTGTTGACGATCACTGTGTATGGTCTTTTATCATGATTTTAGTTCCCCACTAAACTTTATAGCTTAGCATGGGTGTTTCATCCGTGTAGGTTGCAAGGCTAGGACTTTCTCACAGGATTGATATCTATAGCAGGTTGGCCAACACAAGTCTTTGAAGATTATAAAGTATATACTCTTCTTTTTTTGTTTTTTTTTTGTATTTCGAGGGTTTTATATTGTGTTGGAAATCTGGTAAAAGTACAACTGTTTTGTAAGATGTTAATCAGGTATTATATTTTGTAAAGAGACTCTAATGTATATTGTAAAGTTTTAATAGTTTAGCACTCTTTATGGATTAAGTATGAATATCAATTCTCTATATAGATGATATATGTTTATGTTGCACAGTAAAATATGTGTAATGAGATGGATAAAGTGATATGTATAGATTATAAGATAAGGGTGCTCCATTTTGCATTTTTGTATTTGAAAACACAATGTGAAATTAGGGAAAGGCTTTCTATGGGTGTGGCTATTTGTCCATAGCCGTGGAAATGCTCTAACATTTCCTGCAAAAATGCTCCAATATGCCCTAAATCCTAAGTTCACTTTCTATACATAGAGAGAGAAAACCAATTTTAAATGATCCACAATTTTCACGGGTTAGTTTTGATCATTGAACTTATGGCCAAATTACACAAAAATAATAAAAGAATTTTTTTTCATAAAATCATTGAACTTTGTAAATTTCTACAATAAAATCACTTTGATCAATTTTCGGCGAGGTATAGACTGAAAAGTCCATGTCAACATAACACTTTTTATGTTTGCCACATGAGCATGACATGTAGATAAAGGTTAATTTCACTCATGGTCATTCAACTTATGCTAAAATTATACAAAAAAAATAATAATAATAAATTATTTCAAAAAAGTCACTGAACTTTAAACTTTTATACACAAAAATAACTATGATTGATTTCTGGTAATGACGCTTGCCGAAAAATCCAACTACGGCATGTCAGAAATCTATGCACATGTGGACATACTGTTAGATCCATATCATATACTGACATGTCATTTTTTGACATGTGTACACTTCAGTATCCAATAATATTTTGACACGTGTCAAAATTAACATCTTAGCAATGATGTGGATTTGACAGTGTATCCATGTGTGCACATATTGCAGAAATGACATGCTAATTGCATTTTTCTGCAAGTGTCATCATCGAAAATCGGTTATAATTATTTTTATATATAAAAATTTTAAGTTCAATGACTTTTTTGAAAAAAAAATTCTTTTATTATTTTTGCGTAATTTAGTATAAGTTGAGTGATCATAAGTAAAATTAACTCATGCCACGTTAGCATGCCACGTGGGCATGATATGTTGACTGGACATGCCAGTTGGATTTTCTGGCATGTCCATTGCTGAAAACCAGTCAAAGTGATTTTATTGTATAAATTTGTAAAATTTAGTGATTTTTATTAAAAAAAAGTTTTATTACTTTTGCATAATTGGTTACAAGTTTAGTGACTATTGGTTCCCAATTTTCACAAGCAGTACTTTCATCACCAAAAATACTCTTTTCTTTTTCCAAAAAATTCTATTTTTCTAAATTAATTTTGTTAAAGCGGGATTAGCTTTGCTTGGATCTTTGCAATCTAAAAAGCTAAAATTCTAAAGATGTTATTACCGAATTCTTTTAAATTTTTTCCATCCTTTATTCATTCATACATCTTTTAATTAATTATATACTTTTTATTTATTTAATATATTTTTCATCTTTTTCTTTTTCTTTTCTTTTTTCATTTTTGTGTGATTCCAACGATCAATGTAATGCCGTGAATGATCGAAACCACATTTTTCATGATTTATTCCATTTTTTCTAATAATCCTAATGGATCTCGGTGATCGAATTTAATTCGTAAGGATCAACTATTTGATCCATTTAAATATTGTGTTAAGCACATGAAGGATTATTTTTATTTTTAGTAATTATTTATTTATTTATGCTTTATTTATACTTTATTTATTATTTAAATTTCAATATTTTTATTTATTTATTTATCTCTATTTATTATTTATTGCTTTTTAATATTGTGTATAATCTCCATGTATTCCAAGGATCGAATTTAATCCGGATGAATACATTATCTGATCCATTAAAATTAGTGTTAGTACGTGAGTGATTTTCTTTAGTTTCAATATTTGTTTATTTTACTTTTATTTAATTTATGCAATTTACTTTATTACACTTTTCAAATTTTCACACTTTATTTTCATCATTTATTTATTGTCTTCTTTAATTTTCATCTTTATTTTATAGCAATTTTAATACCACATTTAATTTTATTATGTTTATATATTTATATATGGTAAGGAGTAGATTGTAAATATTTCAACTAGGAAAGTTTTGATATTTAAATTTAGCATATGGATGCTTGTTTGAAAAACGAGTATATTGGAGACCAACCATAAGATCTTCACATGCATACATAATTTATATCAGTGAAAGTATTTCATCATATCAATTTATGCAAGTGTCATTGGACTAGAGATCACCAAAGTATCTTAAGTGCAGAGTGTTATACTTTGATTTCATTACTTGTTGTTCATCATTAGGTCTGCTTGGGGATTGGGTATAACACAAATCAATTGTATATAATTGAGTGATCAATAAAAGATTCACCACTCCAGATTATTTAAAAGGGATTATCTAACTTTCTTGTATCACTTCTTTATCTAGGAGTCTCTAACAAGAGCATAATACATTTATGAATGAGATTCATAAAAAGAAATTATTGGAATAAAGATTTAAAGATACATAAATTTAGTGTTTGATATAAAGTAATTGATTAAGCTAAAGTTACACATAATCTGAACTCTAACTCGAATGGAAAAAAAATTGTTGAACGAGGTTAATTATATAGTAACTGACTAAAAAAGGGTATAATGGTCAAACCATTGACCTTTTGACATTTAGGCAATCTCGATGCTTGTCTAGAAGCCTATTATAATTTGTATATAATGTAGTTGTTCATTGAGAAAGAATACTAAAATGAAGAGTTTAAATTACAATAAAACACTTACAAATAATAGGAATTCATGATGTACTATCAATATGTTCAGAAGCTCAATAGATCACACACATATAGGAATTAAATCCAAATATAAATAAAGTTTGGCCATAATTATATAGGATATAATTAAGGCTCAAAAGAGGAAGGAAGGATATTAGACCAAATAAGCCATATGCAAGGAGACTAAGGTGGAGCTCCATGTATATAGGCTTAAATTATATAATTGGGCTTAAGTGAATGATGAAAGCCCATTAAATGGGAAGCCTCATTTAGCTCAAGCCAATTCCTAGTTAGACTAAAATTAATATAACACTCTCTTAGTAGGAGTATGATTGGGGTTTTGATTGAGCCTATAAATACCCCATCAAATCCCATAGAAATTAAGCTTTTTACAAGCTAAATAGATGCTGCATAATTTCCTCTTTACAACTCAAACTTTCTTAATAGACTCTAAAAGTTTTGGGTACTTTAGTCTTAAAAAGGTTTTAGATTTTATCTTAGTGTTGATTATTATTGGAGGTGGTCTTGAGAGGATCACTGTGGTTTACCATGACCAAATAAGGTGAAATTAACTGTTTAACAAACCTCTATAGTATGTAATTTAAAAATTTTTTTAATTTACATGACTCCTTCGATGGTCCTTTTACTGATTGGATTTTATGGCTATTTATTTATTATTGCATGAGGTTGTAGTTTCCAACTATATTATGTAGTTAAAACTATTTTTACACATGTCAAATGTAAGTTAAAATACTTCTATGAATTAATATGGTGCTTTCCTAATCAAAATTAGTTTTAATTTTTTTAATAAAATTCATAATAAAAATGATTTAAAAAGGGACAATGTCCTAAAACCCAAAAAATTGCAAGCAATAATGAAAGTCTCAACCAATCATTGGGCTCAATTTGATGAATGAAATACCATGCTTAATTAACAGAGATAACATGTATATATTTATATAACTTGTACAATTTCTTATATATAATATGTATTTACTGATATCTAAAGTAAATATGTAGATTTGTATATTTAGTTATGTGAGAAGGGGGATAATGTTAACAACTCAAATTGTTAAAATGTTTAAGGTTAATTATAATGGCATAATAAGAGTGGGATTTTGAAAGATCTCTAATATTGATCCTCAAAGTTTTTCACAATTACTTTAGGTGGCTTTCATAAATTTAAAAAACACTTTATGGTGCCCCATAGCTAATCTATCTAGCTTATTAGGAATAAAATAAGATTTTATAAGATGCCTTCTTTTGAGGATAGGCTAATTGGGTCAAGTCCTCAATTATTCCAATAGAAGATAGACTAAATAATGTGGCAAAAGCGAATATTGGTAACTTCATTGGGGACCTATAAGACCTCACTTCAAAAGTGCCCTAATAATTAAACTTAACCAAAATATTTGAGTTATAATCATTATCTATTTTCAAAAACTGCATTTGCATACTTAGCTTTAGGATAAGTTAGGCCTTCATTTACCTCGATAGCATTTTGAAGCACAAATCTATCTTCACTCAAATGGGGGCATGTTAGAGATGATAACCACTAGTCCAAACCTTATACTATCAGGTATATAAAATGGTGAACCAATTGGTCATTATTCTTATAATGTGATATACTTGTTATAGAGGGGTCATGCTGGGATAGCCATAAACTTTTGAGACTATACCATAGCTTATGTAATATATATAGATATTTTCCTTAGGTTATGTATTCTTAACAAAATGCATTATATGGTACTTGGGCCTTCATTTATTTAGTAAGCCAAACATGTTAAGATACTAAACCAAAGTTTATTTGGCCTTTTTATAACTGGGATGGACTTGATTATGTATCCTAGCTTGATTGGACTTACCTAAATATATACGGGCTAACCTTTTAAATGTGTTTTATATATAAGCATTATAGTGACAACTTTTACACTATGTATCAAATAAATCCATTGGGTTCCTTGTTGACATATGGACAAGCCTACCTAGGATAGAAAAGACTATACTATGTGTGTGGGAGAAACAAGGTTAGAATGATACCTATTTTTATTTTTCTATGATGCACACATATGCTATTCTTGAATCATACATACATCATATACTTATTATACCATCTGTCATAAACATCATGTATTTATGCTATCATCATGCCTTTATACATCATGTGAATATTGCTTTATTTGCACTTGTCATGTTCTATAAATTATGCATCTATACATACTTATCATGTTCTGTATTATGTATTGTGTAAGTCATTTTACATCATGCACCATGCATCATAAATATATGTGATGGTATAATATGTTATGTGTGCACTTTTCCTGCATCATACATTTATACATTCCTACCATTGTGTCATGTCATGTATTATGTATGCTTTTATATCATACACCTTAACATAGATATATGCCATGATTGTCGTAAGGCCCTAAGATATACCCTGAGAGGAATAGAGCAAGTGAGTGTACAAGTTTTATTGAAAAAGAGCAATAGTTATGTTATGGGGATATGATCGATATTTTTGTAATTGTTGAAGCATATAAGTGATTAAGTAATTATTGATTTATACATAAAAGGAATGATTAAATTGAAAGAGAAAATGATGATTTAAAGTGATTGGTAAATAAAAACTACAAGAGGATTGAATGTGAGTTAGCCAAGGATTAAAAAGTTACACCAATGAGAAAGTGACACCAAACATATTTTAGAGTATTTGCTTCATTAATTGAAGTAGATTCTTTTCTACTTTTGAAAAGGGGATGGTCGGCCTTTTTGGTGAGGAAAATTTCAGATTTAACTTATTATCTTCTTCCTCTCCAAAGCCTCTAAAATTATACATTTATTGGGAGTGATAAGTTTAAAGAAAGAGAGAGAGAGAGATTGGATTCCTATAGCATAGGGGTTAAGGTGAGTAAAATTAGTGTATTGAGTAGTTCTTCTTCTTTCATTGGTAAGAAAATTAAAGTATAAGTTTATATTTTCTTTATGAAGGATTGAATGATATTTTGTGTTGATAGCTAGTGAAGAGAAGAAAGTAAAGACAAAGGAAAAGGGAAGGTGTAGTGAAGAAGAGGAAAGAGCAAACTTCAAGAGGTATAAGAATTTTTGTAAATATATATGTCATTACAAGAAAATTGCAATTTAGCAACGAAAAATAACAATAGAAAATAGCAATGAAAATTTTGGTTGCTAATTCAGCGATTGCTATTTTTAGCAACGGAAATATAATTTCATTGCTATAGTTAGCAACGGAAAATAAATTCCGTTGCTAAATCCAACCAAGGCAAGTTTCGATGAATTGGTCAATTTTAGCAACAGAAAATTTATTCAGTTGCTAATTTTAGCAACAAAAAATATAATTCTATTGCTAATTTTAGCAACAAAAAATAGAATTATGTTGCTAATTTTAGCAACAAAATTGTAATTTTCGTTACTATTTTTAGCACGGATAAAAAAATTGACGACGATGCCATCCATCGTCATTTCATCACAAAGAATTATTACAATTTTTTAATTATAATACATTGGCAGCCACATCAAATGCAAGTATCCAGTCATCACCTGATGGTCCATTTGTCTTGGGGCTGCTTTCTGCAATTAGATAATTACAAGAATTAGCAAACATAATAATCAAAATACTGCCATACATAAGAACAAATAGTCTAACAAAATTCTACTAAACTATGCATTGATTATCCATGATACCCTATAACATGACCTAATATCCCAGTGGATATCAAATACCTTTTACCAAATTTATGCAGCTTTGGTGGCTCATGTTCTAAATTAGGTACTAAAAACTCATACACTAAAGTTCTTGAAATTCAAAGATATGTTGAGTAATGCAATCAGCATCGTCATAACATTAATGGAAATAATTGGAGAACTCGTGGCCAGAAAATATAATTGAATTGCAAAACTTACTGAAAAGATAGAACCATCTTTCCTAGAACTTAAGCTTGATAGCTTCAGGTATGACCCTATATTTTTCAAATTCTTACCTGCTCCACTATCATTAGACCAACTGGAAGCAACAGATAACCGGTTGTCATGAATGCTAAGTTGGCGAGTTAATTTGGAGAGGATAGAGGACTATTTCTGGTAGCGCTCTCTCCTACGCTTAACATTTTGGTCCTCTTAAAGCATTTTTTCAATCCTTGATGTGCTTTGAGCACTGGCCATAAACACAACAGGTTCAGAAATTTGATTCTTGAGTTGACTATATTTAATACAACCATGTGAACCATCACATTAGATAACAACAAAATTCACATGAAAAAGCTAATAAGACATGTAAAATGGAAGGGATAAAAAAAATGAAGTAACAGATTTTATCAAAGGCAATAAAGAATAATGCATTGGACCTGACAGAGCTGTACAACTGATTTAGCATATCCTCCCTAACCTTTTTAACTTGGCAAAGAATGACTGCTTATTTAACCAAGTATGTAATGCCAAATGTATTCATAAGCAGCAAACGATAAGGATAAGAAATACTGAATGGTAGTAGCACACTTACTTTGGGAACATTACTAGCCAAACTATTCAAGACAGCTTTAACATAACCATACACTTCTTGAGACATCCATCTGAGCTCTGCAGGCCTTCGAGCCATCATATCCTGCACAAACTAATTTATTTTGAGAAATTAGGCTATCATAACAATCTTTAATACATACACATCTTCATGCAAAAATATTAGCAGGTGCATAACTTCTAAATGTCTAAATTCTTTCACTTTCTTTCCCATGCTTTTCTTATCCATAAAGGTAATCCAAGAGTATGAAAAAAAATGTTTATGCCAAAAATGGTGGTGGGTCACTTGGGTAGTCTACTATCTATAAATGGAAAAGGGATTCAAATCTAATTAATTATAAAAATATCTATTATGCAAAGGGAACCATCCTCCTTAGCAACCTTGCAATCTTGCAATTCCCTATAAGTGGTAAACATCATCAAGATAATTTCCTATGTACACATTTTCTGTTATGTCTTTCATTGTTACAGGCTGCATTTCATTACAAATTACAGTTACACCAAGGCTTATGGCGAACTATTGAAGCTATACAGAGAGTACCAAGTGAAGTAAAAATTTATAATAATAATAATAATAATAATAATAATAATAATAATAATAATAATAATAATAACAACAACAACAACAACAACTAAGAATAAAAAAGGATTAATGATTTCTATTCACAAGATTTTCAAAGAAGGTAGAAATAAACAAGCGGACTGAATCATGAATACAACAGGTCAACAAGTTTCTATACATACCTATCGGCTTCCTCTAGCTGAAATAAGACTAAATAAAAATCAAATCTTGAAATTACGAAAACAAAAACTAGTAATTTTGTACAACCACCACAAGTATAAAATGAATAAGTAAATAAAGGTTGCTTTCCATACAGCCATAGTTCATAACTAAAATTAAAATATAAGCTTTGAAATATGAAAATATAGATGTTTAACAATGGTTTTTTTGCTCAATTTTTTTCTTAAAAAAGACATATCTTTTAATAAGAAAGGCAACAAAATCTATCTACCCAGAAAAAAGTATGCCTAGCTGTGGGACATAAAAGCAGATAAAGACATAGTAGAGACCTTAAGGACTAACCAGTGAAGAAACTTCTATAACTCCATTGGTTACTATTTCAGTTGCTTGCATAATTTGGGGACAATTTGAAAGAGACTATCGAAGAATCTAAGGAGACCAAAAATCAAGTTAATAAAAAGAGGAGGAGGAAGAATAAAATTAGACAAAGGCTAATTAGAACCCAATAAAATGAAAAAGATTGAGAATAAAAAATCAAGAAATAAAAGGGAAAAAATCCAAGAGATTTTCAATGATGAGAAAAAATCCAATTGAAAGAAATGGAGAAAATAAAATATAAAATAAAAAAGAAAGCCCTTACTCAACTTGCCTTAGGTGTTGCTTGGTCAAAAACAACAGTAGAACCTCCCAATTCTTGGGTATCAGACATCAACTTATCCACAGACTCTACGAGATTGCGATACAGAGAGAGTGAGATCGACCAAAAAGAAAATGATGACTATGTTAAACAAAGAGGGAGAAATAAGAGACGAGATTGGTGTGTCTGTGAGAGGAAGAAGAGAAGAGACGGTGCCAGGAGAAGGAAATGAAAATGGGTAATTTATACCTAAGCCACAAAATAAATTATAAACGAAAATTCAAATTTCGTTGCGAAATTAGCAATGAAAAATGAATTAGCAACAAAAAAATTTCGTTGCTATTTTGAAATTAAATTTTTTTAACCCTAGTTATTTAGCAACCGAATTAATTTTTATTGCTAAAATAACAATGAAAATTAAGTTCCGTTGCTAAATTAGCAATGGAAAGTATATTCCATTGCTAAATTTTTTCCGTTGCTATTTTTCATCCCAAAAATTTTTTGCCACATGTTGGCCACTTATTTAGCAATGGTTTAGTGATTCTGTTGTTAAATAAGGGGCTAACAAGTGGTAAAAAAATTTTGGAATGAAAAATAGCAACAAAAATAATTTTTCGTTGCTAAATTTAGTTTCTGTTGCTATTTTAGCAATAGAAAGTAATTCAGTTGCTAAATAACTAGGGTTAAAAAAATTCGATTCCAAAATAGCAATGAAATTTTTTTTAGTTGCTAGATTTTTTTTTGTTGCTAAATTAGCAACGAAATTCATTTTTCGTTGCTATTTTGGGATCGAATTTTTGTAACCCTAGTTATTTAGCAATCGAATTACTTTCTATTTCTAAAATAGCAACAAAAATTAAATTCAGTTGCTAAATTAGCAATGAAAAATTTTTTTCGTTGCTATTTTTTGTCACAAAATTTTTTCGCCACCCGTTGTCCCCTTATTGAGCAACGGTTTAGTGATTCCATTGCTAAATTTTGGCACTAAAAATTTCCTCCACTTTTAGTGATGGAAGGTAACCAAATATATTTTCGTTGCTAAATTTAAAATTTTTAACCAATTTTAGCAATGAAAATTATTTTCTGTTGTTAAATAGTAATGGAATTTGATTTTCATTGCTATTTTAGCAACGGAATCAATTTCGTTGCTATTTCTTCATTTTCTTGTAGTGTGTATGCTTGATTTGATTATTGGTATGTATGCTTAAAATTTTAAGTGATATATGGATGAGTTTTAGAAGTGAAAATATGCATAAGTATGGAAGTTATTGTGATAAGGATGTTATATGGTGGAATATATTGTGAGAGGCCTTGGACTTATAGAGCTTATTTTGTTTATAAAGGGAGTTAAAGATATTTAATTGGAGTATTTTCAAAAGGAACTTAAACTAGACATCCAAATCTCAATTTTATGTGAAGAGGTCAACTTTTATTTTTGTTCTTAAGATTTGTGAAAATTGACTTGAAATAGACTGATGGTAGTAAACTTTTCAAATAGAGCAATATGAACAATTTTAATGATATCTTTTGACATAAATGTCCATATTACTTTCTTTTAGATGTTATAAAAACTATACATGCATAGTAACATTTTTTTATAAGGAAGTTTTGGTTAAAAACCTTGTTTAGAGTGTCAAAATACCTATCTCAAGTTGATATGGAAATATATTTTAAAGTAATTTGGTGTTTAGAATTAACTCAACTGGATTGAGAAGTAACAGGCTTCTAAACTGAGTTTAGTATGCCACCTAGCTGGATTAACTACCAATCTAGTCAAGTACCTGGCCTTTTAGATTGAAATATAGTAGCCTACCCAGCTGGATTGAAATTCAATCCATTAGAGTCAGTTGGAAATTTCTCCCACCCGACTGGATTTCAAGCAATCTAATAAGGTTAATTGGTCTATTTGGGGATAAAATCATACTCACATGACTAGATTGAAGTCCAATCTAGCTGGGTACCTCTCCTATTCTGCCTATAAGTGAGTTTTATGCCTCTAAAAGTTTTAAAACTTGAGCCTAACATCCTCTGATTTTCATCAAACCTTGCCAATACCTATTTAGGGACAATGTATGATGTTATTTACATGACATAAGTGATTAAATGTTAAATTATGCACCTTAATAACATGCTTGAAAATGAATTATAAGTTCATAAGTGTTCATTTTTTATTTTTGTTAATGATAAGTCTATTGCATGTATGGTTGAATTTATAACTTAAATGTTGAAGTTTTGTTATGCATTAATAGTTATATGAATCTTTTATTGTGACATGCTTTAAAATATATGATGATTATACAAACATAAGTGTATTGAATGTAATACTAATGAATGATTAAATTTTAAATCGAAGCCTAAGTCTCACATAATAGTGGATAGATAGGCATGCTTATAAGGGATAATAACTGCAGCTAGTAGTGTTAGCACCGAAAGGTGTCTAGTATTTAATACCTCTCAGTATCTAGTGATTCGAGACTTATATCTCTAGTGTACGATGTTGCTTGCCAGTATATAGTATTTTCCATTATCAACCATTAATAAAAATTCAGGCGATAAAGATATTCTAATTGAATAATAATGACAAATTTTTTTTATTATTAATAGTGTAATTGAGTCAGTGGTCCATTGTAATGCTAATGTTTCTTATTGATATTGTTAGTGTGATGGATATTAATGATGATGAATTAGTTAATGCATTTGTGAAATGAAGAGATTATTAATATATGTTTTGTTACTAAATATTGCATTGAGATATTTTTTACTAGGTTATTGAATCATGTTTATTTGTGATTTCATATTAAGTCAATTGCATTATTTACCTCCCCACTGAGACATTGTTCAGCACGGGTGTTTCCCGTGTAGGTTCACAAGTATAGAGAGGTCAAGTTTTTGAGTTCAACATCTACGAACCATAAAGGAGGAAGTTTGAAGTTTTGATTTTTAGTGTATATTATGCTTTTGTAGTGTAAAGAATGTAGGACATGTAAAATGTAAAAGTGGATAGGAAATGTAAAGTTATGTAAATAATTTTTGACATTATATATATATATATGAGAAATGCAATTAGTGTTAACGGAAAATAATTACAAATACATATTAGCATGACTAAAATATAATGTATAGACCTTGTGATTATCATTTAATTCTATCTAATCTAATTTAACAAACATAAGTCATAACATGTATATAATTAGGTTTCGTAGCGCTTTCATATTCCTTCCTCATATTCCTTCTAGAAGGTATGAGGGTGTTACAATTATAATATGCCATATGAGCATTTTCCTTGTACATGCCCATTATGTGTATACATCCCTCTACCATGCATCATAAAATTATTCCATGGTGTGACATACCAATACAACTCTTGTATGTATTCTATATCGCATATGCATACACATTATGTGAGGGCCTAATCTTGATCCTAATAGGAAATATGTTTAATTATTTGATACTATGTTTACAATTAATATTTTTATGGTTATAGCCACATTGGAATAAAGCTTCTTGAAGGGCAATATGGTAATTTCACTGAAATTTATGGATAAAAGGTTAATTGGCTGATAAAAGTGATGTTGGGGTAATATATAGGATTTAAGATCTATTTGGGGTCAAATCATAAATTAAAAGTTGGAGGGCTATATTTTGAGAAAGAAATTGACAATGGGGGGCAAAAAGGGTAATTTGGTGGTTTTACTCTCATTTTCTCTCTCTTTGAGTCTGGAACTAAGGTTTTTAGTAAGAGGAATTTCTTCCTTTTATCTCTTCTATTAATGATAGATTTTATGAATGCAATAAGGAAAATTTAGTATTTTTTATGTGGGTTGTTATAGTAGAGACAAGCAAGGATAAGGGCAAAGGGGTCTTGAAAGAGTGAGCAAGTCACGGTGTTCAGGTTTGGGAGTACTGTTGGTTTTGTTGTCTATAGATGGATCTGTAGAAATTAGGCTTATATTACCCCAATTCTTTAATTAGGAGTTTTAAGATGAGTAATGAACGATTGTTTGATTTAAGATGAGTTTTGAAAGATTATTTGGCTTATGGAATCGTTTTTATTCACTTTGAGTTAAGATCGGATCTTTTTCCTTGTGATGCTCGGCCAAGAAGTATTTGCCCCTGCAGACTTATGAATCCCTTCATGAGTCGTGCACCTTTTTCCCCTGTCGACTCGTGAATCCCTTTATGAGTCATGCACCTACTGCCTCTATGTCACTCATGAGTCACCTCACAATTTGTGAATGTTTTGTTCTTGTTGGGCCGTCAACTCGTGAATCCTTTCACAAGTTGTGCATTTTTGTCTAAGTTGTGAGCCAGGTTGCGACTTATGAACCTCATCCCTCTACTTCACTCACGAATCCCTTCATAATTTAAACATTTCTTCAAAACTTATGCTCCTTCTTTACCCATATTGCCCTGCAATACAAATACACACTAAATAATAGACCATTTCACTACTCTTCACTTCCCTGTTTTGCACAGTTATTTGAATCATCTAACAAAATACTTCCAAAGTAATATTGATTAAGCCAACACTCTTTATAAAAATAATTAACCCTCTAATGCAATCTGACTTGCATACTTAATGAGTATTTTTGCTAAAGGTAATATGTAATTATTTTATGCTATGCTTTTATTGTTAAACCATAACGATTGAGGTAAAGTGATCATGGTAAGTTTATCAAGTAGTGTTACTTATAACTTGCTTTGATATATGACCGTAATGATAGTAATAGCATGATTGCATTAAATTACTATGAATATATGTATGGTTATGAGAAGTATGATTGCAATGGTCTTTAAACGAGTTTGAAAATACGATATAAGAATTATGAATCAAGGTAACAAATATTAATTTCATCGTATGTGTATGAAATGTGAATTCGTATATGAATTATGGCTTAAGAAAATACTGTAATGTGTAAGACAAAACATGAGAAATCAAATATTCTTTTTGATTAAGTGGCTAAGCCTACGAGTCTTAGCTCAGTTGTGGATTAGATAGGCATGCCTAAAGGGATATAGTTGCAGCTGCCATAGTTGACCCCGTTTGGGTCCATTGTTTGTTCCTTTGATGGAACCATAGTTTGACCCTTTCGGCCCATTGTTTGATATCTTTGGATATCCACTGTTTGATACCATCGAGTATCCATTACTCCCATTATCCACCATTTGAACTAGCATATAGGCAGGCTATTATGTTTAAGAAAATTGTTAAAAATAAGAAATACATGTATTGATTACTTCATTCCTATAAGGGAAGCATGTTGAATGATCTATTACTATGTTTTATCTCCATTTCCTTTCGTTTATAATAATAAGATTAAGATGAATTCACGATATAAGTATGTTGATGTTCTTATTGTAATGCTTGTGTAAAGATGTTTACTTCGACTGCTGCTTTTGGTCGACCATGTTATTATTTTGTATGTTATCTCCCTGCTAAGCTTTATAGCTTAGCACGGTTACTTTACATCTGTGTAGGTTTGACTGAAGGTCGCTCTGGGATTTAATTCTGCATCAGTTGGCCAATAGGAGTCAGTCTAGACATTTAGATGTAGGATTTTTTATGGATAGTTCCTTTTTATCTAGCCTTATGTTTTTGCCATGATTTAATTTAGGAAGTGTAATATAGAGAACTGTAAAATTTACTTAATTTACCTTTGCTTGCATGTCCTTCCAGGTTATGGGTGGCTAGTGTGTGATAGCCATATTATGACTATTTTTGCATGACATTCTAGGTTAATTTATGTCATATGCATGCACCGGATATATATACATATGTTATTAGGATTTGTACACTCATTAAGAGTGTTACAGTGGAACCTACTATGACCATGATTAAGGTAGTGTTAGTGTAAGCCCTAGCCCCAATACATTGTTATAAAACATTTATGTTAATAAATGAGGCATTTGTTTTATCTATTGTATACCTGTGTATATCAAATGATAGAACTATCCAAGAATGTTGTTTTAGTTTAAGTTATCATGTGTGAGACACATGGTTGTAAGACCTTGAAATAATTGAGACTTCATTCTAAATATCTATAGTCGGTCGTTATTATAGGAATAACAAATGAATTAAGACTAGTATCCTCTCTCTGATTAGTTGAGTTCTATCTTATGAATCATAAGGACTAAAGTGTCAATCAGAGATCATAGATACATGTTTAGAATATGGTATCTGGATTCGATCCGCTCATGAGAACACTACATGGTACAAGTCATAAATGTTTCTCAATTGCAAGTTTTGCATCGGAGTTCTTAGACCTAAAATCTCTATGAAACTCTTTATGAATTATTGTGTACTTTGACATACACCTAACATACTCGTAACAGGATGACGAGTATGGGTATGATTGGGCATGCACTAATTCATGTTAGAGAGCATGAGAGAAGTAAAGGGATTACCCCTCTCGATAAGAGAGAAAATATTATCGGCCACTTGATCAGTGAACTGAGAAATGTATGGCCATATCGAGATGAAATAATGAGTAATCATTATTTATCTGAGAGCTCAGTGTCACTGGAATATCAAGAAAGGAATTAATATATATAAGGATGGCTAGTTTCATGACTTATATTAATTTTGATATTTATGGGTAAGGGACTATGTAAAATTGCATTAGGTCACTAAATTCCATTTGCATTTTCATGTAATTTGGAATGCTATAATATCTTGCTAGAGAATATATATAGCCTTTGGATTATTTATTTATTTATTGCCAATATTAAATGGACCTATAGGATCTAACACAAAACATGTGGTTTAAGATATTTAAAATAAAGTATTGGACATTAATTTGGGCTTTTATTTAAAGTCAAATTAATGTGGATAATGGGTATTAAATTGCTAAATGGACCTTAGTCCATGAGAGAGGAAAAAACCGGCATTTACTAGGATTAAATCAATTAATTAATTATCTTTGGATAATTAAGGTAATTGAGTTTAAATCCTAATTTTATTTGAATTAAAAATCAACACTTAATTAGGGAGATAGTGTGGCTAAAATTCAAGCTAGATTCCTAGTTGAATTCGGCATACATGAAATCCTAAAGAAGTGATTTATTTTGACTAAATAACTAATGCCAATTTAAATTAATTTGAATTAAAACACTAAAAGAATTTGAATTAATTTAGATTACTTAATTAGGAAGAGATGTAGGATGAAATTACTACCTAAACCTAATAGATTTCAGCATCTAAAAGGATTCCTAAATAAGTGATATAAATAGATTAAAATTGTTTTTGCCTAGTTAGGTTTTTTTCTCTCTCATTGCTGTAATTCTCAAGGGAAAAGAATTCTTTCTTCTTCTCTTGTATTTTGGGTAGCCATTGAAAACCTTAGAGGAAGAACAAGATCAAATCTTGTGTCTTCATTCAATACCCATTGCCGAATACAAAAGGTTAGAGCTGGCACTCTTGTTTTAAGCCATCTTTGTGAGTGTGTGTGTGTGAACATAGAGTGGTGTGGCGCAAAGGCAGCACCTTTGGCATTGGTGATTGAGATCAAAGGTATATAAGTCCGTCTTATATACTGGTCATTGCAAAAATCAAGTTTTAAAGTGCATTCAAGGATGTAAGTTTAATAAAAAAACCCCTAAAATTGCATGTTTCGATTCTATATTGATTATTACATGGCATGTATGATCAAAAAATTTAATTTTTCCGCTGCATGATCATTATATTTATGCCATGTGATATCCCATCAGTGGTGTTAAAGCCTAATCATGCTTGTTTTAGTGCTTTGGATGCATTACAACTTGATTAAAAATCGTTTGTTACATGAAACGTAATGCTGAAATTTTCTATTTTGAGGTTTTTTGCATTAGTTGAGTGTAGAAATGATTTTAAATGATTAATTAGGTATTATAATAATTATGACATATTAATATACTATCCTAAGATGTTCTTAGACCTGCTCATGGTCTGTTTTAATTACATATACCTGATTGTACATGTTAATCTTGAAACTAGGTGCTTGTTTGCATGATATATGTATGTAACCAACTGGTTTCTCAAAATTAAATGTAAAACCATGTTGGGCATGTTTGTAAATTATTTTTAAATATTAATAATAGGTCTGGACATGTTTTAAAAATGATTTTAATTCTGGTCCATGACAATTTAATTGATTAATTTACAAATCACTTAAAACAATGATTAGTTTGTGTTTGTTGCATGTTCAATCAACATTATTTGTTTTATTTTGATTAAAATGGCAAAAACAAATTTAGATTAGATCTGAACAGAACCTTAATTCAATATTTATGACCTTATTTAAGTTATTAAATGGCTCATAAAATCGTTTTAAGTGTTTGTGCATCGTTTGTGGCATTATATGAGCATTAAACAACTAGTTTCACGTTGTTTGTTGGTTTTGTTATCAATGCCGAATGTGTATGTGTTCTTCATGAATTCTTATGTTTTAATTCATGTTGGTTCATATTATTTGTATTTTTAATGTTTATGGGATGTATGACATAATATTGAAAATGACAAAATTGGAAATTTTACTAGAGTTGATTTATGGCACAAATCTAACCAGTTTTTGTTTTGGGCTTTTAAGAGAACTTATTCAATAAGAGGATTTAGTCCATTGGGCTTCGGCCCAGGCCCATCATGGGGTCTTTTCTTAAAAAATACAAGTACACAATTTCCATTAATGGGCTAGGCTTAATTAATTAAAATTAGACTTTATTTTATCCATAAATGTTATGTATAGTTGATTGCTTGTTTTATGTGATGAATGTATATGCATGGTGCATTCATGGGCCCTGGGTTATGTAATTAAATATGGCTTATAAGCCATTATGGATTAATGTAAAAGTTTCATTTATTTCTTAGTATAGAATTTATTTGAAGACTTTGTAAATCAAGACGAAGCCCACCAAAGTGGAGAAGCCCAACTTGAAGATTCATATGTAATAGTATAGAATCTTAGTTGTAGGTTTTTGGGCTCATGTTTGTCATGCTTTACTTTATGCACTTATATATATACATGCTATGAATGGATGACAAAGCGTATGCCATGTAAGCCATAATAAAATAAATCCCTAAAATAGTAAGTCACAAAGTTGCATCCCTAATTCGAAACATGCCAAGGCATAGATCATTGGTCACATAGACTAGGAATCCTAGATGCGCCCGATTATCTTTGTAAGACATGGGTTGTGAATGTAGGTTGGACTTAACATGGAAAGGGATGCCCGGACGTAGGTAACGAATAAATGGGTTTATACTATAACACCTTAAAGATGTTAGCCTATTTGATCCAAGAGTCATGTACGAGACATGATTGGATTTTCCTACCTAAGTAACTTAACACTTTAGGTGTACAAGCTTAGCTTAACTAATGAGTTGTTGTGAAAAGTGGATCTTGGCCCACATTAAATCACTAACGCGAATTATTTAAAGGGATATTAATTTGATTTGTGGGATTTTAATTAAGACCTTATTTAATCTTGCTAAGTTTATAAATTTTTGTAGATTGAAAAATGGCTTCTTCAAATAATAACTTTTCATTACGATCGGTCCTAAAAAAGGACAAACTAAATGGCACCAATTTCATAGACTGGTCTTGAAACTTGAGAATTGTTCTTAAGCAAGAAAAGAAGTCATATGTTTTGGATGCACCCTTGCCCGATGAACCTACTAGGAATGCCTATGTAGTTCAAAGGGAAACCTTTGAGACTAAGAACAGTGACTCCAACGATGTGACCTATTTGATGCTAGCCAATATGGTGCCTAATTTGCAAAAGCAATTCATGGACCAAAAGGCCTATGCGATCATGGTGCACCTTAAAGAGATGTTCCAATAACAAGCTTGTCACGAGAGGTTCGTGACAACAAAGGCCTTGTTTTCTTATAAGATGGTTGTGGGTACTCCTATTAGTACCCATGTACTCAAGATGAAAGGATATCTTGATACTCTTGAGAAGCTTAAGGTACAAGTCCTAAAAGAATTGGCCACTGACTTGAACTTAGGTTCATTGATTGATGATTATGATCTATTTGTCATGAATTATAACATGTATGCAATGAAAAAGATAGTCACCGAGCTTCATGGGATGCTTAAGAATGCTGAAGAAAACATTCGTAAAACCAATCCCGTACTTATGGTTCAAAGGGGCATTAAGAAGGGACCCACTATGGGAAAAGGGAAAGGAAAGGTAAAACGCAAGAATGACTAGGCACGGCCTAAGTTTAATGAGAGTGCACCTCAGGCCCAACCCAAGCCCAAGGAGTAAAAGCTCTTAGAAAGTGAGAGCACGTGCTTCCATTGCAACAAGTTAGGGTATTGGAGGAAGAACTGTGCTCTCTTTAAGGAAGAACAAAAGAAGAATGGAGCCAAGGCATCCAGTTCTAGTATTTTATTTGTTGAAATTAACCTTTTTATTTCTACCACTTGGGTATTGGATACCGGTTTTGGTTCTCACATTTGTTTAAATGTGTAGGGGCTAAGAAATAGGAGGTTACTAGGGAAGAGTGAAGTGGACCTCTGTGTAGGGAATGAAGCATGAGTTGCGGCCATGGAGATAGGCGACTATCGACTCACTTCACCTTCTGGATTATGTTTAGATTTAATAAATTGTTATTTTGTGCCTGTTATGAGTAGAAACATTATTTCAGTTTCATGTTTGGATATGGATGGATTTGACTTTGTTATTAATAATAGCAATATTTATATTCGGTGCCAAAGAATTTTATATGGCACTGCTATGTTGCAAAATGGCCTTTATATCCTTGATCTATAAAACAGAGACTCCATATACAACATTAATACAAAGAGGGTTAAATCAAACGAATTGAACCCTACTTACTTCTGGCATTGTCATTTAGGACATGCAAACGAAAAATGCATTTTAAGACTCCACAAATCTGGAGTGCTTGGGTTATTCGATTTGGAATCTTATGACACATACGAGCCATGTTTGCATGGAAAGATGGCAAAGAGTCCTTTTAACAAGAAAGGTGAGAGGACTAGTGACTTATTGGGATTAATACACACTAATGTAGGCTGGAGGTGGTTTTAGTTACTTCATAACATTCACAGATGACTTTAGTAGATATGGCTATATCTATCTAATAAAGCACAAGTCTGAAACTTTTGAAAAATTCAAAGAGTTTAAAAATGAAGTAGAAAACCAACTTGGCAAACGTATAAAAACCATACGATCAGATCGAGGTGGCGAATACTTAAGCCAAGAGTTTGATAGTCATCTGGAGGAGTGTGGAATTATTTTACAGCTCACTCCTTCTGGAATACCACAATGGAATGGTGTGTCCGAAAGGAGGAATCGAACTCTGTTGGACATGGTTCGATCAATGATGAGTCAAACTAATCTTCCTGTCTTTTTTGGGGTTATGCATTAGAAACTATTGCGTTTCTACTGAACTGTACTCCAACTAAAGTAGTTAAGAAGACACCATACGAGGTATGGACTAGGAAAGAGCCCAATATGTTGTTTCCAAGAATTTGGGGCTGTGAAGCACATGTTAAGAAATTAACATTTGACAAACTAGAGTCCAAATCTACTATCTGCTTGTTTGTGGGTTATCCCAAAGAAACAAAGGGATACTAATTTTACTCACAAGCTGAGAACAAAGTGTTTGTTGCTCACAAGGCTATTTTCTTGGAAAAGGAATTCCTTCTCAAGAAAGACAGTGGGAGTAAAGTAAAACTTGGAGAAATTTAAGTGCCACAAACTCCTGTAAAGGATGAGTCGGAAATGGGATCAAGTTCACAACTAGTTATGGAACAAGAACCTATTGTATAAGAACTAAAAAGGTCCGGTAGGGTACGACGAGAGATTGAGAGATATGAATTTCTACTCACTGATAGTGACACTATTGAGTTAGTGGATCATGAGGATCCAACTACCTACCTAAAAGCTATTAAGAGCCCTGAATCAGAAAAATGGCTTGGAGCCATGAAATTCGAGATGCAATCAATGTACGATAACTAGGTTTGGACCTTGGTTGATCCACCAGAAGGTGCTAAGGTAATTGAATACAAGTGACTATTTAAACTCAAAGCTAATAAGACCTACAAAGGTAGACTAGTAGCAAAAGGTTTCAGGCAAATTCATGGTGTAGACTATGATGAGACCTTTTCACCTGTAGTCAGGCTCAAATCCATTAGGATCTTGCTTGCCATAATTGCATATCATGACTATGAGATATGGTAAATGGATGTCAAAACTGCTTTCCTTAATGAAAATCTTCTTGAGGATGTGTATATGACACAGCCTGAGGGTTTTGTCAATCCCAAGCATCCTAAAAAGGTTTGCAAGCTTCAAAACTCCATTTATGGATTGAAGCAAGCATCCCAAAGTTAGAATCTCCGTTTTGATGAAGCAGTAAAAGAATTTGACTTTATAAAAAATAAAGATAAGCCTTGTGTGTACAAGAAGGTTAGTGGAAGCATAGTAGTATTTCTGGTCTTATATGTAGATGACATCCTTCTCATTGGGAATGACATTCCAACATTGCAAAAGGTTAAGCGATGGTTGGGAAAGTGTTTCTCAACGAAAGACTTAGGTGAAGCCGAGACAATACTTGGTATTTGGATATATAGAGATAGATCGCATCGGCTTTTGGGACTAAGTCAAGAAAAGTACCTAAACAAAGTACTAAAGCATTTTAGTATAGGAGACTCAAAGAAAGGGTATATACCTTTGGCTTTGGGAGTTCCTTTGACTAAAGAACAGTGTCCTAAAACTAAAGAGGAAAGGGACAACATGAGTAGAATCCCATATGCATATGCTATTGGATCTATCATGTTACTTATGTTATGTACTAGGTTGGATGTTGCTCATGCACTGAGTATAACCAGTAGGTTTCAGCAAATCCCTGGTAAGAAGCAATGGTTTACTGTAAAGGGGATTCTAAAGTACCTACGAAGGACTAAGGATCACTACTTGGTATATGGTGGTCAAAAAGAGCTCGTCATACACGGTTATGCTGACGCTGCTTTTTAGACCAGCACTTAGGATTCAAGATCGCAATCTAGTTTTATTTTTGTTTTGAACAGTGGTGTTGTCAGCTAGAGAAACTCGAAGCAAAAGATTGTTGCTGACTCAACTATAAAATCTGAGTATATTGTAGTGACTGAGGCTGCAAAGGAGGCTGTTTGGATTAGAAATTTCATTTTTTGGATTAGAAGTGGTCCCAAGCATCTTAGATCCATTAAAAATTTTTTGTGACAACAATGAGGCTATTGCACAGGTAAAGACTCCTCAGTCGCACCAAAAATCCAAACACATACTCAGGAGGTACCACATGATCAGAGAGATCATTGACCGTGGGGAAGTCAAGATTAGTAAGATGGCGAGTGAAAATAATGTAGCAGATCCATTGATGAAACAGTTGCATCCAAATCTGCACGAAGCTTATTTGAGAGCGTTCGGTCTTAGGGCTATGCCCAATTGGGACTAGTACTAGTGGAAGATTGTTAGTGTAAGCCCTAGCCCCAATACATTGTTATAAAACAATTAGGTTAATAAATGAGGCATTTGTTTTATCTATTGTATTCCTGTGCATATCAAATGATAGAACTATCCAAGAATCTTGTTTCAGTTTAAGTTATCAAGTGTGAGGTACATGGTTGTAAAATCTTGAAACAATTGAGACTTCATTCTAAATATCCCTAGTCATTCATTATTATGGGAATAACAAATGCATTATGACTAGTATACTATATCTGATTAGTTGAGTTTTGTCTTATGGATCATAAGGACTAAAGTGTCAATAAGAGATCATAGATACATGTTTAAAACACTACATGGTACAAGTCATAAGTGTTTCTCAATTGCAAGTTTTGCATCGGAGTTCTTAAACCTAAAATCTCTATGAAACTCTTTATGAATTACTGTGTACTTTGACATACACCTAACGTACTCGTAACAGGGTGACCAGTATGGGTATGATTGGGCATGCACTAATTCATATTAGAGAGCATGAGAGAAGTAAAGGGATTACCCTTCTCGATAAGAGAGAAAATATCATCGGCCACTTGATTAGTGAACTGAGAAGTGTATGGTCATACCGAGATGAAATAATGAGTAATAATTATTTATCTAAGAGTTCAGTGTCACTGGAATATCAAGAAAGGAATTAGTATATATAAGGATGACTAGTTCCATGCCTTATATTAATTTTGATATTTATGGGTAAGGGACTATGTAAAATTGCATTAGGTCACTAAATATCATTTGCATTTTCATTTAATTTGGAATGCTATAATATCTTGCTAGAGAATATATATAGCCTTTGAATTATTTATTAATTCATTGCCAATATTATATGGACCTATAGGATCGCACATAAAGCATTGGGCTTAAGATATTTAAAATAAAATATTAAGCATTAATTTGGGCTTTTATTTAAAGTCAAATTAATGTGGATAATGGGTATTAAATTTCTAAATGGATCTTGGTCCATGAGAGAGGGAAAAATCGGCATTTATTAGGATAAAATCAATTAATTAATTATCTTTGGATAATTAAGGTAATTGTGTTTAAATCCTAATTTTATTTGAATCAAGAATCAATACTTAATTAGAGAGATAGTGTGGCTGAAATTCAAGCTAGATTCCTAGTTGAATTCGGCATACATTAAACCCTAAAGAAGTGATTTATTTTGATTAAATAACTAATGCCAGTTTAAATTAATTTGAATTTAAAATACTAAAAGAATTTGAATTAATTTAGATCACTTAATTAGGAAGAGATGGAGGTTGAAATCACTACCTAAACCTAGTAGATTTCGGCATCTATAAGGATTCCTAAATAAGTGATATAAATAGATTAAAATTGTTTTTGCCTAGTTAGGTTTTTTTCTCTTTCATTGCCACAATTGTCAAGGGAAAAGAATTTTTTCTTTTTCTCTTGTATTTTGGGCAGTCATTGAAAACCCTAGAGGAAGAACATGATCAATTCTTGCATCTTCATTCAATACCTCTTGCGGAATACAAAAGGTTAGAGTTGGCACGCTTGTTTTAAGCCATATTTGCGAATGTGTGTGTAAACATAGAGTGTTGTGGCGCAAAGGGAGCACCTTTGGCATTGGTGATCGAGATCAAAGGTATATAAGTCCATCTTATATACTGGTCATTGCAAAAATCAAGTTTTAAAGTGCATTCAAGGATGTAAGTTTAATCAAAAACCCTAAAATTGCATGTTTTGATTTTATATTTATTATTGCATGGCGTGTATAATAAAAAATTTTAATTTTTCCTCTGTGTGATCATTATATTTATGCCATGTGATATCCCATCAGGTAGAACCTAAATTATATGCATGATGATTATGTTGTTGAATTAGTTGTGTGATTTATGTTTGCTGAAGGCATAATAGATGCTTTTGGATAGATTACTGTATTAGGGTGTGACAATTTATGGTATCAGAGCACCCAGGTTTAGCCTTTTTGGGCAATTGTGGTATAGAAATCTTGGTTATGGTATCGTGTCTTGTTGTCCTAATGCAGTAAGTCCTTGTTTTCATATAGATCAAAGATGGATGATTCTAAAGGTGCTATCGAGGAATCTGTGAAGAGTAATTTACCAGCTACAACAGGTTCCTCTGATATGAGGTATTTATCATCAAATCAGAATGAGATCTTTGCTGCTATTCATAGAGAGGCATTTTTAAAAATTTTTCAGGATATGGTACAAATTCTGTAAAGGATAATGACACCTAAGGCCCCAATTTCTAAGGTAAAAAAGTATGGTGGGGAAGAATTTTGGAAACCACTTTAGAGCAATTCAAGGAAGCTGAATTTTGGCTAGAAAAGCTAGAGAGGATTTTAGATGATATTCAATGCCCTATTCATTATAAGGTATCGTGTGTTGTATCCTTAATTCAAGGACTAGTGAATGATTGGTGGAAGCTAGTACTCAAACAACATCAATTACCAAATCCACTTACTTGGAGATTCTTTGAAACTGAATTCAAAAAGAGATATGTTACTGAGGCCTATAAAGAGGAGAAGCTGAGGCAGTTTCTAACATTAAAGTGAAGAGTTATATCTATGGTAGAGTTTGAGAAGGAATTCAGTTGGCTGTGCAAATACATTCCCAAAGAGATGTTGACTGATTCTTTTAAGAGTAGGCAATTTAAGGATTATCCAAATCACCAAATCAAGGAGAAACTGATAGGGCCTACATCTCATAAGAATGTAAACTTTCATCAATTAGTGATGGCTGTTATGAAAGTGGAGAAGCACGAGTCAGCTAAAAGAGAAAGAGAGTGGAAAGGGAGCAGGTCTAGGCGTGGATGGTCCACCAAGAAAAGGTTTAAAGAAGCACAGAATGTCCAACAAGCAGGGGGAATGTATTACCCTGCTAGCAAAACAAAGGGGCAAGGATCTGCAGAAGTACCCAAGCCAAGTCAGCATACCTCATCAGAGCAAAAAGGGGGTCAGCCACCTGAGTGCCCTCATTATTTTAGGTGACATTGGGCTTTATGCAGCAAAGAATTAGGGGCATGCTATAATTGTGGTGATACTGACCACTATATAGCTAATTGCCCCTCAAAACAGGTACAAAACTCTATATAGTAGGGTATCAAAGGAGCTTTAAATATGTTTTCAACTACAAGAATCGAAAGCAGAGGCAGGGGGCGAAGTGGTTTTAGTTGCCATGGATCCCAGTCACGTAATATATCCAAGACAATTGATAGATCGGCTACACCAGCTATCGCGGGGTAGGCTTATGCCATGAAGGCGTAAGAGGATTAAGATGCTCTTAAAGTCATAGCTGGTATTTTCTCACTTTATGATTCTTATATTCATGCACTTATAGATCCTGGATCCACTCATTCATATGTTTCCATTAAGAGTATGAGTGGGGTTATGTCTAAGGTGCATCAACTGGAATATGATATCTGTGTAACTAGTCCATTAAGGCATAGTGTGCATGTGAATAAAATGTTCCCTGACTGTCCCATCTTGGTACAAGGAAGAGAATTTTTAGTTGATCTTATCGAGTTGGCTTTTTAAGAATTTGATATTATTTTGGGCATGGACTGGTTATCTAAGCATCATGCATTAGTGAATTGTAGGGCTAAAATCGTAACTCTTAGTGATAAGGATGGTAATGAGGTAAAAGTTGTATGTATTCCAACACAACCTTTGACCAATGTAGTATTTGCCATTCAAGCTAGACGATTTTTGAGAAAATGGAGTAAAGCATTTTTGGCCCTAGTTCTTAATTTGAAGAGGGACACGGTTAAGCTCCATGACATACCGACAGTGAACAAATTTTTAAATGTATTTCCTGAAAACTTACCTGGTCTCCCCCCTGAAAGGGCTGTGGAATTATCTATCGAGGTTTTGCCTGGCATAGCACCCAGTTCAAGAGCCCCTAACAAGATAGCTCTAAAGGAATTAAAAGAGTTGAAGGTGCAGTTACAAGAACTACTTGACAAGAGTTTCATCAGGCCTAGTGTATCACCATGGGGTTTACCGATCCTATTTGTTAAGAAAAAAGATGGTTCTATGAGGATGTGCATTAACTATCGACAGTTAAATAAAGTGACAGTGAAAAATAAGTATCTGTTACCTCAAATTGAGGATTTGTTTGATCAGTTGAAAGGGGCATGAGTGTTTTCAAGGATTGACTTGAGATCGGGGTATTACCAACTCCGAGTTAGGGATGTGGATATTCCAAAGATAGCATTTAGAACTAGATATGGACATTATGAGTTTCTAGTAATGCCTTAAAGAAGTGTATAGATCATATTTGGACCAGTTCGTGGTGATTTTTATTGATGACATATTGGTCTATTCTAAAAATGAAGAAGAGCATGTTGAGCATTTATGAATTGTGTTACAGACCTTAAGGAAGAATCGATTATTTGCTAAGTTGAGCAAGTGTGAGTTATGGCTAATAGAGATTTCCTTCCTTGGCCATATAATATCTTCGAAAGCTATTAAAGTTGACCTAGCAAAAATTAAGGCTGTTGTTAATTGGAGATCGCCTCGGAGTGTACCTGAGGTAAGAAGTTTTTTGGGATTGGCTGGTTACTACCGTCACTTTGTAAAGGGGTTTTTAGTGATGGCATCTCCACTTACTAAGCTATTAAGGAAGAATGTTAAATTTGAATGGACTGCCTGATATTAGATAAGTTTTGATCAGATAAAGAGTATGCGAACAAAAGCTTCGATCTTGACACAACTGATATCTTGTATAGTGATGCCTCTAGAGTTGGGTTGGGTTGTGTTTTAATGCAAAAGGGTAGAGTGGTGGCTTATGCATCTCGTCAACTTAAACCACATGAACAAAATTATCCAATACATGATTTAGAGTTGGCAGCAGTAGTTTTTGCCTTAAAGATTTGGTGGAACTACTTATACGGTGAAAGATGTAGGATATACACAGACCATAAAAGCTTTAAGTATTTACTTACTCAAAATGACCTTAACTTGAGACAGTGGAGATGGCTTGAACTGTTTAAGGACCATGATTGTATAGTAGACTATCATCCGGGTAAGGCTAATATAGTCGCAGATGCTTTGAGTAGAAGAATGATGGCATCTATGGTGTTACAACGGTGTAGATGGAGGTTTACTTTAGATGGTGCTCTAGTTGCCCAATTAAGAGCTAAGCCATGTGTAAGATAGGCAATGATCGATGCACAGAAAAATGATGGAAAGTTACAGTAAGTTATGTGATATATGCACGATGGGGAACAATCCGAGTATTCAATCAAAGAAAATGGAAGTTTGTACTTCAAGGATAGATTATGTGTTCCAGATGATAGAGAATTAAAAAGAACCTTATTACATGAAGCTCACAACACATTGTTCACTATGCATCCTGGGGGTAATAAGATGTATCAGGATCTTAAGCGATGTTATTGGATCGGGTATGAAGAAGGATGTTGTTGATTATGTCTCTAAGTGCTTAACTTGTCGGCAAGTGAAAGCCAAGCATCAACTTCCTTCTAGATTGTTGAATCCCATTCCAATTCCTTAGTGGAAGTGGTAAGATATCACTATGGATTTTGTCATCGGACTACCTTCTACACAGAGAAAGCATAATACAGTATGGGTAATTATTGATAAGTTAACTAAGTCGGCTCATTTCTTGCCAGTTAGAATGGATTATTCTATGGACCAGTTAGCAGAATTGTATATAAATGAGATCGTTTGACTTCATGGTATTCTGGTATCTATAATATCGGATCAAGATCCCAGATTCACATTTAGATTCTGTTAGAGTTTATAGAAGTCTTTGAGAACACGGTTAAAATTCAAGACGACTTTTCATCCCCAGACGGATGGACAATCAGAAAGGGTGATACAAGTCTTGAAAGATATGCTAAGGGGTTGTGTTTTGAATTTTTCTAGTAATTGGGACAAATGCCTAGCCTTGATGGAGTTTGCCTATAATAATAGTTATCAGACTAGTCTAGGTATGGCATCGTACGAAGCCTTATATGGTTGAAGTTGTAAGACCCCGGTATGTTGGATTGAGTTAATTGAATGCAAGATAATTAGGCCAAATCTAGTTAAAGACATTGAAGAAAAAGTTCAAGTTATTAAGCAAAGATTAAAAAGAAGTAACTGATAGGCAGAGATCTTATACATATTTGAAAAGAAAGGATGTCGAGTACCAAGTTGGGGATAAGGTATTTCTGATAGTTTTGCCTTGGAGAAAGGTTTTGAGGTTTGGAAAGAAAGGAAAATTGAGTCCAAGATTCATTAGTCCCTATGAAATTCTGCAAAGGGTTGGACCAGTGGCATACAGATTAGCACTTCCTATAGAATTATCAAAGTTGCATGACGTATTCCATGTTTCTATGCTTCGAAAGTATCATTCAAACGAACCCCATGTATTGCAAGTGTAAGACATTCAAGTTCAGATCGATTTTACCTACGACGAAGAGCCTAAAGAGATTCTGGCCAGAAAAATCAGGCAGTTAAGGAATAAGCAGGTTCCTGTTGTGAAGGAATAAATAGGTTACAGTGGAAGCTATTATGACCATGATTAAGGTAGCACCTAAATTATATGCATGATGATTATGTTGTTGAATCATTTGTGTGATTTATATTTGTTGAAGGCATGATAAATGCTTTTGGATAGAATACGATATTAGGGTGTGACAAATTATGTGTATATGAGTTTTGCATACACACTAGTAAGAACCTCAAATAAGATCATACATGTGCATCTCATGCATTTAGGTGTCGTTTATCATACAATATAAACATGGTATTATATGCATATCAATAGGTCCCATGTAATGCCCCTTATTATACCCTAGGACAATTTTTTCACTAATTAATTATTAGGTTCTATGTTAAATTAAATATAAATGAATATAGAGGGACCTAATTGAAAAGTGCAAGGATTAGTTTTGGGCCATAAGTAGAAATAAAGGAAAGATGAGGACTAAAGAGAAAAATTTCCATGAAAATGACTAGTGAAGGATATAATTGAAAAAGGAAAGGGTAAGTTTTGGGGTAATACTTGAAATTAATAGAAGTTGGGGACCTTTGGGCATTTTTGTCATAAAAATCCTATAGGGGTCCAATGAGTTTAGGACACTTAGCTTTTAGAAGGATAGTGGGAGAGGGTATTTGAGGATTGATGGCTAGCCATTCAAGGCTGAATTTTAGCCATCTTCAACCCTCTTCAAACTCTAAAATCTCTCTCTCAAATTCTCTTTCTAGATCTTTTGAGTTTTGGGGCAAGAGAAGAAAGATTTAATGGTTTGATTGTAATGTATCATTGTCTTTTTTTTACTATGTATTGTTCATCGAATAAAGTGATGAATGTTCATAATAATGTTCTTATTTCTTAGAAGGAGAAGCTAGCAAAAAGAAGGGGAAATAAGTTATTCAAGGGTGAAAAGATTTTGAACTTCAAAAAGGTATTGGAACTTGCATGATTGTGGGTGTGTATGCTTGATGTCTTGACATGAGAGATGTCTTTACTATTGCTATTCTATGTTTTATGTGTTGATCTTAAGCTTGGAAGTGATTTAGAGATGAAAGATGCAAGTTTTGATGAAAGATGTAAAAAAAAATCTGTTTTAAGAATCAATGGACCAGTTCATA